>CM030174.1:33579002-33606502 GCA_017639675.1 Aplochiton taeniatus | reverse complement strand
GACAGGAAGATGACAACATGAGATCAAAGAATAGCTGGGGTCAAGCGTAGGTCACACCTCCCACAACACACCATTCCGGGGCCAGTCACCTGACCAAATACATTCTCCCCCATAACGAAGGCAGGAAGAGTCTTAGTTTAGAGTTGAAATGAAGTGTAACATGGCGTCACGGTGTGCCAGGCGTCCCAGTCTTTAAATGCGTGGTGTGCTTTTCGGTGAACTGGCCCTGGGCTTTTTTGACAGCTATTAGTGGTGACGTTTTACCACAGTATGGGAAAAACTAAAAGCAAGGATGAGGAGGGGTATGTGGGCGGGCTGGTTGCCGTGGTGATTGAGTGGTTGTCGGGGTGTCTCGGTTGTCGTGGTGACGGTGGTCAGGCGCCTTACCTGCCGCCAGGCCCCAAGGTCTCTTTGGGTCTCTCATTGTCATCTGTGTCAGCAGACACCACCCTGCACATGTCAGCAGCTTTAATACCACAGCTCACAACAGCACCTGGCATCTCAAACTGCTAGCATTTAGCATCTCATACAGCTAGAAATTAGCATGTCACACTGCTAGCATTTAGCATCTCATACGGCTAGCAATTAGCATGTCACACTGCTAGCATATAGCATCTCATACGGATTGCAATTAGCACGTCACACTGCTAGCATTTACTTTCTCCCAACGCTAGCATTTAGCAGATCACACTGCTAGCAACCCACATCTCCTGCTGCTAGCACCTTGTATATCACAACATTAGCACCAAGCATCTCCCACTGCAAGCAATTAGCATCTCCCACAGATAGCATTAATATCATCTTGATATATCACATCAAACTGCAAGCAAGCCCTTTACATGTTACAAGCATCTGGCACCAAGCATCTCACACTGCAAACAAATGAATTACATATCACAAATGGCACATGGCTTTTTAAACTGCTAACTAGCCCTTTCATATATAACACTAACAGTATCTCACACCATTGGAACTAAGCGATTAGCACCTAGTAAGTTGTCTTTTAGAATTTTTAGCCATGGGCATTGTAAAATTGGTATCCATAAGGCCTGATTATGTCTTCTGCAAGTTGCTTCACCTGTATTAGCGCCTAGCATGTAAATTGATTAGCTAACTGCTAGCTAGTGCTAACAAAACCGAATGCTAACAAGAGCAATAGTAGCATGAGATACTGGGTGTTTAAAGAAGATGCTGCATGCTAGACGTCTATTAAGGACAGACATATAAAATGCTAACACAGTAGGTCCACCTCAGCGCATGAAGACAGATTGATAGCATGTTAGCTTCCAACCATTCTGCCCGATCCAGCAGACCGGTTAGCTCTGGAAAACTCCCAACGGACTATTGTCTGGGGTTCACGGATGGATTAGTCTAGAACAGCTGTGGCACTTTAAAATAGGGACTATCTTTATATCTGCTGCTTTGTGTTGTCAGGCCATGTTGTCACTTACTTGCCTGGAGGAACGTCATATTTTTGGTGACATGAAAGTTTGCAAAATAACTTCTATAATACAAGCGGCCATCTATTTTAGGTAACGACTTTGTCTTTTCCTGTTTTATTCCTTTGACAACGTTTATTTTTTTTAACACCACCAGGAGTTCCCCAGCATTAACCAGGAAGGCACGGGGGGCTGACATAGAGACCCACCTGTGTTTGTAGAGGTAAAAGGCGAAGCCGGAGAGAATTAGAGCAAAGAATGGAACCAAGATGGCCGCCGCAACAGAGCTGCTGTTGGTGTAGAGGTTGGGCGGTTCCATTGCCGTGGTGATGGGACCTACATCAATGTACACAGTAACACAGACAGCTTGAGTCATTTAAAATCACTATTCCTAAACCGCACCCAGTTTATACATTTGTATCTGTTTGTATTTTTGGGTAGTTTGAGGTTACAACCGCATACAATGTTATTGTATGCAGTATGTGTAAAAAAAAAAAACGATTCCCCAAATACCTTGTCTGGTAAGCTGAAACTTCCCAAAGTCTTTACTATGGATGTGGCCCTGGTATACAAAAGTCTTCTTGTCCGATTCGGCTGTCACCTGAAACACGCACGCACGCACGCACGCACGCACACACACACACACACACACACACACACACAAAAGATGGTATCACTTTCCTATTCAGGCTGGAGGATTCTCTTAGAGATTCTGACTAGCCTTTCATCTGGGACCACATGAGGAGAGTGTGTTGTGAGCAGGAACAGACACGGGGAGGGAGGGAGGGATGGAGGGATGGAGGGAAGGAGAGACAGGGAGGGAGGGAGCGCCCCCCGTCCTATCTTCAAATGCCACATCCCCACTGCAGCAGTTCTGTCTTTTGTTTTCAAACACATATGGAGTTTCTCAGCATTCAGAGCCTGTGGTTTAACTTCACCTTTGATGTTTTCACGTACACGCAGAGCTAAGAGCTAAGAGGAACAACCATCCACCCCCAACCCCCAACCCCCCTCCCCTCAGGTTTCGGCGGTTTTCCACGGTAACGTAGATTGTCTTCCTTTTTGTTGCCGTGGTATCTCGTCTTTGTTGGGTACGATAGCAGCTCGTGGTGAGGGAGTGTGTGTGGCCATTTAAAAAAAACGTCTTTCAGCTCTCAGAGCCAAAAACACCTTCTCCACTCCACAAACGGCTGGCTTCTTCATTTCCTCAAAGGCTTAGGAACAAGGGGGGGGCTTTGCCGAACAAATCCCGTTCCTTCCAGAATAGCTTCACAACGTAGTTCAACGCTTGGAGTAATCAGGGTTTCAGTTTTCTGAGGCATGAACACAGAAATCCAAAGGAACGCGCGGCACAGATAGCGCGCCACATGGCTTGCAGGCTGCAGGGTGTGAAAGATGCGATGACGCAAGCTAATAGAATAACAGGCCGTTTCCTGAAAGAAAACTACAAGAAAGCAAGCCTGTCGGAAGAAAGCATATCATGGCGTAGATGGGAAACAATGTTTTAAAAAATATATATCACTTTCCATCCGCTTCAGACGGAAATATAGACGTCATCGTTCATATCTCCCTAAGATGGTAATTATGTGTGTAAATCACAAGCTTTATTCCCAGTCTTTGCATAATTCAACCTTCATAAATAATATAAAGACTTGTTGGAATTTTTAACCATAAGGTTAGGAGAATGTGTAAGTAAAGAGGGGAGAGAGAAAGAGATTGAAAAGAGCAGGAAATGGAAAAGAGAATGAGTGAACACATCTTCCATTACGCAGTGGCCTGACATAACATGGAGGCCAACCGCAGCTGCATTCTGGGAGTTGTAGCTTCCTGTTGAGTCAGGCAAGGCCTGCCACTGACAGTTTAACGCGATTTTGGACTACACACATCCACCTCTCTCCACCATCAAGCCTCACAGCCCTAAAAACAAAACAGAATGGTTTCTCCATGGAGCGTGATCAGGGCAGTGAATGGGCCGTGTGGTGAGGCGGTGAAGGTAGAGGAGGAGAGACAGACATGTTGTTTGGTGGAAATCCCCAGGGCTTGATGGGAAGACAGAGAGGATGATTTACTGTAATGGCCACATGGCTAGGCGCATTAGAAAGGTCAGACTTCAGGAAAAACAACAGACCAGCGGGTACTTTTGTTTTTCAGAATCATTATTATTATTTATTTTTTTCTCGCTGTTCCTTTTTGGGGATTTTACATTCATCATATGTCATCATCATAACACAAAATAAATTGACATTCAACATTAGAACATAAAAAAAAGTTAGTGACATGTGACCGAAAACGAAAACGTATAATGTTTTGTTTTATGTCCAAATGTCCTCCATTTACCCGTAGTAGGACACTGTGAGTAATAGACCCCTACTGCTGCTATGGTAACCAATACCTCCTGGTTCACTGGGCACAGGTAAAATTGTCAAAATGACTTAAACATCAGCAGTCTTTCTCTACAGTCATACTAGTTATCTACAGTCATACTAGTTCTCTACAGTTATACTAGTTCTCTACAGTCATACTAGTTCTCTACAGTCATACTAGTTATCTACAGTCATTCTAGTTCTCTACAGTCATACTAGTTCTACAGTCAAACTGGTTCTACAGTCAAACTGGTTCTACTGTCATACTAGTTCTCTACAGTCATCTAGTTCTCTACAGTCATACTAGTTCTCTACAGTCATACTAGTTATCTACAGTCATTCTAGTTCTCTACAGTCATACTAGTTATCTACAGTCATACTAGTTCTCTACAGTCATACTTGTTCTCTACAGTCATACTAGTTCTCTACAGTCAAACTGGTTCTACAGTCAAACTGGTTCTACAGTCATACTAGTTCTCTACTGTCATCTAGTTCTCTACAGTCATACTAGTTCTCTATAGTCATACTAGTTCTCTACAGTCAAACTGGTTCTACAGTCACACTGGTTCTGCAGTCATACTAGTTCTACAGTCTCACTAGTTCTACAGTCTCACTGGTTCTACAGTCATACTAGTTCTACAGTCTCACTGGTTCTACAGTCATACTAGTTCTACAGTCTCACTGGTTCTACAGTCATACTGGTTCTACAGTCATACTAGTTCTACAGTCATACTAGTTCTACAGTCTCACTGGTTCTACAGTCATACTGGTTCTACAGTCATAGTAGATTGTGAGCCGTTTGGGACCCGTCAAACCGTTTGGACTTACGTATCCATCCATGGCCCAGTCGTTCTTGAACTTGCTGTAGTAGTGTTCCGTCGGGCCTCGCACCTGGTACACCTTCAGGAGCAGCTGGTTCTCCTCAGACTTGTAGGTCCCTGGGGAGGGGGTGGGGGGGGTGGGGGGGGGGGGGGGGGGGGGAGTAGTTTAGTAGTTTAGTCGGCTTTAGTCCATCTACCAATCAGATGTCAGGATTTCATCTGGCCATCAAACACAGACACGTGGATATGACTGCTCTAATTACACACACACTGGTAGATACAGTAGTCCCCCACTATAATATTAGGATTGTATTGACTCAGATGCTTTTTTTTCATGACCCAAGAACTGCCTCCCTGCCTTCAGTCTTATATAGATCTAGAAATAGATATATAGACATGTAGGTGTTGGGTGTTTTTGCTGTGTTGTTTCTTACCAGACAGTTTGATGTTCACTCCGCTGGTCTCAAACAGGGTGATGTTCACTCTGCCTGTCGTCACGTTGAACCCGTTCACGGTTACCGTAGCAGCCTGCCTCTTGCCCAGGTACTCATAGAAACCGCTCCAGTCAGAGTTGGGTGCAAACACGTCCACCGGAACTACACACACACACACACACACGCACACACACACACGTGCGTGCGCAGATATTTTATAGCTAGCTAAAGAAAACAATATTGATATACTGAATACTGTAGCACTTTCGGTAGTTAGTGGAGCTCATCTTCAAAGTTCATCACTCAGTCTTTATTTTATTTTATTAATATCTGTAGATATTTTCTATTTCGCTACTTACCGCGGATCTTGTTTTTCTGGACGTCCGACTCTCCTCCTCGCTTGTTGGGGTTGATTTTGGGGCCAACTGAAAAACACACCACATCCACAGAGTTACAGGACATCCTGTTTACTGTCTGGGATCAGCTACCTGCACCAAAGGGGGTGGAGTTAGGAGCCTAGCTACCTTCACATTCATACAGGCAGACAGGTAACTAAAGGTGTGTGTATGTACCTGTATATATTCAGACTGGTAAATCAAGGTGTGTGTATGTACCTGCACAGACAGGTATGTAAGGTGTGTGTGTGTGTGTGTGTGAGTGTGTGCAGCACCTTTGCAGACGGGGGGCTTCCCGGACCACTTCCCATCGGCCTGACAGGTCCTGTGCTCAGAGCCTCCTGCCAGGTAAAGGCCCTCCTGGCAGGTGTAGAGGAGAGTGTAGCCCCGGGTGGGGAGATCCATGGCCCGCACGTCCACCTCACCGGGGGTCTCTGGCTGTCTACAGGAGTGGGCTGATTTGGGGGGGGGGGGTCTTAATATCCCATTAAGCACAGATACAGATGGACTGACACACACACACACACACACACACACGCGCAAAGGCAGAGGAGTGCTCACCGACACACTGTGGCTCAGTGCCGCTCCAGGTCAGGTTGTCCAGACAGGTTCTGGTGCTGGAGCCCAGGATGTGGAAGTTCTTACGGCACCTAAAGGAGACCTTACTGCCCACCTGGAACACAGCACAGGAACACTATGACCCCTGACCTTTAACCCCTAACCCTGTGTCCTAAAGGAGACCTTACTGCCCTCTTGTACTAGGGTTAGGGTAACCTTAACCTTTGACCACTCAGTACCTCACTGTGACTCACCTCAAAGCCTTGTACTGGGGTTAGGGTAACCATAACCTTTGACCTCTCAGTACTCACCTCAAAGCCTTGTGCTAGGACAGGGATACCATAGGCCGGAGTGCCTGGGTCTCTGCAGCTGTTGAAGGCAGGGTCTAACACACACACACACACACACACACACACACACACACACACACACACACACACACACACACACACACACACACACACACACACATAGGGATTGTCACAAAATTGCATATGCAACTGGGCTGGGTGAAGCTGATCAAGGAGCTTGTTGCTATAGATACAGGTACAGGCAGGCTGGTTGTAGCGGGTGGTGGAGTGCAGTTGCCGTAGTTACCTATGCAGGAGGGCTGCGAGCCGCTCCAGAGCCCATTGGCCTGACACACTCGGAGGGCGGGGCCAACCAGGATGTGGGGGGCGTGGCAGGAGAACCTGACCTCTGACCTGTAGGAGAACTGCTTCCCTTCGGAGAAGCCACCGCCCGGAGCGCCAGGGTCCCCACACAGCACCGCTGCAACACACACACACACACACACACACACACACACACACACACACACAGATTTATACACACACACACACACACAATAATTATGTATTTATTTGTGGGTGTGTGTGTGTAGAGCAGAAACACAGAAGACTGGCCTAATGCCATTAGTTATGGTTAAGTTCTATGAGTGGAGGTAGAGCTAGTTAGAGCTGAAGAAGAGGGGTCAGGGGATTAGGACACTGAGGGTCAGAGGTCAGAGGTCAGGACTAGTTAGGAGGGGTCAGGGGTTATTTAGGACAATGTGGGCCAGAGGTTAGGACTAGTAAGAAGTGGTCATGGGTAATTTAGGACACTGAGGGTCAGAGGTCAGGACAAGTTAGGAGGGGTCAAGGGGTATTTAGGACACTGAGGGTCAGAGGTTAGCGGTTAGGACTAGTTAGGGGTGAGGGGTCATTTAGGACACTGAGGGTCAGAGGTCAGAGGTTGGGAATAGTTAGGAGGGGCCATTTAGAACACTGAGGGTCAGAGGTCAGAGGTTAGGACTCACGTAGACACTGAGGAACCTCCCCCCTCCAGGTCCCGTTCCCCTCACAGGTCAGAACGGCCGGGCTGGACAGCTGGTAACCGTGGTAACAGCCGTAGCTGACGCTGGAGCCCCAGGATTGGTCGGTTCCCTCCACCTTCCCATGAAGCACTTGGGGTGGGGCCCCGCACTGGATCGCTGAAACACACACACACACACACACACACACACACACACACACACACGTATGGTTAGATTGGCAGGGATGCAGAGAAACTTGACAACATAAGTTGAGTTTCTTCTACAGGACAGAAGAAGATATCTTTCCCCCTCCCTCTCTCTCTTTACTCTCTTCCCTCCCTCCCTCCCTTCTCCATGCCTGTGATTGCATGTGTCATACAGTCAAAGTCTGATTTGTGTGTGTGTGTGTGTGTGTGTGTGTGTGTGTGTGTGTGTGTATGTGAGCATGTGTGAGTATGTTGTGTGAATGTGTGTGAATGTGTGTGTGTGTGTGTGTGTGTGTGTGTGTGTGTGTGTGTGTGTGTGTGTACAGGGTGTACAAGTGTACATTGTTGTGTATGTGTGTGGGTGTGTGAGTATGCCGGGTGAGTGTGTCAGGGGTGTGTGTGTGTGTGTGTGTGTGTGTGTCAGAGAGCTGCTCTCCACAGGATCAAACAGAGAAGTGCTTCTTTTGATGTGAGTTGGGAAAGCTGCTAGGGATCAGCCTCTTCTTCTTCTTCTTCTTCTACTGTTTCCTGCTATTTTTTCCTTTCCTCTATGCTCCTCTCTCTCTCTTCTCTGTTCTCCTCAACGCTCGAGGAGGGAAAGGAGAGCCAGCCAGAGCCAGTCCGCTCCTAACGTCTCCTTTCCTGCCTAACAACAATGGCCTGCTCTCCCAGACCTCCTTCTTCTAACAGCAAAGTCCTCCTCCCTTAGACCTCCTTCTTCTAACAGCAAAGTCCTCCTCCCTTAGACCTCCTTCTTCTAACAGCAAAGTCCTCCTCCCTTAGACCTCCTTCTTCTAACAGCAAAGTCCTCCTCCCTTAGACCTCCTTCTTCTAACAGCAAAGTCCTCCTCCCTTAGACCTCCTTCTTCTAACAGCAACGTCCTCCTCCCTTAGACCTCCTTCTTCTAACAGCAACGTCCTCCTCCCTTAGACCTCCTTCTTCTAACAGCAAAGCCTTCTCTCCTAGCACCTCCTGCTGACAGCACCAAAGGTTTTGTTCTGGTGAGTCTTTGTGTACTGCAGCACTGGTGTGACTCTGTGGTTAAGATGCTATGGTCTCCTTGTATTATAACAATATGATGCTGGTGAGGTGAGGCGGGGGCTGCTGTCAGGGTTATTACAGCTCTGGTTCTGTAGTGGTACTGGTCTGGTTCTGTAGTGGTACTGGTCTGGTTCTGGAGTGATACTGGTCTGGGGCTGTATTGGTACTGGTCTGGTTCTGTATTGGTTCTGGAGTGGTACTGGTATGGTTCTATAGTGGTACTGGTCTGGTTCTGTATTGGCTCTGGTCTGGTTCTGTAGTGATTGTGGTATGGTTCTAATATGGTTCTGGTGACGGTACCTCTGCAGGCAGGTTTGGTCTGGTTATGGTTGTAAATTGGTTGTATAGTGTTTCTGGTCATGGTTCTGGTATGGTTCTATATTGTTTGTATAGTGGTTGTGTAGCGGTTCTGGTATGGTTCTATATTGGTTGCATGGTGGTTGTGTAGCAGTTCTGTTGATGGTACCCCTGCAGGTGGGTTTGGTCTGGTTCTGTAGTGGTTCTGGTATGGTTCTAATATGGTTCTGGTGATGGTACCTCTGCAGGTGGGTTTGGTCTGGTTCTGTTGTGGTTCTGGTATGGTTCTAATATGGTTCTGGTGATGGTACCTCTGCAGGTGGGTTTGGTCTGGTTCCAGGAGCCATCTTTGGTGCAGAGCAGCGTCGCTCTGCCCTCTCCACCAGCCTCCATCAGGTAACCAGGGTTACAGCGGAACTCCACCGACTGGTTGAAACTGAAGTCACTTCCTGAATAGATCCCATTGGCTATCGGGCCGGGGTCGCCACAGCTGATCACTGGAAGGGGAGGAGCCAAACCCATGGTTACAACGAGTATCTTCCAAAGAAAAAGTGTAGGAAGAAACGTGGCACCCTGGGATTTAGAGTCATTCATTACTTTACCTTTAATGATATACGATTTGGATTCAGAAATGGGTCGTGTTCCCAGCTCACTGGCTACTCAAATAATTTCAGCTAAACATTCAAACTATCCAGAACTTATCGTGGGCTAACATCCATAGTGATCCACAAAGGTTTTCCTTCATTTTGACACTACAAACTGTAAACAGACTCTAACACGTTCTCCTGTTATTATGACCTCTAAACAGACTCTAACACGTTCTCCTGGTATTACGACCTCTAAGCAGACTCTAACATGTTCTCCTGTTATTATGACCTCTAAACAGACTCTAACATGTTCTCCTGTTATTACGACCTCTAAACAGACTCTAACATGTTCTCCTGTTATTACAACCTCTAAACAGACTCTAACATGTTCTCCTGTTGTTATGACCTCTAAACAGACTCTAACACGTTCTCCTGTTATTACGACCTCTAAACAGACTCTAACATGTTCTCCTGTTGTTACGACCTCTAAACAGACTCTAACATGTTCTCCTGTTGTTACGACCTCTAAACAGACTCTAACATGTTCTCCTGTTATTACGACCTCTAAACAGACTCTAACATGTTCTCCTGTTGTTACGACCTCTAAACAGACTCTAACATGTTCTCCTGTTATTACGACCTCTAAACAGACTCTAACATGTCCTGTTATTATGACCTCTAAACAGACTCTAACATGTTCTCCTGTTATTACGACCTCTAAACAGACTCTAACATGTCCTCCTGTTATTACGACCTCTAAACAGACTCTAACATATTCTCCTGTTGTTACAACCTCTAAACAGACTCTAACACGTTCTCCTGTTATTACGACCTCTAAACAGACTCTAACATGTTCTCCTGTTATTACGACCTCTAAACAGACTCTAACACGTTCTCCTGTTATTACGACCTCTAAACAGACTCTAACATGTTCTCCTGTTGTTACGACCTCTAAACAGACTCTAACATGTTCTCCTGTTATTACGACCTCTAAACAGACTCTAACATATTCTCCTGTTATTACGACCTCTAAACAGACTCTAACATGTTATCCTGTTGTTATGACCTCTAAACAGACTCTAACATGTTCTCCTGTTATTACAACCTCTAAACAGACTCTAACATGTTCTCCTGTTGTTATGACCTCTAAACAGACTCTAACATGTCCTGTTATTATGAACCTCTAAACAGACTCTAACATGTTCTCCTGTTGTTACGACCTCTAAACAGACTCTAACATGTTCTCCTGTTATTACGACCTCTAAACAGACTCTAACATGTTCTCCTGTTATTACGACCTCTAAACAGACTCTAACATGTCCTCCTGTTATTACGACTTCTAAACAGACTCTAACATGTCCTCCTGTTATTACAACCTCTAAACAGACTCTAACATGTCCTCCTGTTATTACGACCTCTAAACAGACTCTAACATGGCCGCCCGTTGACCTTCCCTGTCCTTCCAGTCCTGCCCCCTAGCTGGCGGGCTCTAGGACCCTGCGGGCGGTACCTGTGCAGTCGGGGCCGTGTCCGGTCCAGGTCCCGTTGGTGGTGCAGTGTCGCGTGGTGAGGCCCGAGGTCTTGTAGCCCTCACAGCAGGCGTAGGCCACAGAGCTGCCGAACGTGCTGCCGTCACTAAACACTATCCTACCATAGGACGGGGTGCCAGGGTTACCGCACGACACGGCTGGAACACACACAAACACACACACACACACACACACACACACACACACACACACACACACACACACACACACGCCCACAGGAGAGACAGTACTGTCATCACGGCCATCCTAATCGTCCTGCTGAGAGTCTGTTAGTCCCAGGTTGCCTCTATCCTGTCTCTCCATGCAGAAGCAGGCTTGTGTACGTGTGTTTGTGTGTGTGTGTATGTTTGTGTGTGTGTGTGTGTGTGTGTGTGTGTGTGTGTGTGTGTGTGCAAGTGTCTGTACTTGTGCGTGTGTGTGTGTGGTGTGCGTATACGTGTGCGTGTGTGTGTGCTCACATTGTTTGAGAGAAGGATCTTGATGTATGTTTGTGACCATTAGGTTGAGTTTGTAGGAGAGTGGCATTTTGATGTGTGTGCATATTTCAGTGTGTGTGAGTGTGTTTGTGTGTGTGTGTGGGTCCTACACACCATCCATCTCTTAGGTGCTGGCACAGCTCATCAGCTTAATAGTCATTCGACAGCAAACAGACATTATAATCAAATACCTATAGAAGGGATGTAATCACTTAAAGCCTTTTAGGTCATCCATCAGGCGCTCTGTAGCGGCTGCTCCGCCTTCCTCCTCACATCCTTTCAAACAACACAATTAACCTAATGAGAAACCACGGCAACCCGCACGCAGGTCTCCTACTCTCACACGCTGTACTCTTTTACACTCTCTCCCTCTCTTTAAATATCTCTCTCTCTTTCTCTCTCTCTCCCTCTCTATCTTGCTCTCTTTCTTTCTCTACGATGACTCTGTGTTTCTCTCTCTCCACTTGCTCTCTCTTTCTTGCTCTTTATTTCTCTTGTTTTTGGCACTATTTCAGTTTTTATGGCTCTTTATCTTTCTCTCTCTTGTCGACTCTCTTTCTTGGTAACAGACGCAGTCCAGTGTCTACACAACGGACTACAATCATGGAGGAGATGCTAAAAGCGTGAGTAGTCTGGCAGTATTAGGCACTCTGGAGTTTGTAGTTCCACAGACAGCATTTACGACAGTAGTAAGTTACATTAATGATGATGGTATAAAATAATGATATAATAAATATAAAGCTTTTTAGTTCTGGCCCTCAAAAACGACTTGTCATTTTGTCAGTCCTTGAAAGAAGGGAGGAAGGAGGGAGTGTGAGAGGGGGGAGAGAGATAGAAGGAGGGAGGAATAGAGAAGGACGGATGGAGAGAGTGAGAGATAGATAGAGGGAAGGAGGGAGAGAGAGGGAGGCAATCTTGGAACTGTCCAATTTGGACTCACGCAGCTCCAGGAAGTGTTTGCGCAGAGCCTGCACATCTCGTGACATGAAAGCAAATGCATCATTATTTGCTTTAAACCCAATATAAAGACAACCACTTTGACTAGCCAGAGAGGGAGGGAGGGAGTGGGTTAGGAGGCAAGGGAGAGAGGGAGTGAGAGAATGGGAGGGAGGGAGTTAGGGGGGAGGGAGGGGGTTGGGGGGAGGAGAGAGGGAGTGAGGGGGAGGGAGGGGGTTAGGGGGGAGGGAGACAAAGAGGTTTGAAAATGGTAAGAGAGATCAAAGGGGAAAGACAGAATGCTATAGAGAGAGAGAGAGAGAGAGAGAGAGAGAGAGAGAGAGAGAGAGAGAGAGAGAGAGAGAGAGAGAGAGAGAGAGAGAGAGAGAGAGAGAGAGAGAGAGAGAGAGAGGAATGAGGTCAACAATAGAAATATGAGTCTTGACGTCTTCTAATCTAGACAACATCATCCATCATCTCCCAGATACCTTCCATCTCATTGGTCAATTAAAACCCTATCTAATTCCATTAGCAGGCCAGCCAGACAGTAACAAGCTATAGCTGATAAAAGAAAGAAGCAAGCAAATAGACAACATGATGGATCGGGAAGAAGATTCAGACCATATAGACAGAGCCTCTATTAACACAGTTATAGATACACATCCTATAGACAGAGCCTCTATTAACACAGTTATAGATACAGACCCTATAGACAGAGCCTCTATTAAACAGTTATAGATACAGATCCTATAGACAGAGCCTCTATTAAGACAGTTATAGATACAGATCCTATAGACAGATCCTCTTTAAATACAGTTCTAGATACAGATCATATACACAGAACCTCTATACACACAGTTGTAAATACAGGCCCTATAGACAGGACCTCTATAAATACATAGGTGTAGGTACAGACCCTATAGATAGAACCTCTGTAAGCACAGTTGTAGATACAGACCCTATAGACAGCACCTATATAAACACATATTTGTAGATACAGACCCTATAGACAGGACCTCTATAAACACAGAGTTGTAGAAACAGACCTTATAGACAAAACCTCTATAATTACAGTTGTAGATACAGACCATTTAGACAAGACCTCTCTCACCAAACCTTCCAGTATGTTTTGTGTACTGTATCCATTTCTGCTGCTAACCATGCCTTCCTGCCTCATGTTCTAAAATAGCCTGGCTCCCACGCAACCTTATTTCAGAGCATATGTTTGTGGTTACAAAAGACCCCTCTCTTTCTGAAGGATTTGGGATAGCGAGGGTTAAACAGCCTTTTCAAAACGCTGTGCCCCGCTGTCTAATTAGGACTTGGAAGAGAGAAAAAAATGCTTCATGTTATTACTGTCGTTAATGAAACATCACGAAGCAGAAACAACTCAGCGTTTTCCGCTTCGGCTTTGTCTTAATTGGGGTAGTGGTTGCTACGGCGACCCACCTTGACAGACAGGCTGCGTTCCGCTCCAGGAGCCGTTGTGGAGGCAGGTCCTCTCGGCCGAGCCAATCAGGGAGTAGCCCGCCTCGCAGTTGAAACGCAATAGGCTCTTCAGCCGAAACTCCTCCCCCAACCTGGTGCCATGAGGCGGGATGCCAGGATCTCCACACACACCGGGGCTCCCACCTGTCCGTCAAACACACATCGGCTTACTATTGGCTGAACCTAAGCTGTGGGGCGGGGTTTATAATCCTATCAGGTCTATGTGAGTTATACATGAGTAAAGAGCTAGGGCCATTCATCCTATTGGTTAGTTTGATTTCTTTTATGTTTTACCTGAATCTTATTGGCTGGTTTTATGTTTTACCTGAGCAGTGGGGCGGGGCTTTTCCCTGATTGGTTAGTTTGACTGATTTACCTAAGCAGTGGGGCGGGGCTTTTCCCAGATCGGTTAGTTTGATTGGTTTACCTGAGCAATGGGGCGGGGCTCCGCTCCATGTGCCGTCCTCCTGGCAGTAGCGGGTGGCGTTGCCTATCAGCGCCCTCTGCTGGCTGCAGGAGTACTGCAGCAGGGCGCCATATGTCCAGCTACGACCAGACACCACCACCAGGGGGGGCACTCCTGGGTCACCACAGGAAATGGCTTACAGAGAGAGAGAGAGAGAGAGAGAGAGAGAGAGAGAGAGAGAGAGGGTGGAGGTTATCTCATGTCAGGATAATGGTACAGTCCGACTCATGTCAGGGTAATGGTAGAGTCGACCTCATGTCAGAATAATGGTACAGTCTGACTCATGTCAGCGTAATGGTACAGTCCGACTCATGTCAGGATAATGGTACAGTCCAACTAACGTCAGGATAATGGTACAGTCCAACTCAAGTCAGGTTAATGGTACATTCCGACTCGTACGGATAATGGTACAGTCCACCTCATGTCAGAATAATGGTACAGTCCGACTCCAGTCAGGATAATGGTACAGTCCAACTCATGTCTAGATAATGGTACAATCCAACTCATGTCAGAATAATGGTACAGTCCAACTCATGTATAGATAGTGGTACAGTCCTACTCATGTCTAGATAATGGTACAGTCCTACTCATGTCTAGATAATGGTACAGTCCTACTCACACAGACACCGTGGCAACGGTCTGTCCCAGCGACCGTCGTGCTGACATGACAGGAGGGCGGAGCCTAACAGATAGAAACCTCTCTTGCAGTGGATCGCCATGGTAACACCGTAGCTGAAGACTTCTGGGTAGTGGAGTCCAGTTTGACGGACGCCGTTCTCCACCTGGCCGGGGTCTGAGCAGTTCACCACTGGACCAGAACAAGAGCCAATCAGCATCGGATCACAACACAGTGGAACGAACAGAACAGATTAGATTAGATCTACCAGTACCTGCTTTGAAGAGACACACAATTAATAGAGGTTATGGTTACTCCTGAACAAGTCACAGTAGTTAAGGAGTCACTGTTGTAACAGAGGTTTTAGTTAGACGTTAAGGAGTCACTATAGTAACTGAGGTTGTAGTTAGACGTTAAGGAGTCGCCATAGTAACAGAGGTTGTAGTTAGTAGTTAAGGAGTCACCATAGTAACAGAGGTTGTAGTTAGTAGTTAAGGAGTCACCATAGTAACAGAGGTTGTAGTTAGTAGTTAAGGAGTCATCATAGTAACAGAGGTTGTAGTTAGTATTTAAGGAGTCAACATAGTAACAGAGTCAGAGTCCTGAAGGAGAGAGCTTCCAGTCAGTATCCTGACCAGGGAGGCCGGGCTCAGCCTAACCCTCCCAAGGAGACAGCGCTCAGTGTGTGTGTGTGTGTGTGTGTGTGTGTGTGTGTGTGTGTGTGTGTGTGTGTGTGTGTGTGTGTGTGTGTGTGTGACAGCTCGTTACCCTAGGGGAACAGAGAAAGTTCCAGACTCGTAATTGGCAGCTGCTCCCTGCCTAACACCATCGCTCCCCCGGACCTCCACACACACACACACACACACACACACACACACACACACACACACACACACACACACTGCCATGCTCTACACAGCGGAGTGAAAGAAAATGAGATGGAGAGGAGAAGGAGGAGGAGTACAGATGTCCAATCCATCTCAACACTTCTTTCTGGATTTTGTCCCAAAAGCTGGGGGCCAAAAATATTCCATTTTCAGGAGGTCTAGTGGAAGAGGACCACCTCATCCTTAGACAGGTGCCTCGATAGCGCAGACACACACACACATTCACACACACACAGACACACACGCACACATTCACACACACACACACACACACACGCACACACACATCCATCCAGACAACCAGAAGCATGAATTATTGATCTGCTCACATGCTCCAACACTCTACCCTGTCAGGACAAGATGTCTTCCTGGCTGGCTATCGCTCTGTTTATATGTGTGTGTGTGTGTGTGTGTGTGTGTGTGTGGGTGTGTGTGTGTGTGCGAGTTTGTGTGTGTGTGTGTGTGTGTGTGTGTGTGTGTGTGCCACCACAGACTGCAGAGTAAAGCACGGTCTATTGACTTCTTACAAATTGCCTCCCGGGCACAGCGATCCTGTTCAGTCCGTTGCTGTGTTCTTGACACTATACATGTGGGGGCATGTGTGTGTGTGTGAGTGTGTGTTTGTGTCTGTGTGTCAGTATGTGAAGTATGTTGTGTCGTATGTAACATTTGCGTGATGGAATGTACAGTGGGGCCAAAAAGTATTTAGTCAGCCACTGATTGTGCACGTTCTCCTACTTAGAAAGATGAGAGAGGTCTGTAATTTTCATCATAGGTACACTTCAACTATGAGAGACAAAAATTAGAAAGAAAATCCAGGAAATCACATTGTAGGATTTTTTAAGAATTTATTTGTAAATTATGGTGGAAAATAAGTATTTGAGTATTTAAGTATTCAATAACAAAAGTTCAACTCAATACTTTGTAACATAACCTTTGTTGGCAATTACAGAGCTTAAACGTTTCCTGTAAGTCTTCACCAGGTTTGCACACACTGTAGCTGGTATTTTGGCCCATTCCTCTATGCAGATCTCCTCTAGAGCAGTGATGTTTTGGGGCTGTCGCTGGGCAACACGGACTTTCAACTCCCTCCACAAATTTTCTATGGGGTTGAGGTCTGGAGACTGGCTAGGCCACTCCAGGACCTTGAAATGCTTTTTACGGAGCCACTCCTTCGTTGCCCGAGCATTGTGTTTGGGATCATTGTCATGCTGGAAGACCCAGCCACGTTCCATCTTCAATGCTCTCACTGATGGAATGAGATTTTGGCTTAAAATCTCACGATACATGGCCCCGTTCATTCTTCCCTTAACACGGATCAGTCGTCCTGTCCCCTTTGCAGTAAAACAGCCCCAAAGCATGATGTTTCCACCCCCATGCTTCACAGTAGGTATGGTGTTCTTGGGATGCAACTCAGCATTCTTCTTCCTCCAAACACGACGAGTTGAGTTTTTACCAAAAAGTTCTATTTTGGTTTCATCTGACCACATAATATTCTCCCAATCCTCTTCTGGATCATCCATATGCTCTCTGGCAAACTTCAGACGGGCCTGGACATGTACTGGCTTAAGCAGGGGGACACGCCTGGCACTGCAGGATTTGAGTCCCTCTCGGCGTAGTGTGTTACTGATGGTAGCCTTTGTTACTTTGGTCCCAGCTCTCTGCAGGTCATTCATCAGGTCCCTCCGTGTAGTTCTGGGATTTTTGCTCACCGTTCTCATGATCATTTTGACCCCACGGGATGAGATCTTGCGTGGGGCCCCAGATCGAGGGAGATTATCAATGGTCTTGTATGTCTTCCATTTTCTTACAATTGCTCCCACAGTTGATCTATTCACACCAACCTGCTTGCCTATTGCAGATTCACTCTTCCCAGCCTGGTGCAGGTCTACAATTGTCTTCCTGGTGTCCTTCGACAGCTCTTTGGTCTTGGCCATGGTTGAGTTTGGAGTCTGACTGTTTGAGGCTGTGGACAGGTGTCTTTTATACAGATGACGAGGTCAAACAGGTTCCATTAATACAGGTAATGAGTGGAGGACAGAAGAGCTTCTTAAAGAAGAAGTTACAGGTCTGTGAAAGCCAGAAATCTTGCTTGTTTGTGGGTGACCAAATACTAATTTTCCACCATAATTTACAAAACAATTCTTTAAAAATCCTACAATGTGATTTCCTGGATTTTTTTTCTAATTTTTGTCTCTCATAGTTGAAGTGTACCTATGATGAAAATTACAGACCTCTCTCATCTTTCGTGTGTGTCTATGTGTGTGTGTGTGTGAGCGTGTGCGTGAGCGTGTGCGTGTGTTTGTGTGTGTGTGTGTGTGTGTGTGTGTGTGTGTGTGTGTGTGAGTGTGTGTGTGTGTGTGTGTGTGCATGTGTGTGTGTGTGTGTGTGTGAGTGTGTGTGTGTGTGTGTGTGTGTGTGTGTGTGTGTGTGTGTGTGTGTGCATGTGTGTATGTATGTGTGTGTGTGTGTGTGCGTGTGCGTGTGTGTGTGTGTGTGTTACCTCTACATGTAGGTAGCGGGTTGCTCCACTGGCCGTTGAGACGGCACTGAGAGCGTGCGTTGCCGTGGAGAGTGTAACCACGATTACAGGTAAAGTTAACGACGTCGTTCAGGTTGAACTCGCTCCCATTGGTCCGGCCGTGGGTGGGGTTGCCAGGGTG
The DNA here is from genome assembly GCA_017639675.1 of Aplochiton taeniatus. Taxonomy (NCBI): domain Eukaryota; kingdom Metazoa; phylum Chordata; class Actinopteri; order Galaxiiformes; family Galaxiidae; genus Aplochiton; species Aplochiton taeniatus. The sequence goes on along the minus strand of CM030174.1, from coordinate 33,587,984 downwards.
ACCACAGGTGATGGCTGGAGTCACAGGAGGGCGGAGCATACAAAATGACTGACATTCCAATCTCAAAACTATCTTTCTGTTGTTATTAAATGAAAACTCCTCACTTTCTTGCATATAAATAAGTCAGAAAGTGAAGGCTCCAGGCCGGTAATCTATTGACGTCTAGTGCTTTAGTGAAACTGAAATCCTCTGCAGAGCTTCACACACTGTCCCCGTGAAAAACAAAATCAATAAAGCAATACCTTCCTAGATTGGAAAAAGGGATTATTGTCAGCATGATCAATCGGAGACTGGAATATGTTGGTCTGAAAAAACGGCACACACACACACACACACACACACACACACACACACACACGCCATGGTACTTACAGACAAAGATACTAACACATCCGCACAAACACACACACCAGGGTACTTATGGATGCAACAACACACACATGTACACCTAAGTACTTATAGACACACACACACACACGCACACACACACACACACACGTACACCTAGGGACTTACGGATGCAGACACACATATGCACACCTAAGTACTTAAAGACACACATACACACACACACACCTGGGTACTTACACACACATGCGCGCGTTGGTACTTAGACGCACACACACACACACGAGTGGGTACTTACAGACACACACACATATTGGGTACTTACAGAGACATACACACACACACACACACACGCGGGCGCTGGTACTTACGGACGCAGACGGGCGTCACTCCGGACCAGCGGTGATCCTGTTGACAGATCCTGACGGACGTGCCGATCAGACGGAATCCCAGCATGCACTGGTACACCACGGTGTCACGGTAACTGGAGCCGTCGCCACTGATGTGGCCATTTGTGATTGGCTCGGGGGAATCGCAGTGGCCCGCTGAGCCCACACACACACAAACACACACACACACACACACACACACACACACACACACACACACACACACACACACACACACACACACACACACACATACATACACACACACACACACACAGAGATCAGGCTTTGAGGAAAGGTAGAATAGGGTTTGAGGTCCTTATCTTCAGAGGCTGACTTCTTTGAAAATCCCCAGAGGAAAGATAATAAGAAGTTATGAATGATAACCGCCCAAATGACGATAATATCTCCCAGGCATCAAAGATAATCCCTATTGACCAAGAGCCATGGTAGGTATTAATAAATAACCTCTCTGGATCTGTCAGCGTAGATCTAGAATGAAAAGAGCACACAGCGTCGAGCGCTGTGCTGGGGATGTGCAGGACAGGTTGGGGACAGGGTGAGGGGGTGAGGGTCAGAGTTCAAAGGTCAGCCCTACCCAGGCAGCGGGTGTCGGTCCCACTCCACAGCCCGTTGGCCCCACACTCCCGGACGTGGGAGCCCACCAGCGTGTAACCGTGGTTACAGGTGAAGATGGCGGTGGCGCCGAAGGTGGTGAGGGTGCCCAGCTTAGAGCCAAACGGAGGGGACGGCAGCTCACCGCAGGAGATCACTGGAGGGACACACACACACACACATAACACAGAAACACACACACACACACACAGACACACACGCACACACACACACACACACATAACACAGAAACACACACACACAGACACACACGCACACACAGACACACACACAACACAGAGACACACACACACAACACAGAGAGAAACACACACAGACACACACACACACACACATAACACAGAAACACACACACACACACACACAGACACACACGCACACACACACACACACACATAACACAGAAACACACACACACAGACACACACGCACACACAGACACACACGCACATAACACAGAAACACACACACACAGACACACACGCACACACAGACACACACACAACACAGAGACACACACACACACAACACAGAGAGAAACACACACAGACACACACACACACATACATACACACACAGGCAGACACAGATGAATAAAACAGGCCTGCTAAAACCTCGTCAAACTCTCAATGACCTACTTATCAACTTCCATTCTGTTACAAATACATCCACAACGCTCTTTGAGTGTATGTGTGTGTGTGTGTGTGTGTATCTGTGTCTCTTTGCGTGTCTGTGGTGCATGTGTGAGTGTGTGTGTGTGTGTGTATGAGTGTGTGTGTGTGATGTTCTCTCCAGCAGCCTACAGGCTGTTGTCCATTCACCTACTCTGACCTGCCTCGTTGACCCCTACCCCCTCTGTGTGTGTATGTGGATGTGTGTGTGTGTGTGTGTGTGTGTGTGTGTGTGTGGATGTGTGTGTGTGTGTGTGTGTGTGTGTGTGTGTGTGTGTGTGTGTGTGTGTGTGTGTGTGTGTGTGTGTGTGTGTGTGTGTGTGTGTGTGTGTGTGTGTGTGTGTGTGACATACTCTTGCAGGTGGAGCGCTCCTCCAGCCCCTCCCAGGTGGCGTTGCCACGGCAGCGGAGTGTGCGACGCCCTCCGAGGTAAAACCCTGGAGAACACCCCAGCATCACCACCGAACCATACTCCCCCAGCTGGCCAATCAGCACGCGCCACGTCATCTGCTCCGACAGGAGCCCCTCAATCATTGGGCAATGGACGGCTGGGGGCGGGGTTAACACAGGGTTAGTTGGAGACCGTCTCAAACTTCGAAAACTCAAAAACATTTCAAAATGCTATTCCCAAATGGGAATATGTCTGAACAGGAATAAGATATATTTAATTCCCAAATGACACGTCAACCCTGGGACAAGATATGCAGCTCAATACAACAAGGTTAAAAAGAACGTATTTTTATTCATTTATTTTGAGATCAACCTTCAGAGGAGTACCGTCTTTTATAATCTTAATCTTTTTTTATGAGACGTCGTTTTAGATGACAGAGTTCATTCAGACACTGACACATCCAGAATGATTGGCACTTTTAATAAATATGATAGACGATTCTCAGTTTTAACAGTATGGAGTTATTAATAACAGAGGGTTATTGCGTTGTATGGATGGTGGGGTGGGGGGGTGGTTGCCACGGTGACGTACGTATACAGCGAGGCGGCTGCTCCGCGTTGCTCCAGGTCCCGTCCTGCAGACACACCGCTGTCACGGAAACACCCGGGTCCAGGTGGTAACCGTGGTTACACTGGTAGGTGACCTGGCTCCCCACAGTGTACTGGTAACCGTGGAAGGAGCCGTTGCCGGGAGACTCCGGGATTCCGCAAGACAAAGCTGTAAATCAGACAGACAGACAGACAGACAGACAGACAGACAGACAGACAGACAGACAGACAGACAGACAGACAGACAGACAGACAGACAGACAGACAGACAGGTACATTGACAGTCAGAGCACAATACATTGTATTATTATGATGAATCCATTTTAAACTATGGTAGAACATTGAATTATTCTGATAAATCCATTTTAAACCACGTAAGTACGTTGTATTATTCTGATAAATCCATTTTAAACCACGTAAGTACGTTGTATTATTCTGATAAATCCATATTAAGCTACGTAAGTACGTAGTATTATTATGATAAATCCATATTAAGAGAGGGTGTGTGTTACCTTGGCACAGAGGGGGCGGGGTGTTACCTTGGCACAGAGGGGGTGTGTTACCTTGGCACAGAGGGGGTGTGTTACCTTGGCACAGAGGGGGTGTGTTACCTTGGCACAGAGGGGGCGGGGTATTACCTTGGCACAGAGGGGGTGTGTTACCTTGGCACAGAGGGGGTGTGTTACCTTGGCACAGAGGGGGTGTGTTACCTTGGCACAGAGGGGGCGGGGTGTTACCTTGGCACAGAGGGGGTGTGTTACCTTGGCACAGAGGGGGCGGGGCGTCCCAGTGGTACAGTCCGTTGGGGTGGAGCCTGCAGGTGGCGTTGCTAGAGCCAACCATCCGGTAACCGGAGTTACAGTAGAACCGCAGCCAACTTCCTGGTTTGACCCGCGTCCTGTTGACCACGCCACCATTTACTGGTGGCTCGTTGATGCTGCAGTAAACAGCTGCAGGGAGAAAGGGGGCAGAGAGAGAGAGAGAGAGGGAGAGAGACAGAGAGAGGGAGAGAGACAGAGAGAGGGAGATAGACAGAGAGAAAGAGAGGGAGAGAGAGAGAGAGAGAGAGAGAGAGAGAGAGAGAGACAGAGAGAGGGAGAGAGACAGAGAGAGGGAGATAGACAGAGAGAAAGAGAGGGAGAGAGAGAGAGAGAGAGAGAGAGAGAGAGACAGAGAGAGGGAGAGAGACAGAGAGAGGGAGATAGAGAGACAGAGAGAAAGAGAGGGAGAGAGACAGAGAGAGAGAGAGAGAGAGAGAGAGAGAGAGAGAGAGAGAGAGAGAGAGAGAGAGAGAGAGAGAGAGAGAGAGAGAGAGAGAGAGAGACAGAGGTAGGGAGGGAGAGATAGAGAGGGAGAGATGGAGAGGGAGAGATAGAGAGAGAGGAAGAGAGGGAGAGGTAGAGAGGGAGAGATAGAGAGGGAGAGGTAGAGAGATAGGCACAGAGACAGAGGTCTTTATTCCTTTATTGAGTGACTTAAGGAGCTCAGAGAGCCACTAACCATCTGGTCAGCTTTGATTCCATCCCAGCCTAACCCACTGATGTCTGAAGAAAGAGAGAGTGTGTGTGTGTGTGTGTGTGTGTGTGTGTGTGCGTGCGTGCGTGTGTGCGTGCGTGCGTGTCTGCGTGCGTGCGAGTGTGCGTGTGTGCGTGCGTGCGTGCGTCCCCTATGGGTTGTGTCTGAGGTTCACAGGCCAACCTCCTGTGTTCAGCTTCACTGCATTATTGAACAGCCTGATTGACTGAGAGAAAGAGAGAGAGAAAGAGAGACATAGAGAAAAAGTTAGAGTGATAGAGTGTTAGAGAGATAGAGAGATAGAGGTATAGAGGGGGTGATAGAGTGATAGAGAGGTAGATAGAGGGATAGAAGTATAGAGGGGGTGATAGAGGTATAGAGGCATAGATAGAGTGATGGAGGTATAGAGGGGGTGATAGAGTGATAGAGCGGTAGATAGAGTGATAGAGGTATAGAGGGGGTGATAGAGGTATAGAGGGGGTGATAGAGTGATAGAGAGGTAGATAGAGGGATAGAGGTATAGAGGGGGTGATAGAGGTATAGAGGGGGTGATAGAGTGATAGAGGGGGTGAGAGAGGTATAGAGGGGTGATAGAGGTATAGAGGGGGTGATGGAGGTATAGAGGGGGTGATAGAGTGATAGAGGTAGATAGAGGTATAGTGATAGAGGGGGTGATAGAGGGATAGAGGGGGTGATAGAGTGATAGAGAGGTAGATAGAGTGATAGAGGTATAGAGGGGGTGATAGAGTGATAGAGGCATAGATAGAGTGATAGAGGTATAGAGGGGGTGATAGAGTGATAGAGAGGTAGATAGAGTGATTGAGAGGTAAAGGGGGTGCTTCTGACCCGTGTAGCGTATCTTGAAGCCTCTCTTGCTGGTGGCATGGTCTGTGGACCAACGCAGGAACAGCTGGTGGGTCTTACTGGTGAAGTTCAGCTGAGTGGAGTGGTTACCACTCAGAGCAACCAGCAGGGGACTCTGCCCTGACGCTCCTACACACACACACACACACACACACACACACACACACACACACACAGTGTTTTATCAGTAGAGTAGGTTTTACGAATTATTAATAGTGGATGTGATGACTGTTTTGACCCTATTAATCACATTTGATGTTTCATAAAGATATCATGCAGAGATTGATTAGGAAATTAAATAGCTGTGTGTGTGAGTGTGTGTGTGTGTGTCTGTGTGTGTGTGTGTGTGTGTGTGTGCGTGTACAGAATGTGTGCGTGTGTGTGTGTGTGTACCGTCGAAGATCTCCAGCTCATCAAACTGTTTCTCGCTGTGGAACATCTCCACGAAGATGCTGATGGTGTAGCTAGGCAACACCCGTAGCAACCAGGAACACGTCTGACTGTTGGGGTAGTTGCTAGGAAATCCGGGGCTAAGGATCACTCCTGACGACCAGGAACGCTCCTCGTTGGCCGGACACTCAGCTAGGCGTATCCGGGACAACAGCAGTCAGTAGGTGACAGAGCGTGTGTGTGTGTGTGTGCGTGTGTGTATGTGTGTATGTGTGTGTGTGTGTGTGTGTGCTCTTCTCTAGCTCTGCCCCTTTGGAAGAGACTTTTTCAAGTTTTCAAGTTCATGTTTTATAACAGTTAAATGAAAAATGTATGTGTGCTTCATACATACATACAAATATTCACGTTAAACTTCAGTGTGTCGGTTGATGGAGTAACACCTGTATTTATATTTTACATATATATATATATATATATATATTTATTACAAAAGGAAGGTTTAACCCCTTAACGTGTCTGTGACGCCATGTTTGTTTACTAATATACGTTAACACCCCGTTAGACCCTCCTCTCTGCCAGGGGTTTCCATGGCGACAGCCAGCCATCAGCGGCTCACCTTGACAGGTTGGGGGTGGGCTCTCAAATTGCAGGTGAGAGTTGAGCATACAGGTGAGCTCACTTTTCCCCATCAGCGTGTAACCGGGGTAACAACGATAGTTCACCACGTCACCTGGAGGACAAGGAGCATGAAAGCATCATCATCATCATCATCCTCATCATCTTCATCACCATCATCATCCTCATCATCATCTTCATCATCACCATCATTATCATCATAATCATCATCATCATCACCATCGTCATCATCATCTTCATCACTACCACCATCACCACCACCATCATCATCATCATCACCATCACCATCCTCATCATCATCATCATCATCATCACCACCAAGATCACCATCATCATCATCATCATCATCACCATCATTATCATCACCATCATCATCATCCTCATTTTAATCTTCATACCCATCCTCCTCCTCCTCTTCCTCCTCTCCTACCTATCTCGTAGTCTTTGTCTTCGTAAATCAGCTGAGCGTTGTCTACGGTGGGGGGCGGGGGACACTTCTTCAGACGGTACGCTGTGGAGTGGAGAAAGAGAGAGAGAGAGAGAGAGAGAGGGAGGGAGAGAGTGAGAGAGAGGGGGAGAGAGGGAGAGAGAGAGAGAGAGAGAGAGAGAGAGAGAGAGAGAGGAGTTAACATTCCACAGAACATAATTAAGCCTGTCAATCAAGGAGGAAGCAGAATCCACCACCTCCCTACAGGTGTGTGTGTGTACACAGTGTGTGTGTGTGTGTGTGTGTGTGTGTGTGCGTGTGTGTGTGTGTGTGTGTGTGTGTGGGGGGGTACATAGTGTGTGTGTGTGTGTAGACTGTGTATGTGCGTGTGTGTGCGTGTGTGTGTGTGTGTGTGTGTGTGTGTGTGTGGGTACATAGTGTGTGTGTGTGTGTGTGTGTTTGTGTGTAGACTGTGTATGTGTGTGTGTGTGTGCGTACCGTGGAAGTTGAGGATGAAGAAGCCCCCTGTAGAGAAGTCCGAGTGGAAGCGGAGCAGCACCAGAGAGGAGGAGGAGTAGGCCGACTCCAACGCTGTGTTCCCACTGAACACACCCAGCTGAGGACTGGAGGACACGCCCCCATCCCTGAACACACACACACACAGAGGAACAGGAGGTTAGCAGGGGAGGGGATGGAGGGATGGAGAGGGATGGAGAGGGATGGAGAGAGGGAAGGAGAGAGAGATGGAGAGAAAGAAAAGGATGAAAGGCTGAGTACATATGTTAAAGAAAAAGGATAGCAGAGAAGTTATGAATGATTGAATACATCAAAAGAGACAGCAGACAAATATATGAATGGAGAACTGATGGACACAGCGGCAGAGAAGTGTGAGAGTGTAGAGAGAGAGAGAACAGAGGAGTGAGAGAGGATGATGGAGAGAGAACAGAGGAGTGAGAGAGTGATGGAGAGAGAGAGAACAGAGGAGTGAGAGAGGATGATGGAGAGAGAACAGAGGAGTGAGAGAGTGATGGAGAGAGAGAGAACAGAGGAGTAAGAGAGGATGATGGAGAGAGAACAGAGGAGTGAGAGAGTGATGGAGAGAGAGAGAACAGAGGAGTGAGAGAGGATGATGGACAGAGAGAACAGAGGAGTGAGAGAGGATGATGGAGAGAGAACAGAGGAGTGAGAGAGGATGATGGAGAGAGAACAGAGGAGTGAGAGAGGATGATGGACAGAGAGAGAACAGAGGAGTGAGAGAGGATGATGGAGAGAGGAGTGAGAGAGTGATGGAGAGAGAGAGAACAGAGGAGTGAGAGAGGATGATGGAGAGAGAACAGAGGAGTGAGAGAGTGATGGAGAGAGAGAGAACAGAGGAGTGAGAAAGGATGATGGACAGAGAGAACAGAGGAGTGAGAGAGGATGATGGAGAGAGAACAGAGGAGTGAGAGAGGATGATGGACAGAGAGAGAACAGAGGAGTGAGAGAGTGATGGAGTGTGTGTGTGTGTGTGTGAGTGATTATAGGCACAGCGTGTGTGTGTGTGTGTGTGTGTGTGTGTGAGTGGTTATAGGCACAGCGTGTGTGTGTGTGTGTGTGTGTGTGTGTGTGTGTGTGTGTGTGTGTGTGCGTGCGCGTGTGTGCGTGTGTGCGAGAGAGAGAGAGAGAGAGAGAGAGAGAGAGAGAGAGAGAGAGAGAAAGAGAGAGAGAGAGAAAGAGCGACAGTCATGCAGGTGGGAATAGAAAGAGATTCAGTAGGGCTACTTTCTGTATATATTACTGAGCAATCTCCCAGCCACACGCACCGGTACACACACACACACATTCAAATAAGGTTACAATTTTGTCCGTATCATTGTTTGTTTCATAAACAGTTAATGTTTTGTCTGTATCAATGTTTGTTTCATAAACAGTTAACGTTGTCTGTATTAATGCCGGTTATTAAATATATAAACAGTTCTAATGTGAGCGAGGCCCAACGTCTTTCTGTTCGCTAGCTCCATTGTTCTCCTGCAGGCATCGCTTGGTAGCAGCAATGGGAGCGGTATTGATTTTTCCAATGCTGTCTATTGTTTGCCTTAGTGGTGGAGTATATATTCTAATGTATAAA
>CM030174.1:33574002-33576502 GCA_017639675.1 Aplochiton taeniatus | reverse complement strand
TAAACTGTCTACTCGCCTTGATAGGTTTAAAATCTCTACTCACCCTGATAGGTCAGTTTAACCTTTCTACCGGCCTTGATAGGTTAGTTTAAACTCTCAACTCGCCCTGAAAGGTCACTTTAAACTGTTTACTCACCCTGATAGGTCAATTTAAACTCTTTACTCACCCTAATAGGTCAGTTTAAACTGTTAATCTGATAAGTCAATTTAAATTCTACTCGCCCCGATAGGTCAGTTTAAATTCTCTACCTACCATGGTAGGTCAGTTTAAACTGTCTACTCATCCTGATAGGTCAGTTTAAATTCTCGACCTACCTTGATAGGTCAGTTTGAAGCCGGCTCTGTTCTCAGAGTGGTCGCTGTAGAAGTGGATCACCGTCTCGTGAGTGGTGCTCAGCAGGCTGGGCGGGGCCTGGCTGCCACTGAACTGTCCAATCAGAGAGCTGCTGTGCTGAGGCCCCGCCCTCACCTCCAGAAAGTCGTGATTGTCCTCCGAGGAGAAGTTCTGGAACTGGACATGGGCTCCTACACACACACACACACACACACACACACACACACACACACACACACACACACACACACACACAGTGAGTGTATAGGTGCTTGTTATGATGGAGATGGAACGGGAGAGGGAGAGATGAAGACCAAGGCAGGGAGAAAGAGAGGAAGCAAGGGAAGGAAGAAAATAAATGAAGAGATGGAGGGACAGAGAGAAGGAGAGATATCCAAAGTGGGAGACAGACAGAGGGGAGGAAGTGAGTGAGAGAGGGAGAGGAGGGAGAAAGAGAGAAAAAGAGAAAGAGAGAGTCAGAGAGAGAGAGAGAAAGAAAGAGGGAGGGAGAAAGAGAGAGAAAGACAGTTATAGAGAGAAAGAGTGAGAGAGAGAGAGAGAGAGAGAGAGAGAGAGAGAGAGAGAGAGAGAGAGAGAGAGAGAGAGAGAGGGAGAGGCAGGGAGAAAGAGAAAGAGATGAATAAATAAAGAGGGAAAGACAGAGTTTTAGAGAGAGAGAGAGAGAGAGAGAGAGAGAGAGAGAGAGAGAGAGAGAGAGAGAGAGAAAAAACAGTGTAATTGGTTTGAACATCCCACCTCCACCTTCTAAAAAGGCTGGAAAGTGTGTGTGAATGTGTTTCTGCGTATGATGTGTGTGTGTGTGTGTGTGTGGGTGGGGGGGCAGCCATGAGTTTTGGACCCTGCAGATTTAAACTGTCTCTTGGGGCTCAGGATAAACTATTTTGAAAAGCAGAGAATAGAGGAGAAATCCTTTTTAAAAGGACAAAGCTAGGAAGGAGAGAAAGAGAGAGGAGAGAGAGAGAGAGAAAAAGAGGGATGAGAGAGAGAGGGATGAGAGGGATAGAGAGAGGAGAATGAGAAGCACAGGGGAATGAGAGAGAGAGAGATAAATGAAAGAAAGAGGGAGGATAGAGAGAGAGAGGAATCAGAGAGAGGAGAGAGAAATAGGTAGAGAGAGAGAGAGAAAGAGAGGGATGAGAGAGGGATGAGAGAAAGGGGGATGAGGAATAGACAGACAAGGAGAGGTTTATAAAGTGGCATAGAGAGAGGAGAGATACTGGAGGCCGACTTTAAATACCTGAAGAAAGGCAGGCAACTTAAACCGACTCTTAAATTGAACAGCCTAGGAACCCCCCCCCACACACACACACACACACACACACACACACACACACGTAGAGAGACTAACCCACACACACACACACACACACTCACACACACACACACGTAGAGAGACTAACACACACACAGACACACACACGTAGAGAGACTAACCCACACACACACACACACACAGACACACACGTAGAGAGACTAACCCACACACACACACACGTAGAGAGACGAACACACACACACACACACACACACACACACGTAGAGAGACTAACACACACACACACACACACACTTAGAGAGACTAACACACACACACACACAGACACACAGGCTGGTGTTCTACAGACTCTAGGCCAGCCTATAATATTCACCGTATCCAACAGGAAGCAGTATGCGCCAGGTACAGTCCAGGTTGCCGGGGTAGTTGCCGGGGAAACCAGGACTTAGGATGACGTCGTCCATGTTGGTGAGCGTTCCTCCACAGCGTGCTGTACGAGCAGAACAACAACAACATCAACAACAACAACAACATCAACAACAACATTAACAACAACAACATCATCAACAACAACAACATCAACAACAACATTAACAACAACAACATCATCAACAACAACAACATCAACAACAACATTAACAACAACAACATCATCAACATCAACAACAACAACATCAACAACAATGAATAAGAAACATGAAGATCATAATGACATATTTAGGATGAGGATGGTGGTGATGATAGTAATGATGGTGATGATGATAGTGATGATGGTGATGATGGTGATGGTGATGATGGTGATGATGATGGTGATGATGATGGTGATGGTGGTGATGATAGTAATGATGGTGATGATGATAGTGATGATG
>CM030174.1:33566502-33569002 GCA_017639675.1 Aplochiton taeniatus | reverse complement strand
CATCAATTATTTCTGTCAGTGTTTTCTTCTCCAGCCTGCAGCTACAGCCTCTGTCTCAACTCCTCTCTCTCTGTCTCACTCTCTCTGTCTCACCCGCTCTCATCCTCTCTGTCTCTGTCTCACCCTATCTCTCTCTGTCTCACTCTCTCCATCTCACCCTCCCTCCCCCTCTCTGTCTCTGTCTCACCCTCTGTCTCTATTTCACCCTCTCTGTTTCATCCTCTCTCTCTCTGTCTCACCCTATCTCTCTGTCTCACTCTCTCCATCCCACCCTCCCTCACCCTCTCTGTCTCTGTCTCACCCTCTCTTTCTATTTCCCCCTCTCTGTTTCACCCTCTCTCTCTCTGTCTCACCCTCTCTCTCTCTGTTTCACCCTCTCTTACTCTGTCTCGACCCCTCTCTCCCTTTCTTACTTTTTTAGGGTACAGAATAACCTCACAGCTAAACAGACAGACAGACAGGTAAACAAACAGGCAGACAAACAGACAGTCCTACAGACAGACAGACAGACAGACAGACAGACATGCAGGTAAACAGACAGACAGACAGACAGACAGACAGACAAGTGAACAGACAGACAAGTGAACAGACAGGTAACAGACAGACAGGCAGGCAGGTAAACAGTGAGACAGGTAAAAGAGGCGGGTCTTACTCTTGTACTCCAGATGGAATCCCGCCGCAACCACACTGATGTCACTCTGGAAGTGAAGGTACAGCTGATTGGAAGTACTGTTGAGGAGGGCGGGAGCTGTGGTCCCTGGGGAGCCAATCACAGTTGGAGAACAATGTGAGTCATCGCTGCAGAGCTTCCCCAGTGTGACACATCAACAAAAAAAATATGTCAACAAAGTCTGAATCTACTAGACTTATGTTTGTATTGAGGGAGGGAGGTTAGGAACACAACAGGGAGGAAAGGAGGGAGGAGGAGAGGAGAGGAGAGGAGGTAGGGAGGAGAGGCAAAGAGGGTTAAACAAAGAGAGGGATGTTAACACGGAGAAGAGGAGGAGGAGAGAATGGATGAGAGGAGGACGCCTCTCTCTAATAAGAGCCATCCATCCTGGTGACCCAGACACTCTGAGAAGAAGCCAGGCAGACGACTTCCTCCAGCTCTACTTCCTGTTAGATGAGTCCCAGTGCTAAGCTCTACTTCCTAGGAGAACTTGCAAAATCAGTGGCTGACTAAATACTTTTTGGCCCCACTGTATATATATATATATATATATATATATATATATATATATTGCAATAAGTAGTTCCATATATATATATCCTGTAATAAATAGTTCCATATATATATATATATATTGTAATAAGTAGTTCCATATATATATCCTGTAATAAATAGTTCCATGTTTTGGTGTGCTATATACATCAGGTCATGGCTGTTTCAGGAACAGACTCATCTATCTCTTGGCCTACGTCTGTCTTTGTGGCTATGTGTGTTTGTGGATTTGTGTGTGTGAGTGTGTTTTTAGGCCCTTGTGTTGTGTGTGTGTGTGTGTGCGTGTGTGTGTGTGTGTGTTTGTGTGTGTTTGTGTGTGTGTGTTTGTGTGTGTGTGTGTGTGTGTGTGTGCGTGTGTGTGTGTGTGTTAAGCGCCGTGTTCTGCTTGGTTGACTTGACTAATCATCTGTGGATCCTGTCTGACAGCTTAGAGAAGTTCTCTGTCTGTCCTGCTACTCAACACACACACACACACACACACACACACACACACACACACACACTCTCCTGTTTATCTCATTGAGCAGCTCCTCTCGTCTGACCACTCCACTGATTCCTCCAAACGCTGCCATTCAATGTCCTGAAGCAAATGAACGCTAAAGCCATGATTTCAAAAGAATCACATCTGCAAATCATCACCCAGAGTGATTGACAGCTATGTGGGGGGTAGTGGGTAAAGCTCAGCCATGATTTCAAAAGAATCACATCTGCAAATCATCACTCAGAGTGATTGACAGCTATGTGGGGGGTAGTGGGTAAAGCTCACACACATACACACACACACGCAGACAAACTACACGTGCTACAAATACACGCTTCCTCTGCACACACTTGACTCTCGGCAAGATGCCTGCCAGTTGAACGGTCTCTTAAGCCGTGGCTGAGATTCAGCCAATCACAGGGGAGAAGCACAGAGGCACAGACGATCGAACCTCCCGGGTGCAGGCTGCTGCTGTAGGGTCAAAGGTGAAACGTCAAGTTACCTGAGAAGCTGCCTAGCTTGGGAGCGGTCATATCCCCTCCGTCGTAGATCTCCAGCGAGTCCCAGTTGTGCTCCGTGGCGAAGCTGATCACCTGGATCTTAAGACAACAACAACAACAACAACAACAACGCCCAGCCGTCACCCAGGAAGTAGTGCTCAACAAACGGATCACATGGTGAGACTTTAGATGGCTTTAAATGGATGGGGGATTCCTGAAGGGGGCCCATGCATGTGTTAAAGAGAGAGAGAGAGTGTGTGTGTGTGTGTGTGTGTGTGTGTGTTTAGCTGTGTGTGT
>CM030174.1:33549002-33551502 GCA_017639675.1 Aplochiton taeniatus | reverse complement strand
GAAACTACTACATGTAATGAGTACTTCCCAAGCTAAGTGACTTAAATGGAATGTAGTGGCCTCCAAGTACCACAGCCATCCATCTTTGTAGTCCTTTAGTGCTTTGTTTGTAGTCCTACCTCTAAACTCGATGGCAAAGCCAGACATGCCCAGTGACGCATCGGAGCGGAAGGCCAGGAACAGACTGTTGCCGCTGCTCTCGATTCGCTCAGGAGCCTGGTTGCCTTGGAGACTGCTAAGCAACGGCCCGTTAGAATCCTCCCCCTCGTAGATATGCAGGAAGTCATAACTGGGCTCCATGTTGAAGCTTAAAACACAGACACACACGGAGAGAGAGAGAACCACAGTGTGTTTAATAAGATTCCTCCTGTTCCAATCTGCTCCCTGGGGTCTCTCAGGCTGCTGGGTGGGACTACTTCTCAGACACACAACCTCCATCAACAACAACGGGGGGGCGGGCCTACTCCCAAAAACACCGCACCAGGCCACAGGGACGCAACATCTGTGTGAGCAGAGATATAGAAGGGTAGAGAGAAAATGAGAGAAAGAGAGAGAGAGAGAGGGAGAGAGAGAGAGAGAGAGAGAGAGAGAGAGAGAGAGAGAGAGAGAGAGAGAGAGAGAGAGAGAGAGAGAATGAGACCGAAAGGGAGAGAGTGATGGAGCGAGAGAGAGAGAGAAAGAGAGAGAGAATGAGACCGAGAGGGAGAGAGTGATGGAGCGAGAGAGAGAGAGAGAGAGAGAGAGAGAGAGAGAGAGAGAGAGAGAGAGAGAGAGAGAGAGAGAATGAGACAAGAGAGGGGGGGATAGAGAGCCTGTGCCAAAACAGACTCCGAGCTAGCACACTCCATCGGCCCAAGGTTTCAGTCCTTAAGAAGACTACGAGCTACTACTGTAGCTCAGCTCAATTAGTGTCGTTAGATTAGCGTAGTGAGCAGGCTGCTAGCCAGAGAGAAACATTTCTCAGCTAAACTGAATGCCACTGTATAGATAGAGATGACGCAATGGTTCAGCCAAGGAGCTACACAGACAATAACACAAAGAAACAGTCTCTGTTTACTAGTTAAATGCTGCTAGCTCAGATGTCTGTTACTGTTTAGCTGTGTTAGCTTATAGCACTGTTAGCTTACTGCTCTGTTAGCTTACAGCTCTGTTGGCTTATAGCTCTGTTAGCGTATAGCTCAGTTAGCTTGCAGCTCTGTTGGCTTATAGTAGCTTAGTGCTAAGACTGTGTTAGCTTTTGAAGCTGAGAGATTGGTGTGTGATCTGACGCTGATCTCTTCATGGATTGAACAGGCTTTAACCAAAGAAGTCTCTGTGTGCTCCGTCCCGTGAGCCAGCCAATCGAAAGAGAGGGGCCTACCTCTTGAAGATGAGAGCGATGACGAAGTCCGGGTTGACTTTGATCCTCCAGTCACACTCCTTCCCTGCGGGGTAGGGCTGGGGGTAGTTGGGGGACAGGACCACTCCCATTGTCCCGGTAATGTTCCCCCCACAGGTGGCTGGAGGGGAGGACAAGAGGAGAAGGTTAGCCTGAGGGAGCAGCCACCGGGAGGAGAAGAGGAGAAGGTTAGCCTGAGGGAGCAGCCACCGGGAGGAGAAGAGGAGGAGGAGAAGGTTAGCCTGAGGGAGCAGCCACCGGGAGGAGAAGAGGAGAAGGTTTGCCTGAGGGAGCAGCCACCAGGAGGAGAAGAGGAGAAGGTTAGCCTGAGGGAGCAGCCACCAGGAGGAGAAGAGGAGAAGGTTAGCCTGAGGGAGCAGCCACCAGGTGGAGAAGATGAGAAGGTTAGCCTGAGGGAGCAGCCACCAGGAAGAGAAGAGGAGAAGGTTAGCCTGAGGGAGCAGCCACCAGGAGGAGAAGAGGAGAAGGTTAGCCTGAGGGAGCAGCCACCAGGAGGAGAAGAGGAGGTGTTGTGCACCGCCACAATTAAAACATCTTGGGGAAGGGGAGGAGGAAAGGCGGAGGAGGAGAGAAAGAGGAGGATAGGAGGAGAGGAGGAGGTGGTGCTGTGGACCTATTGCTGCATAGACGCAGGGGTGGGGTGTCACATGATTCCACTATCACTCACTATTTGCTGTCTC
Source organism: Aplochiton taeniatus (assembly GCA_017639675.1). Lineage (NCBI taxonomy): Eukaryota > Metazoa > Chordata > Actinopteri > Galaxiiformes > Galaxiidae > Aplochiton > Aplochiton taeniatus. The sequence continues at coordinate 33,549,423 of CM030174.1, read as the reverse complement.
CCTCCCCCTTTACTTTTTTCTTTCTTTCTTTCTTTCTTTCTTTCTTTCTTTCTTTCTTTCTTTCTTTCTTTCTTTCTTTCTTTCTTTCTTTCTTTCTTTCTTTCTTTCGTTCGTTCGTTCGTTCGTTCGTTCGTTCGTTCGTTCGTTCGTTCGTACGTTCGTTCGTTCTCTTTCTTTCTTTCTTTCTTTCTTTCTTTCTTTCTTTCTTTCTTTCTTTCTTTCTTTCTTTCTCTCTTTCTTTGTTTCCGTTCTTTCTTTCTTTCTTTCTTTTTTTCTTTCTCTCTCCCTCTCTGTCTTTCCGTGCTGAGATGGAGAGATGAAATAGCCAGATGGTTACAGTGCAGACTAATATCTGCATAATTACACAGAGCTCCATGTGTAGATGGTGATGTGGTTTCGGGAGAAACACAGACTTGTATTA
>CM030174.1:33541502-33544002 GCA_017639675.1 Aplochiton taeniatus | reverse complement strand
AGAGAATGAAATGGAGGTAAAGATAGAGAAGGAGAAAGCTGAAGAGAAAATCAGAAAGAGAGTTAGAGAGAGAGAGAGAATGAAATGGAGGTAAAGATAGAGAAGGAGAAAGCTGGAGAGAAAATCAGAAAGAGAGTTAGAGAGAGAGAGAGAGAATGAAATGGAGGTAAAGATAGAGAAGGAGAAAGCTGGAGAGAAAATCAGAAAGAGAGTTAGAGAGAGAGAGAGAATGAAATGGAGGTAAAGATAGAGAAGGAGAAAGCTGGAGAGAAAATCAGAAAGAGAGTTAGAGAGAGAGAGAGAATGAAATGGAGGTAAAGATAGAGAAGGAGAAAGCTGGAGAGAAAATCAGAAAGAGAGTTAGAGAGAGAGAGAGAATGAAATGGAGCTAAAGATAGAGAAGGAGAAAGCTGGAGAGAAAATCAGAAAGAGAGTTAGAGAGAGAGAGAGAATGAAATGGAGGTAAAGATGGAAGAAGTGGAAGACGGAGAGAAACATAGAAAGATACAGTGAGAGGAGGAAGATAGCTGGAGAGAGACAGACCATTAGAGAAAGAAAGATTGACAGAGAAACACAAAATGAAGGACGTGGATAGAGAGGGAGGGGGTGAGAGGAAAAGAGAGAGGGTGAAAGAAAGCGAGAGAGAGAGAAAGAAAGAGAGGGAGAGAGAGAGAGAGAGAGAGAGAGAGAGAGAGAGAGAGAGAGAGAGAGAGAGAGAGAGAGAGAGAGAGAGAGAGAGAGAGAGAGAGAGAGAGAGAGAGAGAGAGAGAGAGAGAGAGAGAGAGAGAGAGTGAAAAATAGCCCAGGGCAATGGCAGTCCTCCACACCAGTTTAGCACCACAGAGATGAGACGGAGGCTAAGAGCGTTAATTAAAGACTCACACACACACACACACACACACACCAAATGATGGAGTTAACTGTACAGGGACCTCTGGTCGGTCTGTATCCTGTTAGAGCCTGCCAGTGAGCAGCACACGGGGTACGGTAACACACACACACACACGCACACACACGTACACACACGCACACACACACACACACACACACACACGCACACACACACACACACACACACACACACACACACACACACACACACACAGACTATGGCACAGGGCAGCAGTAACAAGCACAAACAGAGAAACAGAGAGAGAGCGTGAAACAGCCCACCGTTCTTAAAGCTGGATGGCTAGAGTAGAACTCACACACACACATACACACACACACACACACACACACCATGTTCATGAAGCTGGCTACTGTGGTGAGCTCACCAAGACAGGAAGGAAGTGGTTTGTCCCAGACGCGCCGATCGCCACTCAGACAGGTGAGGGTGCTGCTGCCGTGGAGACTGTAACCCGGGTTACAGCTGTACAACACAAAGGTGTTGGCATAGTGACCGTCGTCTTGGATCTTGTAGCCGTAACTAGGGGTCCCGGGCTCCTCGCACTTCACAAGCTCAAAACCTTCACACACACACACACACACACACACACACACACACACACACACACATATGCACACAGACACAGAAACACAAAAACACACACACAAACACAGAAACACACACACACACACACACACACACACAGTTAGAACCAGGCCAGTTGTTAAGCATCTACACAAGGAAGAAGAGACGTGAACAGAGCCAGGTGTTTCCTGTCACCTCCAGCCAGATGTGTGTCTGCTTATAGCTTCCCCCTGCAAACACATGGCCAGATGTTTAGTTCCTTATAGCTGCACGCTAGCTGTTCCGTCTCCGTGGAGACAGCTGGAAGCCGGCGGGGAGGCTACTCCACCTCGAAACGATATAATAATAACTAATGCATCAACTTTATACTAATAAAACCAGGTCAAAACCCCATAGTGTTAAAACCAGCTTCATAAGACAAAAAACTCTGCTGAGAATAGAATGCAGTATAATACCAGAGTATTTAGTACACTATAGTACAGAGTATAATGCAGTATAATACCAGAGTATTTAGTAAACTATAGTACAGAGTATAATGCAGTATTATACCAGAGTATTTAGTACACTATAGTAGAGAATAGAATGCAGTATTATTTCAGAGTATTTAGTACTCTATAGTAGAGAATGTAATGCAGTATTATACCAGAGTATTTCGTACACTAAAGTAGAGGATACAATATAATATGGTATAATAGAAGTATTTCAAACAATGCCCATCCAACACTAAAGGCCAAAACATTTTATCTCGAAAATACCCCCACACAATAGTGCAATAAATAGATACACTGTGTGTGTGTGTGTGTGTGTGTGTGTGTGTGTGAGTGTGTGTGGTGTGTGTGTGTGTGTGTGTGACTGTGTGCGTGACTGTGTGCTTCCCACGACTCCAGCCTGCACTATTGATTTGGCCTTTGACCTGAGGATGTCTACCTGGATGTAAACAGAATGAGGTCATAGGTCAACGCCTAACAACACAGAACCTCAAACAAAGACCAAGCCTTACTAACATAAGCACACCCACACACATTA
>CM030174.1:33531502-33539002 GCA_017639675.1 Aplochiton taeniatus | reverse complement strand
CAGCCTCTCCTCCGGTTGGCTCGCGTGGCCGCCTGTCATGTCGATCTCTACGCCGACGGGCCCCTGTCAGTCACATCGAGCACCTCTCGTCGTGAGAACGTTGTCCCATAATGCCGCGTTTAAATTTCCTCAGGTTTGAGACCTTGACGCCAACACTGCACAGACTTGCTTTTTTTTTCGTTTTTTGGAGAACATCTTTGAAGGTTTCAAATTTAAAAAGTAAGATATTGTGGTACGCCCTTCAATGTTTACCAAAACCTTGATTTACCATTGGTTGTCAGATGTGTTTGAATGGCTTTCAGCCATCCCACACAATGAACTGTTGAACAGGGATTCTGTCTTTATGGCCGCCCACAACAAAACCCACCCCAGTCCCCAGCACAGTCTTTCTAAAACCCTACTTCACCATCCAGCCACACGTATTAAACAAACTAAGAAACAGCCCGATCCATAATCACCGGTGCGAAACAATTATGCAATCTATACAGTAAATGAACCCTACAACCTAACAAGGCGGAATAGTCTTAAATATCGTTATGGATCTATTTCAACAAAAATCAATATCATTTCAGACCAAGAAAATAAAGAACAAAAAAAGGATCAATATTGTTAAGTGGACCTATAAGTGGATCAATATTAATTATGATGCAGCAGAGGGAATGTCATCACCTAACCCCACCCATGTTAACTAAGATTCTCTGGTACCCAACTGCTTTTACGTTAGCATTAGCTGCCCGTATTGACTTACCACCAGTACTACAGTAGCGGCAGCAGCTAGCTTTTAGCATTGTTGCCACCCGTGCTGTGCAATGATTAGCTTTCTTTTTCCGATTTAATGTTAGCATACTGGTGTTGACTATGAGCATTTCTACCAGCCCCCTGTGGTTAGCTATTAGCATTTCAGCCAATCCTCTTCTGTAATTTGCTATTAGTATGTTAGCTTCCCCCCCTTCAGTTAGTTATTATCATGCTAGCTTGTCCTTTTTCTGTAGTAAGCTTTTAGTATGCTAGCCTGTAATTTTCTGTGGTAATCTATGAGCAAGCTAGCCTCTGCACTTCCCATATGGGCAATTAGCGTGGCAGCCTAACCCGTTCAGGGGTTAGCATGCTAGCCTATCCCCGTCTAGGGATAGCTCGCTAGCCTATGCTCTCATGGGGTTAGCATTCTAGCCTATCCCCAAGGTGTTCATGTGCTGGCTTCTCCCTATTTGTTGAGAGCATGCACATTTATTTCTGTCTGGGGTTAGCATGCTAGCTGGTTCTCTTCTTGTGTTGGGTGATTAGCATTCTAGCCAGTCCCCTTCTGGCGTTGGGATATTAGCATGCTAGCCTTTGCGCTTCTGGCGTTGGATGATTAGCATTCTAGCCAGTCCACTTCTGGCATTAGGGGATTAGCATGCTAGCCTTTGGCCTTCAGGTGTTAGGATAGTACTGCTAGATATCCTGAGGGAACTTGCCCTTTGACCTGCAGGTGTCTGATGCTCTCTGTTGCTTTCTGGAGGTCTCTCTCTCTCTTTCTCCCTCCCTCTCTCTCTCCCTCTCTCTCCCTCTTTCCCAACCTCTGTCCACAAACACAGCTCTGGTCCGGTGTTCAGTCTATTATTAAGTCATGATGGACTGAGCCACCACAGCGTCTGAGATGCTTCCCTGACGTCTGAACAGGCCAGAGAGCAGCTGGCCTTGCTCACCTCAGCATACATAAAACAGCCTCCACCCTCCTTCTGTCTGTCTGTCTGTGTGTGTGTGTGTGTGTGTGTGTGTGTGTGAGTCTGAGTGTGTCAGTCTGTGTCTGAGTGTGTGTGTGTGTGTGTGTGTGTGTGTGTTAGTGAGTACCTTCAGGTAATCTCCGGCCTGCAGAGTGAAGGTACTGGCTGACACACTGACGCCCTGTCCTGGGCCGGTCTGGACCCGGTAGATACACTCATGGTTGTTGTCGTAATCAGAGGGGTAGTTTGGGGAGAGTAACACACCCTCCGGGGACAAGGACGTTGCCCCACACTCCGCTGGAGGGGGGGCAAAATACACTGTGTTAAACACTGCTGAGACACCCAGCAGAGAGAAAGATCAATAGGGAGATAGGAAAGGAGAGAAAGAGAAAAGGAGGAAGAGAGAGAGAGGGGGGGAGAGAAAGAGATTTTTTTATTTACTGTATTTCAGGATTGGGGAATCATTTTTCAAATTCTCAGGTTCCTTTGTTCAAAGAAATTGGTTAAGACACCCAGGGAGGGAGAGACAGATCGATAGGGAGAAAGGGATGGAGAGAAATGAAGAGAGAGAGAGAGAGAGACATTGGGAAGGGAAGAGAGGGAAGAGAGAGAATAAGTCAGAAATGTGGGGAGATGAAGAGAAAGGACAAGAATGAACTTGAAGACAAAAATGAAGAGATTTAGAGAGAGAGAAAGAGAGACAGAAAAATAAGAAATAGATTCAGTGAGAGAGAGAGAGAAAGAGAGACAGGAAAATAAGAAATAGATTCAGAGAGAGAGAGAGAGAGAGAAACAGAGACAGGAAAATAAGAAATAGATTTAGAGAGAGAGAGAGAGAAAGATTTAGCGAGGGAGAAGAAAAGAGACATAAAATAAATAGTTTTAGAGAGAGTGAGAGAGAAAGATTTGATTTCAAAAGGCTCTTTATTGCACAATGCAGTCGACTTTACCTAAAGACCTAAGAAAACAGAACCAAAAAAAACTCAATCAATAGATGTAAGACAAGAAAAAATAAAATAAATTGGATAAAACCACAGGGGGGGTATCTGCCCCAACCCAGCCAGATAGAAAAAGAGACCGAAAAATAAGAAACAGATTTAGAGAGTGAGAGATGAAGAGAAACAGATTTAGAGAGAGGGAGAGGGAAAGAGAGACATATTTTGAGAGTGAAAGAGAAATAGACAGCCCAAAAAAAACATTTAGAGAGAGTGAGAGAGAGAGAGAGAGATTTAGAGAGAAAGTGAGAGAGGGAGAGAGAGAGGGAGAGAGAGTGAGAGAGAGAAAGAGAAAGAGAGAGAGACCTCCAGAAAGCAAAGGAGAAGAAGGGAAGGAGAGAGAGAGACAGATGGAGGGAGGGAACCCGATGGCTTGTGACACAAGCCATCCTCTGGTGCTCCAATGAGATGCTGGCCTAGTTGGACAGCCAGCCAATGGCGTCGTGAGTTCTGGCTGGACCAGGAAGTGAGCTGAATATCAATTGGGGAGCAGGACTGGTCAGCTGGCCTCTGGCGTTCTGCCTCTTATTCTGAGAGTGTGTGTGTGTCAGTGTGTTTCAGTGTGTGTGTGTGTGTGTGCATGTGTCAGTGTGTGTGTGTGTGTGTGTGTGTGTGTGTGTGTGTGTGTGTGTGTCCACCTACCGACACACCTGGGCAGGGCATTGCTCCACACCCTGCGCCCACCCCCTAAACACGTGATCTTGCTGTCACCCTCCAGCCGGTAACCATGGAAACAGGAGAAGATGAGCGAGTCGCCGACTCCAAACTGGAAGCCCATTCTCCTGCTGTAGGCTGGAACGCCTGGGTCCTCACAGGGCTCCAGACTGTACTCTGCAGACACACACACACACACACACACACACACACACACACACACACACACACACACACACACACACCCACAAACACACATAAACACACACACACACACACACACACACACATAAACACACACATACACAAAAGGGTCAGTGGGGTCGGCAAGCGGACTCTGACGACAGTGCCCTTCATTCCAGCGGGAAATGGATTGAGGTGGTAAGTGTGTGAAGTGATTGAAAGTCCATTTTTAGACGCTGCAGGGGGTTGGGTAACTCCAGGAAGTGGCTGGACAGGTCAGGCAAATAAGTAGAAACAGAACCGACTAGAACAGGTGGAGAGGCCGGCTCCACCGCTGGCTAGCTCCTTTATCTACCAGCCTAAAATGGCCGACAAAAAGAACACTATCTATGTTCTTACTGGGGACACGGAAGATCAATTCTGCACATTAAATGTAATCTATTGATATGACAGTATACACTAATTACTCTACTGTCCAGGTGCGTAGCTTCAGGCGGTGCTCTATTGTTACAACACTTTACGATTAAGATCCTTACAAAAAATTATTTGTAACTTTTATTTATTGATTGATGTCATCTAGGCTATGATATAGAAATATGGTTTGTGACAGGGGCCCGGAATTCTTTTGTCCACCCGGGCCATCATGATTAAGTTACGCTATTGGCACTGTCAATATACTGCATATTTAATATGCACTATAGGAAACACTGTTTTGCATTCATTTGCATGAGTCTTTCTTAACCCTGTGGGGTTTTCTCCGCCAAGGGCCCAGGAAAGTACTAAGAACCAGTCACTGACAGACTTTTTCCGTGGTGGGTTTTATTCACCTCATCAAAACTGAACAGGTGACCTAGTGGTCCTATAGTTATAACTACCTGAACAGGTGACCTAGTGTTACAGTAGTTCTGACTACCTGAACAGGTGACCTAGTGGTTCTATAGTTATAACAACCTGTACAGGTGACCTAGTGTTCCTATAGTTATAACAACCTGAACAGGTGACCTAGTATTTCTGTAGTTATATCTACCTGAACAGGTGACCTAGTGTTCCTATAGTTATATCTACCTGAACAGGTGACCTAGTGTTCCTATAGTTATATCTACCTGAACAGGTGACCTAGTGTTCTAGTAGTTATAACTACCTGAACAGGTGACCTAGTGTTTGTATAGTTATAACTACCTGAACAGGTGACCTAGTGTTGCTATAATTATAACTACCTGAACAGGTGACCTAGTGTTCCAGTGGTTATAACTACCTGAAGAGAAGGTGATGCGGTTTACCTGAGAAGGTGATGTTGAAGCCCTCATAGGACATGGAGAAGTCGGAGATGAAGCGGAGCTGGGCGCTGAAGTTCCCGTAGAGGCCAGCCTTGACAGCAGGGGGCAGCAGTGAGCCGGTGAGGCGGGCCACAGGAAACAGGAAGCTGCCGTCCTCTGAGATTGACAGGTAGTCATGGTTCTCCTCCAGATGGAAGGTGTGGAACAGCAGCTGAACACCTGCAGACACACACACACACACACACATATGCTAAGGTTACACACACACACACACACACACACACACACACACACACACACACACACACACACTGATGCTACACACACACACACACATATGCTCAGGTTACACACACACACACACTGATGTTACACACACACACACACAGACTTAGGTTACATACACACAATCACAAGGTCTGCACACACACACACTTTGCATATGCAGTAAACAAAACAAGTAGACACATAACCTACGTATACCCACACACACACACATACAAATAACCCATACACACAGACACTCCGGCACACAAACTCTCATACAGTAGTGAAGCTGTCTACATCCCTCCCTATGTCCTTACATGGTAATTTAGTTGCTTGTTATTGTGGATTTGTTGTTCTAACTTTTAAGTCTGCAAGACGAGTGTGTCTACCTTGATAATATCCCGCTTCAGGGCACAGAGTAAACAAGCTGAAGGACCAGACTTTTGTGAGGGCACTTTTTAATCTGTTTCTAATGTTTCTCTCTGGGGGGCCTCTTCTGTAAACATATTTGGACAGGCGGTTTGATGAGCGTACGACAGCGCCTGGCCTGGAGGCGTGTTGACTCAGTGAGACGCTGTGCAAAGTCCAAAACCCAAGCACTGCACACTGTAATGGAGAAATCAGAGGAATCACTCCGACCCGTTAGCATGCAGTGGACCAGCGCTGGAAAAGCTGTCCGCTGTCTGCGTCGATTTCAGTCTAACAACCACGCAGATGACAGATCTGAGAAGACTTGGTCTATTTACCAAACACAAGCCAATTATAGCCCACATTCATTTTTAACTACTCCCCAAAAGTTTTTTATTTTTTTTGTTGACTCATTCATGATTTATACGAGGTAAGCTAACTGAAATGAAACACGAACGCCAATATATATCAACAATGTCTGAGTCGATTAAAGTTGTGCTTGCGAGAAGAACAAGAAAACGGATGTTTGCTGTCGAACACTGTTAAAGCCTTTTGAGGTGTTGCAGAGTGGCGGCCATTTTCTTTGTCGCTTTTTCCTCTAGCCTTTAAAATGGTGGTGACAGCAGCCACTCGCTCACAAGGAGATAGATCTATCATTACGTCCTCTGTGGATCCTAACTCCACACCCTCTGTTTACACTGCAACGCCCCTAGCAACCCGACTCCACACCCTCTGTTTACGCTGCAACGCCCCTAGCAACCCGACTCCACACCCTCTGTTTACACTGCAACGCCCCTAGCAACCCGACTCCACACCCTCTGTTTACACTGCAACGCCCCTAGCAACCCGACTCCACACCCTGTGTTTACGCTGCAATGCCCCTAGCAACCCGACTCCACACCCTCTGTTTACGCTGCAACGCCCCTAGCAACCCGACTCCACACCCTCTGTTTACGCTGCAACGCCCCTAGCAACCCGAGTCCACACCCTCTGTTTACGCTGCAACGCCCCTAGCAACCCGACTCCACACCCTCTGTTTACGCTGCAACGCCCCTAGCAACCCGACTCCACACCAGTGTTTCCTAAAGGCCGTGGTCTTATATTTCATTCATATTTCATTCATATTTCATTTCCAGGCGATTAGTCATCGAAAGAAGGAGAACAAAACGACGGCGGCTTGAGTGGAGGGGATCTCAGGAGACGCAGCGGGAAACCTCCTTTAGTTATCCTGGGAGAGGATCTCCGTGACAACAGGCAGACAGGAGCGCTCTGGTGCCATTCGTCATGTCTGGTTATCCCCTCCCCATCTCCCTTTCATTCCACTGGCTTTAATTGTGCTGCAGCTCCAGTCCATAGCAGCTCCACACACGCACACACACACACACACTCATAAACACACTCGCACATACATACTCACACACACACACACACACACTCATAAACACACTCGCACATACATACTCACACACACACACACACACACTCATAAACACACACACACACAGACTCACTTTCACACACACACACACACACACACACACACACACACACATTAGACAAAGGCCGGTCAGCGGGAGGTTGTCCCTGCGACGGTACCTTTCCCATGAGACACCTCGATGGTCCAGGTACAGTTCAGAGAGTTGGGGTAGAAGTCTGGAAACCCAGGAGACAAGATGGTGCCCGTCTTTCCAAAGATATACCCTCCACACATCGCTATGGAGTCATAAAACACAATACAATACAACATAAACATTAAACACAACACAATATCAATATTAAACCCTATATACCCTCCACAGAGTGCTATGTAGTCCTAAAACACAATACAATACAATATAAACATTAAACACAACACAATATGAACATTAAACTCTCCTAGAGGTGACAGAGGAGACCGACAGTGTTAAGGTCTATAGGAGACAGAGGATACAGACAGACAGACAGACAGACAGACAGACAGACAGACAGACAGACAGTGTTAACGTCTATAGGAGACAAAGGAGACAGACA
>CM030174.1:33504002-33509002 GCA_017639675.1 Aplochiton taeniatus | reverse complement strand
CAAGATATCAGACCACGACCTTTAACCTCTGACCCCTGATGGTCTCACCATAGGAAAGGAGCAGGAGCCACTGAAGAAAAACAGGCTTAGGGTCATAGGTCCTTTCATTGGAAGAGCGTTTTTGTCCTACCTCAAATACTGCTCCTGGACAAGGAAGGAGAGGTAAGGGAGACAAAGGAGGGCAAGGTTTGAAAGTGCTGATGTACCATGAGCTGATGACGTCTAGACGGCTCTATTTTAATGATACAATCACCGGCTTTAATAAACCCCAGAGCAACGTTTAGAAAAGCAGCAACTTCCAAACGCAATGTGCGAGGGAAGCAGTTTTAATAAGACGGTGGTTTCATAAACAGACCCTTTTAATAGCTCCAGATAATAGCCCACTGATAATTATGAACAGATCAGTGGATATCAGCAAGACACCGCTGCTAGCTGGGAGAAAGGGGGAGGAGGAGGGAGAGGAGGAGGAGAGGAGGAGAGAGGAGGAGGAGAGGAGAAACAGTACAAGAAAATGACAGAAAGGAGAGGAAGAGAAGGACAAATAGAGAGAAGGAGAGGGGGAGGAGGAGGAGGATAAGAGAGGAGGGCAGGATTCTCTGATGACTGATCTGCTTGTTAATTAGACCAGTCAGAGATCGCACACACACACACACGCACACAGATACACACACACAGAGACACGCAGACATGCAGACACACACACACACACACACACACACACACACACACACACACACACACACACACACACACACACACACACACACACACACATCCATCTCCCTCGGTGCATTGTGCAGTCTTGCTCATTAGAGGAAGCACTTTGTGATTAACTTTAAAGGATCACCTGAGAGCAGAACGCCGGGGACTGAATCCCTGGACGGCCTTTAGCTTAGCTTAGCTACTGACCCGTACAGACACAGATAGCCTTTAGCTTAGCATAGCTACTGATCCGTACAGACACAGATAGCCTTTAGCTTAGCATAGCTAGCGTAGCTATCTGGAATTGGAGTTAGACTGTTGCACCGCTATTCAGCAACAGGCCCGTGCACAAACAGATTGCCTTTAGCTTAGCATCGCTACTGTGGCAATCTGGAATTGAAGTTAGGCTATTGCTCCGCTAGTTAGCTACTGTACTGACCTGTACATACAGAGATAGCTTTTAGCTTAGCATAGCTACTGTAGCTAACTGCAATTAAACTTACATTGGCTCCACTATCTAGCTACTGTACCTGTCTAGACACAGATAGCCTTTAGCTTCGCATAGCTACCGTAAGTACCTAGATTACAATTAAGAATCTGGCTACGCTAGCCATTCTTGTGGTCATCTTTAGATCCATAAACAAATAACTACAACTAAATATTTAGTCCATCAGATAAAACTACAACAACAAGCGTCCCCAACGAGCACACAGACAGTGTTGAGCCCGTAGATCTTCCGCCTTTATTCTAACCTCTTCCACTCTCCTAATCATTTCATTACGAGCTGTCTTTCTCTGCAGATAGACGAGCAGGTAATAACAGCAGATCTCCAGGGCATCGGACAAGGGGACCACTTAATAAAACTCATAAAGAGGAAGGATGATGTATGGCTTCCATAAAGCTTTAAAATGGCGGCTAGCAAAGTGCAATATCCTTTCTGCAGTGAAAAGATGCGACCTGATACTAACAGAGCCCTGCTCGCTCGCTCGCTCTCTCTCTCTCTCTTTCTCTCTGACTCTCTCTCTCTTTCTCACTATCTCCCTCTCTTTCTCACTCTCTCTCTCCCTCCCTCTCTCTCTTTCTCACTATCTCTCTCTCTCTCTCTCTTGTTCTCTCTCTCTCTCACTCTCTTGTTCTCTCTCTCTTTCTCTCTCTCTCTTTCTCTCTGACTCTCTCTCTCCCTCCCTCTCTCTCTTTCTCACTATCTCTCTCTCTCTCTCTCTCTCGTTCTCTCTCTCTCTCACTCTCTTGTTCTCTCTCTCTTTCTCTCTCCTGTTCTCGCTCTCTCTCTCTGTCCCTTTCTCTCTCTCTCTCTCTCTCTCTCTCTTCCACACTTCTCCTTCTCCCTCTTTTTGAGAATTACACACGCACACACACACGCACACAAAAACCACACGCACACAATCCCGACTCCCACACCCAAGCCTAGACAGGTCCCCGTGGCGAGGCGTGTGTTTTAACGTGACGTGACAGCTACCCTACAGTAAGTGTCTTACTACTGCCTCTGCCTGTCTGTTAGAGAGAGAGAGCCTTGACACACACACACACACACACACACACACACACACACACACACACACACGCACACACAGGCAGAAGCACTCCAATTTAACTACTTTTTTGTAGTTTTTTTCTTCTTCCCATGTCACATCAAATCAGAGAGGTATGTAGTTCAGCATGGGGAGATGCAGATCATATTTAGAGGTTTTTCTGTTGGTATTACTCTTACCATGAGACGAGGTATACTCACAATATAATAAAATAGAACACATAGACAGCAAAGCCAACTTAAATGGATAAGGAATATAATATTCTAAAGTATACATTCTATATGATGTTATATTGGTCTAATAAAACATGTATTGATGTTATCGTTCTATGTGTTAGGTGTGTTCCATTTGAATGATCAATCTTCTTGGTGGTGTTAAATGCCTATAGGGTGTCTGGCTTGTCATCACTCATGCAGACTGTGATCACACAGGGTCACCAAGTACATGTATATGTGTATATATATATTTACTATTATATGATTATCTATTTATTATTTTTACATAGTGTGTGTGTGTTGACCTCACTCCTTCAGATGGACCTGTGTTCTGCACCCTGTGTCTCCGTGTAGATTTATATATATATATATAGGGTGTGTGTGTGTGTGTGTGCATGTGTGTGCGTGTGTGTGTGTGTGTGTGTGCTCCTCACTCCTGCAGGTGGGTCTGTGGTCGCTCCACGCGGCCAGGGTCTCTGTGACGCTCTGACAGGTGATGCTTTTGGAGCCCTGCAGGACGTAGCTGTCATCACAGGAGAACTGCACACTGGAGCCCACCCTGCAACACACACAACACAGCATGTAACCCAGGTAATATACCAAGCCCTGTAGTCACAACACAGCCTGTAACCCATGTAATACACCTAGCCCTGGATACACAACACAGCATGTAACCCAGGTAATAGACGTAGCCCTGGAATAACAGCACTGAATATAACCTAGAGAGTATAGACGTTGCCCTGGATTAACAACAGAGCCTGTATCAAAGGATTTAAACCTCTCCCTCCCAGCCCCCTTGCTGCTGGGTTGTCTAGGGAAACAGAGGACCAATGGGGAACTGTTCTTCTTTTCTTCTGTTTCTACTTTCCTTCGTTCTCCTCCCTCCATTTATTTCTCTTCTCAACCAACTGCTATTTTTTAATCAACCCACATCATGGACTCCTGCTGTTCTCTCAATATACCCATGCCCTTACTGATAATAGGACAACACGCACACACACACACACACACACACACACACATACACACACACACACACACACACACACTCTACCTCTCTCAAACACACACACACACTACCTCTCTCTCAAACACACACACGCACACACACACACACACACACACACACACGCACACACACACACACACACACAACCTCTCTCAAACACACACACACACACACACACACACACACACGCACACACAGCTAATGACCCAGCTCTAATAGTGGAATCAGTCCTAATAGGCTCTGCTCACCTACTGAGCGGTTTGCGGTGGCGGTTGCTAACGGTAATGGAAGGAACAGGACAGAAAGTAGAACCGGCTCAAACCCGATTGGACAACACTGAACTATTCACCTGTGCTCCGTGTGAGAGGAACAGCATGTGAGGCGTGAAACAGGAAGTGAAACTTACTGGAAGGCGGAGCCTATCCTCTTGCCGTTTTCAGGAACGCCAGGATCGGGGCAGACATCCCCCGCCAAGCCTGATCGGCTCACTGAGGGAAACAGTGAGAAAAGCACGATTAGGATTGGTTAAGCAAGGAGAAAGAGACGTTCTGATTGGTTAACCAAGGAGAAAGACACGTTCTGATTGGTTAACCAAGGAGAACGACACGTTCTGATTGGTTAACCAGGGAGAAAGACACGTTCTCATACATTAGCTACCACAAGGAAAGGGAGATGCAAGGCATCATTTAACCAAAGGACAAATAAGTTACTAGCTTACTAGCTTAGTAACTTTCAATTGTAATATTCACCCTGCTAGCCTAGCTAAGTCACTGTAATATAATTTGAGCCCTCTAGCTTAGTTACGGACAAGGCAAAGCAAAGTCTTATCGTGCTAGCCTAACCCAGTGACTGACTAGTTTAATCTTAGCCTGCTAGCCTAACCCTGTGACTGTCTAGTATAATCTTAGCCTACTAACTGTCTAGTATAATCTTAGCCTGCTAGCCCAGTCACTGTCTAGTACCGTCTATAAGTCCTGTGTGTGCTCATCTTGCAGATGATGGCCTCTTTCAATTGACCTCGGTAGGAATGTCTTCTCTGATCTGATATGACAACATTCCGCCCTGAAGGGCTGGAGTGGTTTGACAGACACAAGAGCCCTGCGAACAGGCAGAACCCTGCTTCCAGTTAGCCTACAGTGCTCTGCACCGTGTTCGACCTGTCAACTCAGTGAGCAGCCCGACCAGAAGCTAGCGGACAAACACTCACGCAGGACCCGCCCCCCCCTCACACACACACACACACACACCCCGCTAAGCTGACGACTGGTGTTAACGTCTTAGTAGCTGCATATGATCGCCTACTGATGGTGAATTGTGCAAACAAAAATATGTCAGAGGGAGAAAATAAGCTTGTCAAAGACGATCCGGATCAACGTCAGAGGGCTGGCTGGCCACGCTGGCCTCCCGAACCAGCTGCTACGCTAAGCAGGTCTGACGGACACACACTCACACAGGACCCCCCATACACACACACACACACACGCAGGATCCCACACACACACACACACACACACATACACACAC
>CM030174.1:33489002-33499002 GCA_017639675.1 Aplochiton taeniatus | reverse complement strand
TGAGGATTAGAACATGTATGTAGCGTGTTATGTGCCATGAGTACTAGAACATGTATGTAGCGTGTTACGGTGCCATGAGGATTAGAACATGTATGTAGTGTGTTATGTGCCATGAGTATTAGAACATGTATGTAGTGTGTTATGGTACCATGAGGATTAGAACATGTATGTAGTGTGTTATGGTGCCATGAGGATTAGAACATGTATGTAGCATGTTATGGTGCCATGAGTATTAGAACATGTATGAAGCGTGTTACGGTGCCATGAGGATTAGAACATGTATGTAGCGTGTTATGGTGCCATGAGGATTAGAACATGTATGTAGTGTGTTATGGTACCATGAGGATTAGAACATGTATGTAGTGTGTTATGGTGCCATGAGGATTAGAACATGTATGTAGCGTGTTATGTGCCATGAGGATTAGAACATGTATGTAGTGTGGTATGGTACCATGAGGATTAGAACATGTATGTAGTGTGGTATGGTGCCATGAGGATTAGAACATGTATGTAGTGTGGTATGGTGCCATGAGGATTAGGTCATGTGGTATGTTCTTATCTGTTGGATACATGGGACAACCAGTATGATTCAGGAATGTATCGGCTGTTCATATGGAGCTTTGCCTGAAGGAGCCTCAACACACACACACACACACACACACACACACACACACACACACACACACACACACACACACACACACACACACACACACACACACACATGGCCCGTGACTAGGATGAAAAGGGATTTCTACAAGGACTGTCTGGCAAATTCGTCGAGTGCTGGAATAGCCCTTCACACATTCAACATGGGCCGATGGCCGTCTGCAGTCTTTCTGCACGGTGGGTGGAAGGGCTCTTTACACCTTTCACCACCGTGGAGTAGACGTCCTCTCACTACCTCCACGTCTGCTCCACGTAGGCTGCACGGTGGGTGGAAGGGCTCTTTACACCTTTCACCTCCATGGAGTAGACGTCCTCTCACTACCTCCACGTCTGCTCCACGTAGGCTGCACGGTGGTGGAAGGGCTCTTTACACCTTTCAGCTCCATGTCGGCTGAAGGCACTTACACCTTAAGAATGGTGAAATAACCCCTGAAATCTGCAGGCAGAGACCCTCTCCCCCTCTGCCCCCCTCCCCCTCTCCCCTTCCTCTCACTCCCTGTGCTTTCCTCCCCCTCCCTCCCTCCCTCCCTCCCTTTCTTCTCCCCTTTCTTCTCTTCCCCCTCTCACTCTGTATCTCTCCATTCCTCCTTTCTATATTTGCTCTCTCCTTCCTTAAGCTGTCAGTCTGTCTATTATATTGCGTTAGCCACTCTCCATCCCTCCATCCCTCCCTCCATCCCTCCCTCCCTCCCTCCCTCCCTCCCTCCATCCCTCCCTCCCTCCATCCCTCCATCCCTCCCTCCCTCCCTCCCTCCCTCCATCCCTCCATCCCTCCTCGTTTTTTCCATATCCTGTGCCTCTGGCTAATAGAGGCCACACACACACACACACACACACACACACACACACGTACAGAAACATACACACACACACACATACGTACAGAAACATACACACACACACACACACATACAGAAACATACACACACATACAGAAACACACACACACACATACACATACGGATGCACATACAGAAACACATGCACACACGTACAGGAACACACACACTTGATGTAACAGTCGCTCAGTGTGTCACACTGGGAAACTGTATTCTATTGACGGATACACAGTAGGTTGCAGTCTGTGTGTGTGTGTGTGTGTGTGTGTGTGTGTGTGTGTGTGTGTGCGTGTACAATGGCTCTTAAGCTCTAAAACCTTTTGAACAGGACCTGTGTGTGTGTGAGGCTGGTTAAGGGATCCACACTGGTGATCTCTAGCTGTGAAGCACTTCAACATACACCGTGTGTGTGTGTGTGTGAATGTGAGGCTGGCCAAGGGATCCATACTGTAGACCTCTAGCTGTGAAGCACTTCAACATGCACTGTGTGTGTGTGTGTGTGTGTGTGTGTGTGTGTGTGTGTGTGTGTGTGTGTGTGTGGGTATGTGTGCGTGTGCGTGTGTGTGTGAGGCTGGCTAAGGGACACATACTGCAGACCTCTTGCTGTGAAACCATTCAACATGTACCGTATGTGTGTGTCCATGTGTGTGTGTGTGTGTGTGTGTGTGTGTGTGTGTGTGTGTGTGAGGCTGGTTAAGGGATCCATACTGTAGGCCCCCTGCTGTGAAGCACTTCCATGCTGTGAAGATAACAGAGGACCTGAATGGAAGCGCCCAGTCCGCGTAACGTGGAACAGCCCAGGTGCGTTTCCTAATTCTCCCAGAGAGGAGCTAGAGGGAGCACCTGTGGGTGTGTGGGTGGGGGTGTGTGTGTGTGTGTGTGGGGGGGGGGGGGGGGGATCCCAGCAGGGAGTTCATTTGGAAGGCAACGCGCCAAAAAGGCTTTTAGGAGGAAGCCATCTCTCCGACACAGAAGTCTGCCTCAACACACATTCTCTACTTGGTGTGTCTCTTCACTGAGTGTTCTAAACCATGACGGCTGTTGTTTGTTTACATAATGCATGATATTATATTGTAGGATATCATATGGTATGATATGATATGATATCAATTCATTATTGATTGATTGATTGACGTCTGTCTGCGTTTGTGTCAAAGCTACAAAGTAGATGCTGCATTATCATACTATAGTACATAATACATGATTATTATATTGTATTATATGATATGATATATGATATAATATGATATATTACATAAATTCATTAATTTATTTGGTTGATTAAGAATAATAATGAAATAATAATGAAATAATTATTATAATAATGAATTCATTGCAATTGATATAGCACTTTTCTAGAATCTAGATCCACAAAGCATTTTACATCGTAAGGGGAGACTGGCAGTTTGGTTCCCAATGTATAGCACCCACCTGGGTGATGCTACAACAGCCATCTTACCCCAGACCTGCTCCCCACACATCCCCTTTAAGACCAGCTGAGGAGCAACAAGGGGCTGGACCGGTCAGCCAGTTGGCAGCTGAGGAGAGGATTACCTGGCCATGGTAGAGGGTTACAGAGTGACAACACCGTGGCTCAATGGGTAGCAGTGCTGCCTCTCTGCAAGAAGGTCCTGGGTTCGAAACCCCAGCCTTTCTATATGGAGTTAGCATGTTCTCCTTTTAGCATGTTCTTCCTGTCTCTATGGGTTATCGTCACATGTTGGAGTTGGTTGGTTGTGACAAAGCTGACCAGCTGGTAGACTAGCTTCTGTCTAAGTGTTGTGTTATCTAAACAGTAAAGCTGACCAGCTAGTTGTTCTCCTGTCTAAGTGTTGTGTTATCTAAACAATAAAGCTGACTAGCTGGTTGTTCTCCTGTCTAAGTGTTGTGTTATCTAAACAGTAAAGCTGACTAGCTGGTTGTTCTCCTGTCTAAGTGTTGTGTTATCTAAACAGTAAAGCTGACTAGCTGGTTGTTCTCCTGTCTAAGTGTTGTGTTATCTCAACAGACAAAGCTTCCGTTGTACAGAGGAAAACATGAAATAGTCCGTTTGATTCCCGGGTTTTAATGTTGCCCTTGAGCCAGGCACAAAGGGGACCCCCCGACATCCAGACAGAAAGTTCCACAGCGCGTTTCCATGACAACGTGACATACCGTGGAGGTCAAAGGAAGAACCTCGTCACCGCTGACGACCACTTTCCTTTTCATCTCTTTTCCTTTGTGTGTTTTTTTTACAGTTGTTTTATTTAGAATTTTTTAATTTTGCCTCACTGTCTTCTCGCTGGAGAGCGCTCTGTTCCTAACGGAAGGATTTGAAAGCCCTGGTGAGTCCCACGGTAAACCCATGCTATGGGTGAGCTTATTCAACACATTGCCTTCCGTAACCCCACTCCCAAATCGTTTTGACGTTTTATCAAAAAGGATCCTTTTTCTAACAGGCGATCGGCCTGTTTCTCTGAACCCCTAAAAATCGTTTTTATTTCATTTATCTGTCTTTGTTTTGTTTTCGTTTCTTTGGAGCTGCTACGTTTTTGATCTGTCAACAGAACTGGGGATCGACAGTGGCGCTGAAGGTGTCACCTCTGGGGTCTCAGACACATACCACCGCAGGCAGCCTGGGATTCAATTTGTTCCACACACACACCTTTATATACCCCAGAGCCAACGTGGGCATGTGTGTGTGTGTGTGTGTGTGTGTGTGTGTGTTTGTGATGGGAAGCAACATGACAGGTTGGCAGCAGACAGGTGGAGGCGACATGAACAGGAAATTGCTTTGGGACAGCCAATCAGATTGCTTTCAGAGAACATGAAGAAGCCATCAGAGTGACCCAGTCAGCTGTCAATCATCGACACAACGACCGGCCTTCCCCTCTCTAAGCCAATCAACCTGACCCCGGCCACTAAGATGGCTGTCTGATAAATACAGTCCATCAGACTCAGAGAAAGAAAAAGGAAAAAGAGGCTTTTTACGAAAGACTATATACGACGTTGAGATACTACGCGACGATAAGAACATACATTTTGGGAATTATATTCATTTTCCATCTGGTGATGGAAATAGTTTAGTAGTACTATTTCCTAGCTGTGGTGTTTTGTGGAGTACTGACTTTGGGGCTGATCAGATTGTTTTGGGATCTATATCCTGGACTGGAGATAAAAGGGATCCAGACGTTTGTACTAATGGAAATACTTCTTCTGTATCTGCTATGATGTTTACATTCTTCAGCGGAGGACTGACCTTTAACCTTTGGGGCTCGCCTGAATGACGAGGAGGGAACACAGTGTGTTTATCTCAGCACACACACACAAACACACAGACACACAGACACACACACACACACACACACATACACAAACACACACACGCACATACACACACACACACACACGCACACACACACACACACACACACACAAACATACACATACACAAACACACACACATACACAGACAGAGAAAGAAAGACCCACGCACAGACAAAGAAAGAAACACACACACACACACACACACACACACACACACACACAGGGGATGGTGACACAGATACAGGAGAGAAGGCGCTCTCCCTTTCTCTGCATTGCGGAGGCACCAGTTGACAACAGCCTTGGAAATTATTGTGTCAGAGAACAGAGAAACGATTGGCTGTTCCTAGATTCAGGAGAACACTTAAGACCTGTCACACACACACACACACACACACACACACACACACACACACACACACACACCTCAACACATCCACACACACGCACACCTCAACACATCCACACACACACACGCACACGTAGACACACATGTAGACACACGCACGCACCACACACACACACACACACACATGTAGACACACACACACACACGTAGACACACACACATGAGGGCACACACAGAGAGAATGTGTCAGGAGAGCACTTAAGCGCTGGTTGCTGTCACACTTTGACTAAGCACTGAAAAACACACCGGGTCACCTTTCTCTCCTTCCTGAAGTCCTTTCTCTCTCTCTCTCTCTCTCTCTCTCTCTCTCTCTCTCTCTCTCTCTCTCTCTCTCTCTCTCTCTCTCTCTCTCTCTCTCTCTCTCTCTCTCTCTCTCTCTCTCTCTCTCTCTCTCTCTCTCTCTCTCTCTCTCTCTCTCTCTCTCTCTCTCTCTCTCTCTCTCTCTCTCTCTCTCTCAACACACACACATTATAATAATCATGATAATGATAAAATAACACATATTATAATTTATATTTTTTACATACTCAGTTATTGACCCTGGATGAATAAAATAATACATATTATAATTTAGATTAACTACATACTCAGTTATTGACCCTAGATGAATAAAAGAATACATATTATAATTGAAATTATTTACAAACTCAGTTATTTGGGCTATAAGTGTTTGTTACTCTGTATTATATAGTGTGTGTGTGTGGGTGTGTGTGTGTGGGTGTGTGTGCGCGCGCATCTGTGTGAGTGTACTATACATCGTGTGTGTGTGTGTGTGTGTGTGTGTGTTTGTGTGTGTGTGTACCACGAAGTGTGTGTACCACGAAGTGTGTGTACCATAAAGTGTACGAGTGGTTGTGTATGTGTGTGTGTGTGTACCATATAGTGCATGTGTGTGTGTGTGTGTGTGTTTGTGTGTGTGTGTGTGTGTGTGTGTGTGTGTACCATATAGTGTGTGTGTGTGTGTGTGTGTACCATATGGAGGGTGCCTCAGTGCCTCTGATCTCCAGGAAGTCGTAGCGTTCCTCCAGGGTGAAGTGGTTGAACACCAGGGCGATGGTGTCCCCCGGCTCAGCCAGAAGGCTCCAGGTACAGTCAGCGTTGTTGTCATACTCCCCTGGGAAGTGGGGGCTGGATATGGAGCCCGTGGTGCCCCTTAGAGTGCCCCCACACGCCCCCTCCGCTGGGGGAGGGAGGGACACACACACACACACACACACACACACACACGCACACACACGCACACACGCACACACGCACACACACAAAGGACGGATTAGGATTCAGTGAACCTTACTGTTTATACTGTGCAAAACGTAGGCAGACAGACATGCAGACATGCAGACAGACAGACAGACAGACAGACAGACAGACAGACAGACAGACAGACAGACAGACAGGTATACAGACAGACGGGTACCTCGACAGAAGGGGGAGGGGAAGTCCCAGGAGGCCCCGGTCCCAGGTGAGACTATACAGGTGAGCAGGGCGTGGCCCTCCAGCACGTAGCCCGCCTCACAGCTGTAGCGGATGGTGTCCCCAATGTTGTAGCGTGAACCCTGGATCACACCTTTAGGGATGAGTCCTGGACTACCACACGTGTGGCTGGGGAGGACTGGAACACACACACACACACACACACACACAGACACACACAAACATCATCATCCTCATTACCATCATCACCATCACCATCATCATCATCATCGTCATCAACACTGACCCTTTCATAGCATGGGTATTGCCTTGAAATCCATTCCAGACCAGCTTATTCCCATAGAGCCTACCCTGGCCACTGTGCCTCTGTGTTAGGCTCCAGTGTGTTCTCTGGTAGAGCTGTGACTTTGGTATGAGCGGGAGGGTTTGTTTGGAAGCATAACCTCTGACGGCAACAAATAATATGGCTGCCCTCCATGGCTCTGATGCATTCTACTCCATTGCATTGATTTCATCCAACAAAATAATGACTAAATTATATATGTTAGAAAGCCTCTGCAATTAACACAGACCACTGCTCCCCCCTCTCTCCTTCTATCTCTCTCCCTCCATCCCTCTCTCTCTGTCTCTCTCCCACATACACACACAAACACACACACACACGGAAATTATTTCTCTGTATATTTCTCTCTCCAGTACCCTCTCTCACTATCTCTTTCAGACACACACCCAACCTCTCTCTCTCTCCGTTTCTCCACCTCTCCCTCTCTCCACCTCTCTCTCTCTGTCCCTCTGTTTCTCCCCCTCTCCCTCTTGTTTCTCCCTCGCCTCCCTTCGACCTGGTTGTCTCTTATGAAAGCTTGCTGTGTAATTGCCAGATGAAGTGGAGCAGTAAACAGCCGTGTTGGAATCCATGTCCCTCTGCGGTCTCACTCGTGAAGACAGACGGCCTCGCTCAGCGCGTCCACATACAACACGTATGACGTCACCAGCCTTATGACATCCACAGCTTTATGACGTCACCAGCCTTATGACATCCACAGCTTTATGACGTCACCAGCCTTATGACATCCACAGCTTTATGACGTCACCAGCCTTATGACCACCACAGCTTTATGACATCTACAGCTTTATGACATCACCAGCCTTATGACGTCACCAGCCTTATGACATCTACAGCTCTATGAAATCACCAGCCTTATGACATCTACAGCCTTACAAAATCTAGCTTCATGAAATCTACATATTTTAAGAGATCTCTTTTAGGACAGGAAGACGTATCATCTCTGTTGATTCCGTGTTCAGTAGATTAAAACGATACCACATGCACCCTCTATTATAATAGCTGTGCTCTGTGCTGGTGAAGGCCCCGTATTACAGAGCTGGAGCACTGGGAATGTTCTAGAACCTCAGCCGAGGGAACATTCTAGAATCTCTGGGCTCCAAACATTCTGCAGCTTCAGCACTGGGAACACACTCAGGTCATTAAACAAAGCCCTTCTATCGAATCTATATCTACATTCTCCCTGCAGACTGACACAAACAGAGTAACAAACAGACACACTGAGCCCCTGAACCGCTGCTTCCTGGTTCCTGTTCCAAGGCAATGGCACTTCCTCTTGGTCTTGATGTCATCCCCGTGACAACAGTCACCTGCCCTGTGGCTAGGTGGCTACGGTGGCCCTATAGGGACAAACAGAGTCTGGCCCCAAGCTTTCTCTGGGCTCTGGGAGGCTTAGAGGGAAAACATGAAGAGTCCACAATGTACAGCTACTGACTGACTGGTTATAACTAGTTGAACTGACTGACTGGTTATAACTAGTAAAACTGACTAACTGGTTATTGCTAGATAGACTGACTGACTGGTTATAGCTAGATAGACTGACTGACTGGTTATAGCTAGTTAAACTGACTGACTGGCTATTTGACTGGCTGAAAGAAAGAAAGAAAGAAAGAAAGAAAGAAAGAAAGAAAGAAAGAAAGAAAGAAAGAAAGAAAGAAAGAAAGAAAGAAAGAAAGAAAGAAAGAAAGAAAGAAAGAAAGAAAGAAAGAAAGAAAGAAAGAAAGAAAGAATGAAAGAATGAAAGAAAGAAAGAAAGAAAGAATGAAAGAATGAAAGAATGAAAGAATGAAAGAATGAAAGAATGAAAGAAAGAAAGAAAGAAAGAAAAAAAGAACGAACGAACGAAAGAAAGAAAGAAAGAAAGAAAGAAAGAACGAACGAACGAAAGAACGAAAGAAAGAAGAGGGCCAGAAAGATCAGATCCACCTGGAATGAACAGAGTGAAGCAGAAAGGAGAGAAGGAGTAAAAAAAAACAGAAGAGCCAAAGCGAGGCAGAATAAGAGGTGGTGTAATATTTAAACGGATTCTTCATCATCAGTCCTGTTTCCCTGTGCCTAGCTCCATGGAGTATGAAGCGGCCAACACACACACACACTCACACACGGTGGACCATCCATCCACACTCGATACAGTGTGACAGATGTAAATGTGACCGGGGGACAGGCTGGGAAATGAAGATGCATTAGTGTGTGTGTGTGTGTGTGTGTGTGTGTGTGTGAGGGACAGAGAGTCTATTTCCCAGTGTCCTCTTGGAGATGGCTCATCACTCCCTGCCCAGAGAGCATTGTGGGTAACCTCAGTGTCACAACTGGTCCCATACATCAGAAAGTTGTCACACACGCACACACACACACACTCTCTCTCACGCACGGTCACACACAAACACACACACCCACGCAAGTATGCACTGACACACACGCGCACTCATGTACGTACTAACGGGCACAGACACACACACACAAACACACCCACACACACACACACGCAAAAACACATGCACGCACACACACACACATAACAAATGTCACCACAAGAAAATGCCAAAAGAAAATGAAGAGGGCAATGGGAGAGGGAAAGAAGGAGAGAAGGAGAGAGGGAGAGAGAGATAGATGGAGAGAGGGAGGGAAGGAGAGAGGGAGGGAAGGAGAGAGGGAGGGAAGGAGAGAGGGGGGAAGGAGAGAAGAAGAGAAGGAGAGAGGGAGAGAGAGGAGGAGAGAGGGATGGAGGGATAGAAGGACAGAAGGAGAGAGGGAGAGAGGGAGAGAGGGATAGAAGGAGAGAAGGAGAGAGGGATAGAAGGAGAGAGGGAGAGGGATAGAAGGAGAGAAGGAGAGAGGGAGAGAGGGATACTAAGACAGATGGGAGAGGGAATCTGAGGACTTCACTTCAGGAACAGAGTTCTGTTACCGTCTAAGGATATGAGGTTTGGGAAATGTTGCCCTTTTAAAATGTGTTTGAAGCGAATTCGCTGGGGTGGTCCTGTCCCTGTGTGTGTGTGTGTG
>CM030174.1:33481502-33484002 GCA_017639675.1 Aplochiton taeniatus | reverse complement strand
TCTCTGATTGGATGGATTCATCACTGCACATGCAGCCAGCCTATTGGAGGCTATCCTGGAGCTGTGAGATCTGCTGTCTGGGGGAAATCCAGCCACTAGTTTGGCCCCCCGTCCAGAGTCTGCTGGCTGAAGTGTGAGTGAAGGTCCTCCACCGCAAACCTCCTCCTCCTGTCGGGTGGGGGGCGACGGTGGGGGGGGGGGGGGGTAAATCAATGCCACTGCCACGGTTGCCACATCAACCTGGTAATCAGCCGTAACATTCTTCTTCCTACTGAAGGAGGAAGTCTATCATGGGGACAGACTCACTGTACTCCCTGTGGGCGGGGCCAGACTCACTGTACTCCCTGTGGGCGGGGCCAGACTCACTGCATTCCCTGTGGGCGGGGCCAGACTCACTGTACTCCCTGTGGGCGGGGCCAGACTCACTGCATTCCCTGTGGGCGGGGCCAGACTCACTGCATTCCCTGTGGGCGGGGCCAGACTCACTGCATTCCCGGTGGGGGGGCCAGATATCGAGTAACGGCATAAAGGGGGCGGGGTTAGGTTTAGGGTTAGGGTTAGGGTTAAGGGTTAGGGTTAGGGTTAGGGTTAATGGTTAGGGTTAGGTGTTAAGGGGCGGAGCTAGATATTAAGTAACGGCATAAAGGGGGCTGGGTCTGGCTGATTCCTAGGGACAGACCATGGGCGTGGCTAGAGCCCAATACTGGCGCTCCAGGATTGATCTGCTGGGCCCCAGTAAAACCTCGCTTTCCAGTTTTAACAAGCTCCTATATTTGACATTGGAGTAATTAAGATTGGTAATAACTTGAAACAAATGGATTTTTCCTGCTGAGGTGCACACCTTACCAAGTACATATTACTGTCCGTGCACGGTAAATGGGGGGCTGGTGGCCCAGTAGATTTTTCTGTCTGGTGACGCCCCTGACGCACCCTACAGAACTCCCAATGGCTTCAGGAGGCTTTATCAATTATGGGAGCCCCTTATGGGAAAACCAGTAAGCTATCTGTATGAGTGTCTGTGTGTGTGTGTGAGCGTGTGTGTGTGTGTGTGTGTGTGTGTGTGTGTGTGTGTGTGTGTGTGTGTGTGTGTGTATGTGTGTGTGTGGGTGTTTGACTAGACTTTTTAAGCTGTGTTAATGCGTGCGGGTGTGGGTGTGTGCGTCAGAGCAGATATCTTATTACAGTCAGTGAATATTACCTGGAGAGATTGATGGCCCCCACTCCCACACACACACATTAAGACCAGACTCACAAACACACACACACACACACACACACACACACACTCCCACACACACATTAAGTTTCAACGCTGTCAGGCTTTACAACGTTTTCACTGCAACAGAGAAACCATTTCTCCACTCTGTGGTTTAATGTTCTCCTGGAAACGCACACCTGAAACGGACGGATGGAGAAACACACACACACACACACACACACACACCCCATACGCATACACACACACACACACCCAAACACACACACACACACACTGACATCCACAGCATGTTTCAACACGTAAACCACACACTCAGACACGCACATTAAAACGCATACCACGTTCATAAATACAGTAAAAACACACACACACACACACACACACCCCATACGCATACACACACACACACACACCCAAACACACACACACACACACACACACACACACGATACAGGTCCCAGTCCATCAGGTGTGGTGTGAGCTGGTTGAGTGAGAGCGACAGCGTGACAGAACATTTTAGCATGAGTGACAACCGCAGACTGGATCATACTTTACTCCATATAACACACACACACACACACACACACACACACACACACACACACACACACACACAACCACACGCACACACACCACCCTCTCTTAATGGACCAGAAGTAAAAGCTTTGCCTGCTGCTATTGATAAGATGTCCTGCTATTTTGTATCGACAAACAAACACTGCTTCCCTATTGGACTAGAGTGTGACGTGCTGCTTCTAATAAAAGGTGGGCCACACTGTCATAAAACAATATAAACAGTACTATCCTACATGGATCATAATAAATAACAAAAATAACAGGTTATATTCTACAAGGATTATAAAAAAATAATAAAATAACAGTTTCTATCCTACAAGGATTATAAAAAATAATAAAATAACAGGTTCTATCCTACAAGGATTATAATAAATAATAAAAAATAACAGTTTCTATCCTACAAGGATTATCAGAAATAATAAGATAACTGCTCCGATCCTACTAGGATTAGAAGAAATATTAAAAATTGTTTGAAACATTTGTTTAGCCAAACATGGAGATGAAACTCAAGATGGAGAAAAGAAAGGTCACGGAAGAGAAGATGACAAAGAATGAAAGAAGAGAGGGAGAGAAAGAAAGAATAATCTAAGAGATCATTAAATAGGAGGGAATCAAACCAGAGGACACATAAGGACAGAGAATAAAGAGATGGAGAGATAGCAGATGGAGGAAGCGAATGAAAGCAGGAATGGAAAAACAAGATAA
>CM030174.1:33464002-33471502 GCA_017639675.1 Aplochiton taeniatus | reverse complement strand
TCCTGAAGACTCGCTTCACTTTAAAGCACTCAAAACCCAAGAACTGAACCCTGAGAAGAGTACCTTAAGCCAGTTGGTGCTGAGACTTACTAATCATGTTCAATTACATGCTCAGACTAACACGGTCTTAGAAACACCATTTAGAGTCAATCAAAGTATCAACAAAAGCAAAGAATGCTATTTGGAACATTGGAATAAAGAAACAAAAAGTCAAAGTAGATTAGACTGCTACCATTCCCTAAACAGAGAATATAAATTGGCTGAATATCTCTCCACTGTCAGAGATATGGAACAGAGGCAGATCCTGACAAAGCACCGGCTAAGTGACCACCACTTGGCAATTGAAAAAGGTAGATTTAAGAAGTCATGGCGACAAAAAGAGGAAAGGATATGTGATCACTGCAAGACAGCTGAGGTTGAGACAGAAATGCACTTCCTTTTAGCACAGAGACATTCCAACATACAAGGCAGCAATACTTTAATACATTTGAATTATTCATTCCAAATTTTAAGAAACTAAATGACAACTCTAAATTCAGAGTTCTCTTAGGAGAGGATATCTCAGTGGTAAATCTTTCCGCAAAGTACATTTCTGTATATCATATAGTGAGTGATCAACACACACACACACACACACACACACACATACACATAAATTGACATAAACATTAACAAATACACCAAACAGAAATACATACAACACAACACAAACACGTAATTAGTAAGTAGATCATTTTGAATGGGTTTGTTTTGCACACATTGTGCACACACAAACACACGCATACAGGCACTCAAACCCACTGCAATTAACTCATTAAAAAAATAAAGGAAAAAAAATAAATAAAGGACCGTATCTAATGAATGCTAAATATTTTGTATGCATATATATTTGTAATGATTTAATTATTTTCAAATGATTTGTTTCTTACAGTTTATATGAATTATTTAACATTCTATTTGTACTAACCTTTTGTTAACTGCTTTGGCAATATTGTCTTTGGTTGTACAGTCATGCCAATAAAGCATTGAAATTGAAAATTGAATTGAGAGAGAGAGAGAGAGAGAGAGAGAGAGAGAGAGAGAGAGAGAGAGAGAGAGAGAGAGAGAGAGAGAGAGAGAGAGAGAGAGAAAGAAAGAGAGAGAGAAAGAAAGAGAGAGAGAAAGAAAGAGAGAGACAGAGATAAAGTCAGTAGACCATAAACAGTAAGCTGTAACAGCAGAATCTTAGCATAGCTACAGAACAAGGGATCAGAACACTATGCATGGTGTCTGTGTGTGTATGTGTGTGTGTATGTCTGTCTGTCTGTCTGTCTGTCTGTCTGTCTGTCTGTCTGTGTGTGTGTGTGTGTGTGTGTCTGTCTGTCTGTGTGTGTGTCTGTGTGTGTGTGTATGTGTTTTTGTGTGTGTGTGTGTGTGTGTACATGTGTGTGCCACAGAGCGATATAGCAGAGACGAAGAGAGATGAGGACACAGAGAAAAAAAAGAGTGAGAGAAAGGCGAAAGAATAGAGTGGAAAGAGGGAAGAGAAAGAGAGTGAAAGAGGGAAGAGAAAGAGAGTGAAAGAGGGAAGAGAAAGAGAGTGAAAGAGGGAAGAGAAAGAGAGTGAAAGAGGGAAGAGAAAGAGAGTGAAAGAGGGAAGAGAAAGAGAGAGGAAAGGTGAACAGCTGAGCAAAGCTGATGGTGTGTTCAGCCAATCATTTACACCCAGCAGCCTTTCCCAGGCTCCCATTGGTCCGGCTATCAGGAAGCGACCAATCCCATGCTGCAGTTTGACTGACACACTGAACCACAGACTGAAAACTGTTTATTGAGCAATTCTGTAACCAGGGGAAACGGCTCCTCATCATAGATCTATGTCACGTGTCAGGCTGGGGTCAAGCTCTCTCAATATTCTAGTTATGATATATCTATGTTATGTGTCAGGCTGGGGTCAGTCTGTCTCACTATTCTAGTTCTGATAGATCTATGTTATGTGTCAGGCTGGGGTCAGTCTCTCTCACCATTCTAGTTCTGATATATCAATGTTAGGTGTCGGGCCAGGAACAGGCTCTCTCACTATTCTAGTTCTGATAGATCTATGTTATGTGTCAGGCTGAGGTCAGTCTCTCTCCATTCTAGTTCTGATAGATCTATGTTATGTGTCAGGCCGGGGTCAGTCTCTCCATTCTAGTTCTGGTAGATCTACACTCCAACCTGCAGGAAGATTAAGTCATCCTCCACTTCGGTTCACAGTGTATGTGTGTGTGTGTGTGTGTGTGTGTGTGTGTGTGTGTGCGTGAGTGTGAGTGTGAGTGTGTGTGCATATGTGTGTGTGTGTGTGTGTGTTCAGGTGTGTACGCATGTGTACGTGTTTGTGCATTTGTGTTTGTGTGAGCGAGGGTGTGTGTGCGTGTATTAAGTATGTGTTTATGTGTGTTTGCCTGTATGTGTTATGTGTGTGTGTGTGTGTGTGTGTGTGTGTGTGTGTGTGTGTGTGTGTGTGTGTAATTGTGTTAGTGTTCCAGCCAGCAGAGTGCCAGGTTGTTTGTCTCAGGTCATTACCTCGTTGGCCAGGCCACACTGTGTGTGTGTGTATGTGTGTGTGTGTGTGTGTGTGTGTGTGTGTGTGTGTGTCTGTGTGTGTGTGTGTGTGTGTGTGTGTGTGTGTGTGTGTGTGTGTGTGTGTGTGTGTGTGTGTGTGTGTGCATTTGAGGGAGAAAAACACTCCATGCTTTCCAGAAGGATCTTGGGTCCGAAGAAGCCGTCAGAAGTTCAGCGTTAAACGTTAGACCTCTGCATGTAGAGAGGAGGGCTTGATACCAACGCCAGCTCCCTCCTGTAGGGTTAGGGGTTAGGGTTAGTGTGTATGTAGAGAGGAGGGCTTGATACCAACGCCAGCTCCCTCCTGTAGGGTTAGGGGTTAGGGTTGGTGTGCATGTAGAGAGGAGGGCTTGATACCAATGCCAGCTCCCTCCTGTAGGGTTAGGGGTTAGGGTTAGTGTGCATGTAGAGAGGAGGGCTTGATACCAACGCTAGCTCCCTCCTGTAGGGTTAGGGGTTAGGGTTAGTGTGCATGTAGAGAGGAGGGCTTGATACCAACGCCAGCTCCCTCCTGTAGGGTTAGGGTTAGTGTGTATGTAGAGAGGAGGGCTTGATACCAACGCCAGCTCCCTCCTGTAGGGTTAGGGGTTAGGGTTAGTGTGCATGTAGAGAGGAGGGCTTGATACCAACGCCAGCTCCCTCCTGTAGGGTTAGGGGTTAGGGTTAGTGTGCATGTAGAGAGGAGGGCTTGATACCAACGCCAGCTCCCTCCTGTAGGGTTAGGGGTTAGAAGAGGAGGGGAGGGGAGAGGGGGAGAAAGGGGGGAGGAGGAGGAGTAGAAAGGGGGGAGGAGGAGAAAGGGGGAGGAGGAGGAGGGGGAGAAGGAGAAAGGGGGAGGAGGAGGAGGGGAAGGAGAAAGGTGCAGTAGAGAGCTGAGTGATAGAATCATCCTCGCTCGGATGAACTCTGCTCCCAAAATGCACTTTGCCAGGACAGCTAAAAATAGAATCTCTCCCTGAGGAGGTCTCCCTGTCACACACACACACACACGCACACACACACACAGTCCCCTGACCACTTGCTGTTCCAAAATCAGCGAGAGTGAGTGTTTCCTAGAAAAACACACACCCACACCAAGACACACACACCTAGACACACACATATCCAAATTCCTGCTTCCAATCTCTTCAAAGCTCTGTGAGTGTGTGTGTGCGTGTGTGTGTGTGTGTGTGTGTCTACCTTCTCCCAACAATCTCAGCTCGCTCACCAGAGACTGTGGGCCTACCTGTCTGTTTGCCTGTATCTGTGCGTCTGTGTCAGTCTGCCTGTCTGTCTGTCTACCTGTCTCAATGTCTGTCAGTCTGTCTGTTAGTCTGTGTCTGTCTGTGGATGTGTGTCTGCCTCTCTATCTGTTTGCCTGTGTGTGTGTGTGTGTGTGAGAGAGTGTGTGTGTGAGTGTGTGTGTGTGTGTGTGTGTGTGTGTGTGTGTGTGTGTGTGTGTGTGTGCGTGCGTGCGTGCGTGCGTGCGTGCGTGCGTGCGTGCGTGTGTCGTTGTCAGTCTGCCCATAGCTTTAAAGATGTCTTTCAAACTGAATAGATTTTCCCGTACAGAAAGCCTTTTGTGCTAGCTCTGACTGGGTCATTATCCTCCAGGTATCAATACTGTAGCGTAGCTCGCTGATGTAAGGCTTAGCAAGCAGCCTTGGAGCGCTGTTTAAACGCCAAAGGAAAAGGACAAAGACACTGTTCTAGACCCAATAGTAGAGTCCTCCACCCCTTCATCAAATCATCCATCCATCAAACCATTCATTCATCAAACCATTCATTCATCCATCCATCCCCTGTTCTGTGTGTCTGTTTTGTTCTGTTCTGCTGTTTGAGGGGGTGATGTATGTTGTGTGTGTGTGTGTGTGTGTGTGCGTGTGTGTGTGTGTCTGACAAAGTAAGAGGATGTGGATGTTTGTTTATCCTTCCCTCTGATCTTGTTGCAGGCTGCTTGACATACACACACACACACACACACACACTGCTCTAACTACTATCTAACAGACTTAAAACATGCACACACACACACATACACACACAAACACGTACACTTTACTAATATATATATGATACTTCAACTTCAAACACCTTGGGTCTGCTTTGATCTGTTAAGAACACTTTGCATCATACTGTCTCTAGTTCAGAACAACCTCCTCTCCCCTCCTCTCCTCTCCTCTCCTCTCCTCTCCTCTCCTCTCCCCCTCTCCTCTCCTCTCCTCTCCTACAGACAGACAGGATGATTGTCACAGCATAATAATACCACAGCTTTTTCATAAACCTTCTTGTATCACACACACACACACACAGACACACACGCACGCACACACAGACAAACACACACACACACACACTCACTCACGCACACACACACAGACACACACGCAGACGTACACGCACACACATGCACACAGACACACACACACATGCACACAGACACACACACGCACCTGTCTAGCTCATTGGTTCTCTGTCAGAGCTGTTAGAAACTGGATCAGAGTGTTGACTTAGAACCTATTGCTCGATATCAGCCTGTGACTGCTCGCTACGAGTTCCTAAACACACACACACACACACGCACACACGCACACACACACATAAACAAATTAGTAGCCCTATCTGTACCTACGCTTCACTGAGCTCGTGCACACACACTTAGATACAAACAAACACTCAAGTCTAACACACACGCACGCACGCACACACACACACACACACTGCACACCTTGAATAGCTAATAACCGATGCTTCACCATCCCACCTTACAGCAATCTCTCTATTGGGTTTGTCCTGTTCTAATATTAACATACATCACATAGCCTAAGAGAGAGAAGGAGAGAGAGAGAGAGAGAGAGAGAGAGAGAGAGAGAGAGAGAGAGAGAGAGAGAGAGAGAGAGAGAGAGAGAGAGAGAGAGAGGGGAGGAGAGAGGAAGAGGAGAGAGAGAGAACCAGAGAAAGAGGAGGAAATGTAGAGAGATGAGAGAGATTGAGAGGAGAGAGGAGAAAGAGAGGGAGAGAGAGAGAGCAGATAGAAAAATAGAAGGAGAGAGAGTGAAAGGGAGAGAAGGGGCAGCGATGAGAAAGAGAGGGACAAAGAGAGAGAAAGAGAGGGTATATGGAGAGAAAGGGAGGGGGAGAGAGATTAAGAGCGAGAGAGAGAGAGAAAGAGAGAGAAAGAGAGCGAGAGAGAAAGAGAGAAAAATAGCTCCCATGGTGCCTATTGCTTCGGTATTTCGCAGAGCTCATGTCAAAACACTACAGCTCCCACAATGCCTTCTATCACTGTGACTCCCAGGGATCCCGTCAGTTCCTGACACCCTGACATTAAGCTCACTCAGGAGGCGGTTAGATGGCTACAGTGGACCCCCCTGGAGGCCCTACTAAAAGGCAGAGGGGCTTTTCAGCTAGGTGGCTAACTTTAGGACAACAGACACACTGTCTCCACAGGGCAAATAGTTAGCATTGCTAGTTGTCAGTAGAGTTAGTTAGTATGGTTAGTGGTTAGCAGCGCTGGTAGTAGAGCAAGTTAGCATGGCTTGTAGTTAGTAGTGATAGTTAGCATTGCTAGTTGTCAGTAGAGCTTGTTAGCAGGGCTAGTAGTAGAGCAAGTTAGCATGGCTTATAGTTAGTATAAATAGTTAGTAGGGCTTGTTGTTAGTAGAGCTAGTTAGCAGAACAAGTAGTTTGCAGCGTTAGTAGTACAGCAGGTTAGCATGGCTTGTATTTAGTAGAGCTAGTTAGCATTACTATTTGTCAGTAGAGCTAGTTAGCATGGCTAGTCGTTAGCAGCGCTAGTTGTAGAGCAAGTTAGCATGGCTTGATGTTAGTAGAGCTAGTTAGCATGGCTTGTAGTTGATAGAGCTAGTTAGCATGACAAGTAGTTAGCAGCGCTAGTTGTAGAGCTAGTTAGTAGGGCTTGTAGTTTGTAGAGCTAGTCAGCAAGCTTTGTAGTTAGTAGAGCTAGTTAGTGTGCTAGTTGTTCAGGCTAGTTAGCAGTGTGATCTGTGTAAGCACTGGGGTTTAAATGGGAAAGCAGTAAACCACTGACTATCCCCAGACGGATTCAATGAAACACATTTCCTTGTAAGGAATTGTTTTTGTATATGTAGTTGTCGATGGTGACTTTTTGTATGAAGAAACAAGGTAACCCTGTGTGTGTGTGTGTGTGTAAGAAAGCAAATCTGTCAGGGTGCATTGTGAATGTGTGTGTGTGTGTGTGTCTGAGAGAGAGAGAGAGAGAGAGAGAGAGAGAGTAAGCATGGCAGGGTGCTTTGTGCTTGAGTGTGTGTGTGAGTGTGTCAGGGTAGTGGGTTGCCGTCCACTTGGATTACAAAGTGGAACGGAGAAAGCCCTCTGTGCCCCACTCTCCCTTCCCCTCCACTCTTTTAAAGGTTGTCTCTCGTTCGTGGGTTTGTTTGTGTGTGTGTGTGTGGTCACCGGTCATCGGTCAGTGTTTCTTGTCAGAAATACGGGTCACTTCCTCCTAAAAGAAATGCCACCTTCACTCACACACTGATGACTCTCTCTCTCTCTCTCTCTCTCTCTCTCTCTCTCTCTCTCTCTCTCTCTCTCTCTCTCTCTCTCTCTCTCTCTCTCTCTCTCTCTCTCTCACACACACACACACACACACACACTACAGCTGCGGGCTAGAATAAGACTATCAACCGTCAACCTTGCTTTCCCTCGATCTCTGAGTAAACCATTGCTGACCTTGAAAAACACTACAACTACTGACCACCAAACCATCCATCCTCAACTGAACACAAAAACAACTCAATCTTTTGGCCTCAACACAGCAAACAAACACAGAAACTAATGACGACTGGAAAAACTGAGAAAAAACATGAAGAAAAAATCCGTAGGGTCGAAACACAGTAGGCCAATTTAATGTTTAAAAATACCAACAGTAAGCCAACTTAATGTTTAAGCTAAAAATAC
>CM030174.1:33456502-33459002 GCA_017639675.1 Aplochiton taeniatus | reverse complement strand
AGGGTTAGGATGTTTGAATGGCGGTGTTTTATAGGGTTAGGGTTAGGATGTTTGAATGGCGGTGTTTTATAGGGTTAGGGTTAGTGTTAGGGTTAGGATGTTTGAATGGCGGTGTTTTATAGGGTTAGGGTTAGGGTTAGGGTTAGGATGTTTGAATGGAGGTGTTTTATAGGGTTAGGGTTAGGATGTTTGAATGGCGGTGTTTTATAGGGTTAGGGTTAGTGTTAGGGTTAGGATGTTTGAATGGCGGTGTTTTATAGGATTAGGGTTAGGGTTAGGATGTTTGAATGGCGGTGTTTTATAGGGTTAGGGTTAGTGTTAGGGTTAGGATGTTTGAATGGCGGTGTTTTATAGGATTAGGGTTAGGGTT
Source organism: Aplochiton taeniatus (assembly GCA_017639675.1). Lineage (NCBI taxonomy): Eukaryota > Metazoa > Chordata > Actinopteri > Galaxiiformes > Galaxiidae > Aplochiton > Aplochiton taeniatus. The sequence continues at coordinate 33,458,632 of CM030174.1, read as the reverse complement.
AGGATGTTTGAATGGCGGTGTTTTATAGGATTAGGGTTAGGGTTAGGATGTTTGAATGGCGGTGTTTTATAGGGTTAGGGTTAGTGTTAGGGTAAGGATGTTTGAATGGCGGTGTTTTATAGGGTTAGGGTTAGGGTTAGGATGTTTGAATGGCGGTGTTTTATAGGGTTATGGTTAGTGTTAGGGTTAGGATGTTTGAATGGCGGTGTTTTATAGGCGCTGACACTCAAGGCTGTGGGGGGGTGGGGGGGGGGGGGGTGATAGAGAGCTAAGTCAGCCCAGAGGTGATAGGAGGAGGGAGATCCTGCAATGCCACACACACACACACGAGCACACATGCACACGCACACAGAGCAATACACACACACGTGCACATACGTATGCACACATAGACACACACATAATAATAATAATATAATCATAATAATAATCATCACCATCATCATCATAATAATAATTTAGTCAACAATAACTCAATCTACGTGTCAGTTGCCTTATTCCCAGTCTTTCACTGAATCCTAAACTTGATTCTTTCTTCTAGCTCATTGATGTCTGATTCTATGGATGGATCTTCTGCCTGGAATCACACACACAGCCACACACACTTTTCTTCCACTCATGTTCTCTCTCTCTCTCTCTCTCTCTCTCTCTCTCTCTCTCTCTCTCTCTCTCTCTCTCTCTCTCTCTCTCTCTCTCTCTCTCTCTGTCTTGCTCTCTCTCACACCACACAAACACACATTTTCACGCTAAATCACACACTTTCTCTTTCTCTCATACACTCTCTCAATCACACACACACACTCTGTACACACACACACACATTTCCACCCTAAATCACACACACACACACACGGCGGTCTGTGGTCTCATGTTAGTCCTGTCACAGTAGCTTAGTCAAACACAGAAGGTGTGCAAAATCTACTCTGACAGACTAATCAGCTTAATGCCATGTAGTACGTGCCTGCGTGTGTGTGTTCCACACAAGGCCTTGCTGTGTGTGCATGCATGTGTGTGTGTGTGTGTGTGTGTGTGTGTGTGTGTGTGTGTGTGTGTGTGTGTGTGTGTGTGTGTGTGTGTGTGTGTGTGTGTGTGTGTGTGTGTGTGTGTGTGTGTGTGACGTAATCCCCGTACTCTTTTGAATTAAAGTGGAATAGAACAGACATTTTAACCGTCACATTGTGTGTGTAGCACATTGTGTGCGTGTGTGTGTGTGTGTGTGTCACATTGTGTTTGTGTGAAATTGTGTGTGTGTATCACATCGTGTCACAATGTGTGTGTGTGTGTCACATTGTTTGTGTGTGTTGAACTGTGTGTGTGTATCACATCGCGTGTGTGTGAAATTGTGTGTGCGTGTCACATTGTGTGTGTGCCTGTGTGTGTGTGTGTGTGTGTGTGTGTGGGGGGGGTGGGGGGGGAGCAGAGACAGAGAGGATGCTATCAGCCATTATTAAATAAAGGTGTTAAGAGGAATTTCCTCAGAACAGATCCTCTTACGTGGCCCTATAGGACACAGGTCTGTACACACACACACACACACACGCGCACACACACACACACACACACACACACACAAGAACACACACATCTGCATGCACACACACACACACACACACACACACAGAACTACAACAACAGCACACACATAGTCAACCGCATTCACACACACACACAACAGCACGCACACACACACACACACCTGCAAGCAACCGCACGCACACATGTACACAACAGGATGCGCACGCACAACTGCACACACACACACCGGGCGTAACATGACCTGACTCGGACATTGCGTATTAAAGGAGGAGGAAGCATGAGGTTTCCATGGGGAAAACTTTGGAGCGGAGGGGGGGACTCTTAACCTTTAAGAGCCCCCCCCCCCCACACACACACACCTCCCTAGAGACAGGAGCCCCATGGTGTTCTCACCTTTTGGGTTTGTACCACACACATGCATGAAGGTTATTCTCCAAACTGAAGTGTTGAGCACATGGAGACCTCTTGGGCTGTCAGATCTGCTCTGTCACTGGCAATCAACAATGTACTCTGTAGCTTTTTATTTGAATATATAACATAGTTAATGTTAAACGAACAAGCTTCCAATTGATTCAAACATTGAAGTAAAACAAT
>CM030174.1:33421502-33441502 GCA_017639675.1 Aplochiton taeniatus | reverse complement strand
GGTATTGTATTCAAAGCAGAAACTCTTTATAGCCTGGCAACGGATTCACATTTATCAATAAGCTATTTACGACAACAGCCTTCTCAGTGCCCTCTGACAGCCAATGATGAAATATTCACACAGGCTATTTTTCGTATATACAAATGATGTAATGATACTAACATAGCAGAAACACATTAGCCTGGTAGCATTCTAGTTAGCTGTTTGGCATTTTAGTGGAATGTGTGCCCGCTGGGTAAAACGCTTTGCTCCTCTCCCTCTGGAGGGGGGTGGGGGGACGATGGAGGAGGGAGGGAGAGAGAGGGAGATGGGGAGGAAGGAAGAGAGAGTGGGATGGGGGAGAGGGGGATGGGGGGAGGGAGGGAGAGAGGGATCATGAGAGAGAGGGATGAGGGATGAGGGAGAAGAAGGAAGAAAGGAAGGGAGTGAGATAGCAGTGCCGCTATGTGTAGCAGTTAGCTAAGACAGGGCAACGTTGTTAGCTTTTACCCGTGTAGCAGTTAGCTAAGACATGGCGGCTTTGTTAACTTGTACCAGTGTAGCAGTTAGCTAAGACAGGGCGGCGTTGTTAACTTGTACCAGTGTAGCAGTTAGCTTGGACAGGGCGGCATTGTTAACTTGTACCAGTGTAGCAGTTAGCTAGGACAGGCGGACGTTGTTGGCTTTTACCGGTGTAGCAGTTAGCTAGGACAGGCGGACGTTGTTAGCTTGTAGCGTTGAAGCTGTTATCTAACACTGTTTGGCACTGTTATCTGGTTGTGTAGCAGTTAGCTAACACTTGCCAGCTTGTACTTTAGAGCCTTTCCAATCAGGTCAAAGCACCCTAGAGCTATCACTGATAGCTTGTAGAATGCTAACACACGCACGGAGACACATGCGTGTGGACACACAAAAAGAATGGTGTGTTATTTTTCTGAAACCGCGGCCAACTTTGTGATGTGACGGTGAGACATACAGAAGGAGCTTATGGAACAATGGTGGTTGTGGAGACTTAGTTCAGCCAGCTTCCCTCTCTCTTCCCCTCCATCTCTCCCTCTGCTTGTGTCCCTCCGTTTCCCTCCCTCCCTCCCTGGGTGCTGGATTTGTTCCTTTGGCTGGTTATCTTGTCTTGGCCTATTTTCCACTGTGTGTTTCAGCGTGGGCTGCTTGTTATTACTATGGATACCACAGCGTTTTATCACCAACACAGGGAAACATGCTGAATTGGGCCAATGGCTAGGGGCGGTGGCTGTCGGTAAGAGGTGAGGACCAATCGCTAGGGGTGGTGGCTGTTGGTTAGTGACTAGGGGCGCTGGCTAATGGTTAATAGCCATAGGGGCTAATCTTGAGGGGTGATTCTATTGGTTAGTCATTAGGGGTAAATGACTATGGACTGTAGCCATTGGTTACTCCTTAGGGGTCAGTTGTTAGGGTGTTCACTGTTGGTTTGTTGCTATGGTCAAATATCTTGAGAGGCCAGTCTCCTGAGGATGGGATGTTGCTAGGGGAGGGCTTAGAAGTTGCCAGGACCTCCACAGAGAGACGGCAAAAAAACATTTTAACTCGATTCTTCTTTTCCAACTTTTCCTTAATCGATGGTTGTAACATCTCCCAATGCAACTGATGGATTTGTTGTGAGTGAAACCAATCCTGGGGGCACTTAAGACTCCGACGTGTGCTGGAGGACGTGGTGGTTTGAGACAGGAGACAGCAGGGAGAACCCAGGTGACAGCTCAACAAAATGGACCCCGCAAAGAAAAACGAAAAAAAACAATAGAATGCCAGCCAGCAAAACGGTGACAAAAATTTGTGCTGTGTGTGTATTTACTGAGCGTGTGTGTGTGTGTGTGTGTCTATTTCTGTGTCTATATATGTGTGTGTGTGTGTGTGTGTCTATATATGTGTATGTTTGTGTGTGTGTGTGTGGGAGGGGTCTATAAATGTGTGTGTTTGTGTGTGTGTGAGTCTGTGTGGGTGTGTGGGTGGGTGTGTGTGCGTGCGTGTGTGTGTGGATGCGTGTCGGTTCTTTGTAAAAAGCCATTTCATCAGAAAGGCTGACCTGCCACTGTTCTCTGAGACTCAGCAGCACCCTGTCTCTCTCTCTCTGCCTGTCTCTCTCTCTGCCTGTCTCTCTCTCTACCCGTCTCTCTCTCTACCTGTCTCTCTCTACCCGTATCTCTCTATCCTGCCTCTCTCTACCCTGTCTCTCTCCCTACCCTGTCTACCCTGTCTCTCTCCCTACCCTGTCTACCCTGTCTCTCTCTGCCCGTCTCTCTCTCTACCTGTCTCTCTCTCTACCCTGTCTCTCTCTCTCTACCCTGTGTATCTCTGCCTGTGTCTTTCTACCCTGTCTCTCTCTCTACCTGTCTCTCTCTCTACACGTATCTCTCTCAACCCTGTCTCTCTCTAATTGTCTCTCTCTCTACCCGCCTGTTTCCCTATCCGTCTGTCGCTCTCTACCTGTCTTTCTCCCTATCAGTCTCTCTGTCTACCTGTCTGTCTCTCTCCCTCTACCCCACAACACACACACACACACACACACATTGACACCAAGGGGGCTTGCTAGATCCTACTATATTCACCCGAGCCATTAGAAGGGTGAGGGTTAGGCAGGTGCTGCCTGGCCAGAGAAGATCAGCTCAGTTCAGCCTGCCCCCCCCCCCCCCCCCCATAGAGAGACCCTCCATATTAAGCTAATGAAGCGTCTGGGTGATGGAAGACTGCTGATGATCACCATGTGAAGACTTTAATTGCTTTGATTAAACACAGTGATATTTAATACCATAATCCTATCTCATAATGACGATATCACACACGCAGGCACACACACACACACACACTTACACGTAGGGACACACAAACACACTTACACACAGGCACAGACACACGCTCACCAACACACTCACACACGCAGACACTCAAGCACATGCACAGACGCACGCTTACACTCAAACATATGCTTGGATGCACGCGCGCACACACACTCACCCTTGAGCTCCCAGACTCTCAGATGAGTCTAGGTGTCTAATGAAAGACAACCCAGATGAGGGGGGGGGGGTAGAATGGAGTAGAGTAGAGAAGAACACCAGTGCTGCTCAATGTAGAGTACGGTAAAGTAGAAACAGATAAAGACAGGACAGAGACACAGACAGGCAGACAGACAGACAGACAGACAGACCTCATCTTGAGGTTCCCGGGCAGAGGCTGTCCGTCGTAGACTGACACCAGGTCAAAGTCCTCCTCCAGGGCCAGGGTGTGGAAGGACAGCTGGATACGGCTCCTCTCCCCCGTCACGATCAGCCACGTGCAGTTAGCGTAGTTCGGGTAGCCGTGAGGGAAACCTGGGGACTCAATGGAGCCGTTCAGACCCTGGACCACGCCCCCGCACGCCTCACCTGGAGAGAGAGAGACACACCTGTTAACTACACGGATCGCCTGGAGAGAGAGACACACCTGTTAACTACACGCATCGCCTGGAGAGAGAGGCACACAGATACCCTGTTCACACAGACCCCCCATGTTTTACCTGTGTCTTTGGGTCTCTTATATGTGATATATAGAGACATATAGAGATATGTGATATATAGAGATAGAGATATGTGATATATAGAGATATATAGAGATATGTGATATATAGAGATAGAGATATGTGATATATAGAGACATGTAGAGATATATAGATATGTGATATATAGAGATATGTAGAGATATATAGAGATATGTGATATATAGAGATATGCGATATATAGAGATATGTGATATATAGAGACATATAGAGATATGTGATATATAGAGATAGAGATATGTGATATATCGAGATATATAGAGATATGTGATATATAGAGATAGAGATATGTGATATATAGAGACATATAGAGATATGTGATATATAGAGATATATAGAGATATGTGATATATAGAGACATATAGAGATATGTGATATATAGAGATATATAAAGATATGTGATATATAGAGACATATAGAGATATGTGATATATAGAGATATATAAAGATATGTGATATATAGAGACATATAGAGATATGTGATATATAGAGATATATAAAGATATGTGATATATAGAGACATATAGAGATATGTGATATATAGAGATATATAAAGATATGTGATATATAGAGATATATAAAGATATGTGATATATAGAGACATATAGAGATATGTGATATATAGAGACATGTAGAGATATATAGAGATATGTGATATATAGAGATATGTAGAGATATATAGAGATATGTGATATATAGAGACATAGAGATATGTGATATATAGATATATAGAGATATGTGATATATAGAGATGTATAGAGACATAGAGATATATAGAGACATAGAGATATATAGAGATATGTGATATATAGAGATATGTGATATATAGAGATATATAGAGATGTATAGAGACATAGAGATATATAGAGACATGTAGAGATATGTGATATATATAGACATATAGAGATATGTAGAGATGTATAGAGACATAGAGATATATAGACATATAGAGATGTATAGAGACATATAGATATAGAGAGATATGTGGCAGAGAAAAACAAACGCAGAGAACTAGAGAAATATATACATATATGTATATATACTGTATATATAGAGAGAGTAGAGAGAGAGAGAAAGAGAGAGACAGAGAGATAGACAGACAGAAGTAGAGACAGAGAGAGAGAGACAGACAGAAGTAGTGACAGAGAGAGAGACAGACAGAAATAGAAGCAGACAGAGAGAGAGACAGACAGAAGTAGAGACAGAGAGAGAGACAGACAGAAGTAGAGACAGAGAGAGAGACAGACAGAAGTAGTGACAGAGAGACAGACAGACAGAGAAATAGAAGCAGACAGAGAGAGAGACAGACAGAAGTAGAGACAGCACGCACCTCTTTTTACGACGATTCAGTGTGTGTGTGTGTGTGTGTTACATTAAGGCTGCATTTGTGTGAGCGTATTCTATGTAAGGCGACAGGGCACAATGTGAATGCTACTGTAGGTGTGTGTGTGTGTGTGTGTGTCTCAGCTGTGTGCACAGGCAGATAAGCGGCTCTGAAGCAGAAGAGTAAACAGTAGAGTCACTGACCCATAAGGACCTTTTCCATCACAGTGCCGGTCTGCTCCCTGCACAGTGCCTGTGTGTCTGTGTGTGTGTGTGTGCGCACGTGTGTGCGTGCGTGTGTGTTTGTGAGCAAAACTGCCTCAAGATATCTGAGCTGAACATTCCCGAGTCAGTCTGACTCCATCATCTTCATCATCATCACCATCATCCTCCTCATCCTCATGTCATCACATTGATAAACTACTGAACATTCTTGAGTCAGTGTGATTCCACCATAACAAACGCTCCGCAATGACAAACATAAAAGTATTTGAGAAACATGCCACCGTCATAAAACATTCCACCCAGAGTATCAGTGGCACCCTAGGAGACATTCCACCAAGAGTATCAGAGGCACCCTAGGAGACATTCCACCAAGAGTATCAGAGGCACCCTAGGAGACATTCCACCAAGAGTATCAGAGGCACCCTAGGAGACATTCCACCCAGAGTATCAGAGGCACCCTAGGAGACTGTCTGTCTGTCTCTGCCTGTCTGTCTGTCTGTCTGTCTGTCTGTACTCCAGTGGTCTAATGTTTGATTCTCCAGCCTTAAGGGTTAAATCCACCCTGCCTCTGAAAAAAACACCGCTCTCTGGGAGTACCAGCCCAGCGTTTATAATCGTTTTTGTATGTGTGTTTGTGTGTATGGTGTGTATGGTGAGTGAGTGGTGTGTGTGTGTGTGTGTGTGTGTGTGTGTGTGTGTGTGTGTATGGTGTGTGAGTGTGTGTGTGTGTGTATGTGTGTATGGGGAGTGAGTGGTGTGTGTGTACGTGTGTATGGTGAGTGGTGTGTGTGTGTATGGTGTGTGTGTGTGTGTGTATGGTGTGTGTGTGTGTGTGTGTGTGTAATGTTCTCATCAGTCCAGGTCAGCATGAAAGGACCACAGCTTTCATAAAGCCCCTCCTTTCCATCCCACCTCTGCTTTGCTAATACGCAGGAAGTGTGTGTGTGTGTGTGTGTGTGTGTGTGTGTGTGTGTGTGTGTGTGTGTGTCTGTGTGTGTATGTGTGTAATAGTTGAGCGTTTCGTCTAGGGTTGAGTAGATGAATAGCCTTAGTGCTGGAATACAGATGAATGCTGTAGCAGGAAGTGACAGATAGTTGCCCTCTCTCTCTCTTTTTCTCTTTTGCTCCCTCTCTGCCTCTCTCTCTCTACCTCATTATTTCTCTGTAATTTTTCTCCCTTTCTCTTTTCTCTCTCTCTTTCTCTCTCTCTCTCTCCCCATTTCTCTCCAGGCCTGCCCTTGCTCTCCAGACCACCTTGTTCTGGGGCACATGAAATACAGCCGTAATTGTTTTGCTGATAGCGCTCCAGGTGTGTGTGAGTGTGTGTGTATGTGTGTATATGTGTGTGTGTGTGTGTGTGTGTGTCTATGTGTGTGTGTGTGTGTGTGTGTGTGTGTGTGTGTGTGTGTGTGTATGTGTGTATAAGTGTGCCCCCGATAAAGCTTGTTATTGATTAGTCAACGTTATCGCCACGGAGGGCTAGCTAAGAGACCTGTGGTCAATACACTGTCCCCCATGAAGCTGCAAACACACACACACACACACACCCACACACACACACACACACACAGGTGGACATCCATGCACATATCCGGATGGATAACCACGGCAGAGGTCAGCTGGAGAAAATAAACACACTGATTACTGACAGGGAGGGAGGGAGGGAGGGAGGGAGGGAGAGAGAGAGAGGGAGGGAGGGAGAGAGAGAAGGAGAGAGGGATGGAGGGAGGGAAGGAAAGAGGGATGGAGGGAGAGAGGGAAAGAGGAAGGGAGGGAGAGAGGGCGGGAGGAAGGGAGAGTGTCAGGGGCTGGGTGCCCCTTCAGCCAGCAGAGGGCGGCGCTCCGGTCAAGCTCATCCTCACCTGTAATTAGTGCCTTTATTATTTGCACCTGTGTCTGTGTGCCCTATTTAAGTTCCCCTCTTTTGTTATCCATTTGTTCTGACATTGCATATCATGTGCTGTGCTCTACCATTCTGTGGTGCCCAGTAAATGCTGTATGGGGATCTGTTCAAGTATTTTGGCCTCCAGTGTCTCCTTCCTTGAGTTTATTCCTGTTTCTAGTTTATCTTAGTTTCTTTAGTCTTAGTCTGCGTTTGGGTTACCACGCTCCTGTTCCAGTCCGTGACAGAGAGAAGGAGGGAAAGAGGGAGGGAGGGAGAGAGGGATGGATGGAGAGAGAGAGGGAGAGTGGAGGGAGAGAGGGAGAGAGGAAGGGAGGGAGAGAGGGCGGGAGGAAGGGAGAGAGGGAGGGAAAGAGAGAGGGAGAGAGAGAGGGAGGGATGGAGAGAGGGAGGGATGGAGGGAGGAAGGGAGAGAGAAACAAACGAGGTAGAGAATCAGGAAGATGAGACGTGAGTGACCGCCTCTGACTCTCTGGTAATTCCCAGGTTGCCCTGCTCGAGTGTGTGTGTGTGTGTGTGTGTCCCAGCGGTGGTCTGCACTGGGCCCATATCTCTCCATTAGCGTGAAGTAAACAGCCTATTAACAGAACAGAGGTCCCCAGGTCACCTCCCCTTCCCCACGCCACGTTACACCTGAGACACACACACACACACACACACACCACACTCCAACACACACACACACACACACACTGGAACACACACACAAACACACACACACACACACACACTGGAACACACACACACACTGGAACACACATGCACACAACCGTAATGCACACACACGGACCTCCCACACACACACACACACTCAGAAACATTCACACACAGCTCACTTTATCAAACTCACACACACACACACACACGCACACACGCCACAACGTCCACACACATAACTTTCACTCAAACATACACACACACACACACACACAAAGCTTAACAACGTTAAATATGAAACTCAATCCGGACCATGTAGGGAGACCTTGGCTTGTTGACCAATCACGTCCGCCTCAATGGCAGTGTCACGTGTTTCCAAAGCAACACTGTTCTGTGCCGCCTTCAGAGACTTTCTGGACCAGCCAAGAAACAAAATGACAGAAAAACAAATGTTCAAAAACGAAGCGTACACGCCTACTAAAGAAGAAGAAGCTGAAGATGAACTCTATGGTGACGTTAGAGCGATACTGTGTTACTCCAAATACCCGGACAAAGCCTTGGTTATTGTATAGTACACATTCAAAGCCCGGTGTGTGTGTGTGTGTGTGTGTGTGTGTGTGTGTGCGTGTGTGTGCGTGTGTGTGGGTGTATTTTAGTATGTGTGTGTGGGTCTGTGTGTGTGCGGGTGTGTGTGTGTGTGTGTGTGTCAACAAGCTACTTTAGGGCAAACCATCTTTGTTGTTTGAGGATTCATAGCTAAAATCAAGTGACATTTGTGAAGTCAAGTAAAGGACAGTTACACAAACAGACACACACACACGGGCACACAGACACACACACACACACACAGACACACACACACACACAAGAAAACATGCAATCTAACAGACGTGCCTGACCACAGCATGTTAACATTAACAGTCTATTCACTGTGCACTCCGGGGGGAGTACTCACGCAGACTTCTTTCCATTGTGTGTGTGTGTGTGTGTGTGTGTGTGTGTTGGGGGGGGGGGGGGGGGGATAACAGAATATTTTTGCCATTCATACGGTAGATGAAAACTGAGCTAGTTTGCTCTGACCAGCTGTTCTTATTTCCCTGAAGACCAGAGTACACACACACACACACACACACACACACACACACACACACACACACACACACACACACACACACACACACAAGGAAATATGCACAATGAAGTCTACACAAACCCAGTGCACACACCCTGTTTCCTGTTTCCTGTTTCCTGTTTCCTGGATGTGAGTCTCCTTGCAGCGTATCAGCTCCCTATGTCATGTAGAGTCCTCCATTGTAACCGTGGAGACAAAGGCTCTTGGTGTACCGATTATCCTTTGATAATAATCAACCAGCAGCACATCCCAGGGGCGCGCTGGATTTACCCAGTGGTGTGTCCTGGGGAGCAGGGGTCAGCCAGCCAGCCAGCCGGCTAGTCAGTCAGTCAAGGCGACATGGAATGCTTCTCTCTCGTCTCTCTACCTCTCTCTCTCTCTCTCTCTCTCTCTCTCTCTCTCTCTCTCTCTCTCTCTCTCTCTCTCTCTCTCTCTCTCTCCCTCTCTCTCTCTATTTCACTGTCTCCCCCCCCCCCCCCTCTCTCTCTCTCTCTCTCTCTCTCTCTTTCTCTCTCTCTCTCTATCTCTCTCCTCCCTCCTTCTATCTCTGCGTGTATCATTAGTCATGCTCCATTGTCAGCCTCCCTCCCCTTCTCTGTAAATACCCTCCACAAACAATACACACAACACAACCACCAATCAGTGCTCAACCACGGCAGCAAAAAGCCAATCGTAGCACAATACACGCATGAAAAACACCTGCCGATAGGTTGATGGAGCTAAACAAAACATAGGTCCCGCCTCTAGGCGCAATCTAAAAGCACTGGGCGAATGAGGTCGCAAAAGGAAACAGCCAATAGAAAAGCAGAAAAGAAACATGAACCAATAGCCAACCAGCCCTCGGCTCAGGTCAGTGACAAGAGGTCAGGACAACTGATGAAAGGTTTGTGTGTGTGTGTGTGAGTGCGTGCGTGCATGTGTGCATGCGTGTGTGTCTTTATGTGAGAGGGAGGAGATATTATTTAATGTTATGTTCATGGAATGTGAGTGTTTGAGTTTGTAAGGGAGGAAGGGAGAAGATATTTTTAACACGATGTCAATGATATGTTTGTGAGCATGTGTGTGTGTGTTTGACGTAGGAGAGCTTTTTTATGTTTTAATGATGTGTTTGTGAGGGGGCAAAGATTGGGTGACAGTGATAAGATTGTGTGTGTGTGTGTGTGTTTGTGTGTGTGTGTCTATGTGAGAGAGAGAGAATGAGTGAGGGAGGGTCTGTGATGTTTTTTGGTGTGTGTGTGTGTGAGGGAGAAGAGGGTCTGTGATGTTTTGTGGTGTGTGTGTGTGTGTGTGTGTGTGTGTTGATTTAAATCACTGGGAGAGGTGCGTGGGTTGACTTCTAAACTCTATGAGTCACACACAGACGTCTGTGATAGTAGAGTCAGTCTATGTAACAAAGTCTATAATATTAGAGTCAGTCTATATAACAAAGTATATAATAGTACAGTCAGTCTATATAAAAAGTCTAATAGTAGAGTCACTCTATGTAACAAAGTCTATAATAGTAGAGTCAGTCTATGTCATCAGGACAGTGTTAAGGTGACCCCCCCCCCCCCTCCTCAGGACAGTGTTAAGGTGACCCCTCCCTCCTCAGGACAGTGTTAAGGTGACCCCCCACCTCAGGACAGTGTTAAGGTGAACCCTCCCTCCTCAGGACAGTGTTAAGCTGACCCCTCCCTCCTCAGGACAGTGTTAAGGTGACCCCCCACCTCAGGACAGTGTTAAGGTGACCCCTCCCTCCTCAGGACAGTGTTAAGGTGACCCCCCACCTCAGGACAGTGTTAAGGTGACCCCCCACCTCAGGACAGTGTTAAGGTGACCCCCCCCCCCTCATTGGACAGAATAATGGCCGCCCGGTGCCAGGAACAGGTCAGGATAGACGAGGTGGGAAAATGTTACGGAGCCTCACGCAGCACATAGCACACTGGAGTAGGGTTATCAGCCACGTGTGTGTGGGGGGGTGTGCGTGTGAGAGTGTGTATGTGTGTGTGTGTGTGTGAGAGAGTGTGAGTGTTTGTGTGTGTGTGTTTGTGTGAGCGTGCGTTCGTGTGTGTTTGAAATGTGTGTTTGAGTGTTTCGGTAGTGGTGTGTGTGTGCATGTGTGTGTGTGTGTGTGTGTGTCAGCTGTTATTTTCTCTAAGTATATGCACAGTGAGCTCCATGGCATGAGTCGAGTTCAGTCTAGTCATTAAATGGCGGACCATCTGACAGACCTCCCTCCCTCTGTGTCTTTGTGCTCTTAAGAGTAACAACAAACCAAACCTTCATTTTCAGACTCCCTTGAAAACACATGAAAAGTGGACACAGTGGAGTGAAGGCCTTTAACACACCGGCTGCCATGGAAACCCGGAACAGGAGAAGTGCTTCAATATCTCTGAGACGCAGACGCAGACCAACCAGCGGGTCGGAAAACGTTGCAAGAGAACGGACTCCAATGGTTGCTAGGCTCACCCAGTTAAAGATCTGTTATGCCTTGCACCATCTCTGGTAAATGCAACACATGTATCGGATGTTTGTTAAGTACAACGAGACCGAATTAAAAATAAATAATTTTAGGTGTAGTCATTAGCTCACAGTTCTTTCTCAGACTGAAAAAAACTACAAAACCCACAAGAACTGAGAGCACTCGTTTAACAGTCTTGTCTCTGTAAGGCCGTCTTCAACACTGTAGCTCCTTCATACACATATAGACGTCTGACTGACTTCAGACCAGCACCAAGGCTTTGATACCTTCTTCTTCTTCTTCCTCACTTGGTGATTAGCGGTTGACCTGCCAACCCTCAGAACTCTGTCCGCCCCCCCTCTTTAATAAGATCATCTTATCTGGGAACATTCAAAGCTATTACCACAGCGACCTGCTTGTCTGGGCCCTGTCAGCTCTGTGACCTCACGGTCTATTAGAGGATTCCAATACTGCCTCCTCCAATAGGAGTATTTTAATAAGGCCATTACAGAGAGGAATTCTCTTTAGATGATTCTAGTCCGCCTTCTCAATCAGACCAATGCTTTTAGAAGATGCTAACCTAGCCATCTCCACTTATCTTACTCAGAAGATGCTAACCGTCTCCACTTAACTAACTGAGAAGATACTAACCTGGCCGTGCTATCTCAGAAGATGCTAACCGTCTCCACTTAACTAACTCAGAAGATGCTAATCTAGCCGTGCTATCTCAGAAGATGCTAACCGTCGCCACTTAACTAACTCAGAAGATGCTAACCTAGGTGTCTCCACTTGGCTAACTCATAAGATGCTAACCTAGCCCTCTCCACTTAACTAACTCAGAAGATTCTAACCTAGCCGTCTCCACTTAACTAACTCAGAAGATGCTAACCTAGCCATGCTAACTCAGAAGATGCTAACTGTCTCCACTTAACTAACTCAGAAGATGCTAACCTAGCCTTCTCCACTTAACTAACTCCGAAGATGCTAACCTAGCCGTGCTATCTCAGAAGATGCCAACCAAGCCGTGCTATCTCAGAAGATGCTAACCTAGCTGTGCTATCTCAGAAGATGCTAACCTAGCCGTGCTATCTCAGAAGATGCTAACCTAGGTGGGATCCAGATGACCAGACACTGTTGATCAACATAGATTGAACTGTTCATCTTCAAAGAAGAGGAGGTTTCCTTGTAGAGGTTTTTCGGGTCAGAAGGCACACAGACCAGGTATTTGCAGAATCAAATCCCTGTTTCTTATGAGCTAAGGTCACAGAATAATGAAGTTCAAACTTTAAAGCAGACAGGGAATCTAAATGTGGGCTTTGTGTCCCGGTGTGTCACGGGGTCAGCACCCCCCCCCCCCCCCACACACACACACACACACACACAAACACACACACACACACAATCTTTCTATCTCTTTATGATTGGACTGTTTCAGTCCATCTTCTCCTTGCCTCATGACATCAGGGTATTAGTTGACTGGGCATGCTGTTCTATGGTGAAAAACAAAGTTCACCACAAGGGTGAGTGAGTGTGTGAGTGAGTGTGTGTGTGAGTGTGTGTGTGTGTATGGCTGACTGATTCTTAAAAAGAGTTCAAACTGTCAAAGGTGACTAGGGGTCCCAGATACAGAGGAAAGTGGTGTGTGTGTGTGTGTGTGTGTGTGTGTGTCTTTATGTTTGCAGTGTGTGTGTGTGTGTGTGTGTGTGTGTGTTTTAGTAGCTAAGTGGCTGACTGTTTCTTAGAAAGAGTTGAAACAGTCAAAGGTGACTAGGGGTCCCAAATACAGAGGATAGTGCTGTGTGCTGTGTGCTGTGCAGTGTGTGTGTCTTTGAGTGCGTGTGTTTCTTTATGTGTGTGTGTATATGTGTGTGTGCAAGGACAAAGTACCAGCACAAGCAGTTGTGACAGAACTAACACACACACACACACAAACACTCACACACACACACAGCCCAATTCTCTATTTTTCCACTCCAATATGAAGTCACCAGTGATTCAGAGGTTTCCAGCGGTGGGTGTTGGGGTCAACTAGTGATGGTGTGTCATGACCCTCTGATTAGAGCCTCAATCCACTCAGAGCAGCAGGAAGACCAACGGTCACACTGAGGCAGTGGATCGATGGGGAGAAGAGAGAGAGAGAGAGATGAGTGAGGAAAATAACAGAGTGTGACGAGAGAGAGAGAGAGAGAGAGAGAGAGAGAGAGAGAGAGAGAGCGAAAGAGAGAGAGAGTGTGAGAGAGAGTGTGAGAGAGAGAGAGAGAGACAGAGAGAGAGAGAGGGGGGGGAGACATGTAGGAAGAGAGAGAGAGAGAAGGAGAGAGAGATAAAAAGAGAGGGAGAGAGAGAAAGATGACTGAGGAAAATAACAATGTGACTAGAGAGAGAGAGAGAGAAAGAGAGAGAGAGAGAGAGAGAGAGAGAGAGATTATCAGATGGTTATCAAGGATGAGGAAGGAGAAGGTGATGAAGATGATTCCATGTTTCCAGGTAACCATGTAGTGTTGAATCATAAAGCTCTCCTGATGATGATGATGATGAGGAGGAGGATGATGAAGATGATTCCATGTTTCCAGGTAACCATGTAGTGTTGAATCATAAAGCTCTCCTGATGATGATGAGGATGAAGAGGAGGATGATGAAGATCACTCTCTTCCTCTCCAACTGAGAAGCCTGCAGGGCTAATACCTAAACACAACGGTGTGTGTGTGTGTGCCTGTGATGTGTGTGTCTGATGTGTGTGTGTCTGATGTGTGTGAGTGTGTGTGTGTGTGTGTCTTTGTGTGTGTGCTTGTGTGTGTTTGTGTGTGTGTGTGTGTGTGTGCCTGATACAATGAGGGTGTACCAGGAGCTTGTCGTTTGTGAAGGAAACTCGCCTCACCCTCCTCTTCCTCTTCGTCTCCAAAGAATAAGAAGTTAGGATCGCCTTTAATCCTGGGTTTCCATGGTGACAGCAGCCACAGTGTGGTATCATCTAACGTGAGAACTCCAGCAAAGCAACTCCAGAAATAACACACACAGCCCCCACGTGCACACACACACACACACACACACAGCCCCCACGCGCACACACACACACACACAGACACACTCACACACACACACAGCCCCCCGCACACACACATACATGAATACATACGTTAACACACTGGAGAGATGCCGAAAATCTTAATATCGGAGCCTAACTACGATCAATTTACATAGCTTTTAAGGAGCATTACACAATCTCACACACACACACACACAGACACACACACACACACACTCACACGCAGACACACATACAGACACAGACAAACACACACACACACACACACACACACAGACTATCAGTGCTGAGCACAGAGGCATGCTCTTTTCCGTTGGTATTCTGTTATTTAATGATCATCTTCCTCTCTTTCTCTCTTATTCTGTTTCTCTTTCTATCACTCCATCACTCTCCCTCTCTTTCTCTTTCCATCACTCCTTCTTGTTTTCTCTCTTTCTTTCACTGTAACTCTCAATTTATTTCTGTCTTTCTTTTTTATCGTCTGAACAGATCAACTGATCATTAATTGCTCGTTACCACGACGACAGAGGTGAGGGTGTTTATGGGATGTCATCGTGGTTACAGCCTTGAAGGAAAAACAGACGCTGGGTTTAATGACGCTGGAGACGGTTGTGTACATGTGTGTGTGGGAAGATGTGTGAGTGTGTGTACATGTGTGTATGAGTACGCCTGTATGTGTGTGTGTGTGTGTGTGTGTAGATGTTTAAGGCACTGCTAAATAATGCATGAATGACGAACTCAAAAGAGCTGCAGGCTTCACACTTTTCTCTCTCTCTCTCTCACAAACACACACACACACACAGGCAGGGAGATGGATCACATTGTTTCAGTGTAATTTTCTCTCACCACTGGGACTCAGGCTCTATCCGTCTGAGGAGAATGACAACCTGCCAGAGGCTCTCTACCTCTCTCTACCCCTCTCTCTCTCTCTCTCTCTCTCTCTCTCTCTCTCTCTCTCTCTCTCTCTCTCTCTCTCTCTCTCTCTCTCTCTCTCTCTCTCTCTCTCTCTCTCTCTCTCTCTCTCTCTCTCTCTCTCTCTCTCTCTCTCTACTGCAGGTACTACAGGCAGACAGACCGGTACTACAGGCAAATATACAGGTACTGCAGACAGATAGACAGGTGCTACAAGAATAACAGAGAGGTAGGCTACTACAGACAGACAGGTACTACAGACAGACAGACAGGTACTGCAGGCAAATTGACCAGGGCTTCCGTTTGCCGGTAAAAAATGGTTTATCTCTGGTCAAAAAAATTATAATCAAAAATGTGCTGGTCCAAATGTCCCGAAATAAATGCTCACACAAAACATAGCTATAACAAAGTCTGTCCCTTAAAGGGCATTTGTGTTTTGACAGCGAAACAGCATATTACCAGCATATTAACAGCATATTACCAGCATACTACAGCATATTAAAGCATATTACCAGCATATGACCAGCATATTAACAGCATATTAACCAGCATATGACCAGCATACTACCAGCATATTAACAGCATATTACCAGCTTACAGAACAGTGCACAGGGAGATGTAGTCACTGCGATGAAGGCGCTCCTCTGCTATAGGAGTTTGACTTTGGCAACAGGTTTTAAAGTGCTTATGAATGAGTACAGCGAGCTGTACCCTGACTGGCCTGTGCTCTGCCCGTGTCCAGAGGGCCTTCTCTCTGCAGAATGGCATGAAGACGGCCCTGCCAATGAGACGTCTGGACGAGGAGAGATGTGGACGCGGATAAAAAAGTCTACGAGAAAGAGAGAGCCTACTCCCTAGCCCTGTACACCAGCCCAGAGGGAGGGAGGGAGGGAGAGAGAGAGAGAGAGAGAGAGAGAGAGAGAGAGAGAGAGAGAGAGAGAGAGAGAGAGAGAGAGAGAGAGAGAGAGAGAGAGAGAGAGAGAACAGAAAAAGAGAGAGTCAAAAGAAAAACAAAGGTAACATTTTTTGAAAGGCTTTGGTTCTGTTTCCTCGAGAGGGATTATATTATTATATTATTATATTATATATATATATATTATTATATTACATCATATTGGTGCAGGGGGTAAACTTGATGGCATAATTAGGTCAATGTTTGCCAGTAATAAATGTGGAGTAAAAATTGGCAACAAAACTACAGGTCTCTTCACTGAAGGGCGGGGCGTCTTTCAGGGCAACAGCTTGTCTCCAACTCTATTTAACATCCACATTAACGACCTGGCAGCACTGCTGGAGCAATCTGGAACCCCTGGCCTAACCCTTAACAAGAAGGAAGTTACATTCCTGCTCTATGCTGATGACCTGGTGTGGCTGTCACCCACGCAACAAGGACTGCAGCAGCACCTGGATCTCCTGGAACTGGGCCCTGACTGTCAACTTTAACAAATCTAAAATCATCATCTTCCAAAAGAAGCCCAGATCTCAGGACGGCAAATTTCATTTTAAATGAGGAAACACCCCGTTAGATCACACCCTATATTATGATTACCTGGGGCTCAAAATCAGGGCCTCCGGTAACTTTGGCTCTGGCAGTGAATGCACCGCAACAAAAAGCATTTAGAGCCTTTTATGCATTTACAAAACAGACATACCAATTAGGATTTGCATTCAAATATTTGATAGTGTTATCCAACCAATCACCCTTTATAGTAGTGAGAGAGAGAGAGAGAGAGAGAGAGAGAGAGAGAGAGAGAGAGAGAGAGAGAGAGAGAGGGATAGAGAGAGTGAGAGAGAATCATAATTTAGTCAGTGTAGAAAGGCATGCACAGCAGGATTCCATTGTATAACACACACACACACACACCGGAGAGCACTCCTGATCTTGATCAAGCCCCTCCTTGTGTTAGAACCTATGAAGACTTAATTAGACCTACATTTCCACTTATGAAACAGATGTCCTTCACACACACCTCGGAATATGTGTGATCTCACACACACGCACACGCACACACACACGCACACACACACACACACACACACACACACACACACTGTCAGTATAGGAGGCAACACAACAGTGTCTGGAGGATCAAAGCCGCCTCATAATTCCTGCTGTAACAGGATGCCCTCATTTCAAATACTCAGCTACTGTCAACCAATCACAGACCTTAGCTGCCTTTAACCAATCATAGACCTCAGCTACTGTCAACCAACCAGAGACCTTAGCTGCTGTTAACCAATCATAGACCACAGCTACTTTTAAGCAATCAGAGACCTCAGCTGCTTTTAACCAATCAGAGACCTCAGATGCTTTTAACCAATCATAGACTACAGCTGCTTTTAACCAATCAGAGACCTCAGGTGCTTTTAACCAATCAGGAATCACAGCTGCTGTTAATCAATCAGAAAGATCAAGGAAGATCAAGGGAATGTTTCACATCTAAATAATCACCTGACAGAGAGAGAGAGAGAGAGAGAGAGAGAGAGAGAGAGAGAGAGAGAGAGAGAGAGAGAGAGAGAGAGAGAGAGAGAGAGAGAGAGAGAGAGAGAGAGAGAGAGAGAGAGAGAGAGAGAGAGAGAGAGAGAGAGAGAGAGAGAGAGAGAGAGAGAGAGAGAGGTGCCCGTAACCCCGGCAACTATTCTGGCCAAAAAAATAACTGACTGTCACAAGTACTCTCTGTGGGGACGCTTCGAGTGCAGAAGCAGTGTGTGTGTGCGTGTGCGTTTGCGTGTGCGTGTTATATACCACGCTAGGTATTCAGCGGGAGTATTTCTCCTGGCTTTATTTACTGCTGTTTTAAAGCCGCTTTAGTGTGTTGTTTAGAAGCTGAGAAACTGCTGCAGGGTTAGTTTGGGAACATTTCTTTCCTCTCTCCACACATACACACACACACACGCACACACACACACACACACACACAGGGAAACCCAGACAGCTCACTGCATGGAGGGGATGCCGAACAACAGGGGAGAGGCAGACTTGTCTCTGGATACAGTGTTCTTAGAAGTCCCAACACAAACTAGAACACAGCTTCACCCCTCCCGGCCAACGACCAGCAAAAATGGCCAGATAGAAAGACGTAATCCTGGTTTGGCTAAATGGATGATTAATTGCTAAAAAGAAGGGCAAGATGGAACCCATTACAGTGTTATTCCTTCCCGTTTAAAGATAATGTATGCATCGTGGTGCTAGAATATCTGACATAATAATGCAAACTATAAAGTTCTAGTTTTTAAGCTAAGCTGCTACTATTAGCAACTTAGCTAATACTTTCCTGCTAACATTACGATGCTAGCTTTTTGCCAACCCGTTACTGCTAGCAATTTAGCTTACAAAGTACTGCTAACATTATGGTGCTAGCTTTTTGCTAAGCTGTTACTATCAGCCGTTTGGCTAACACTGTACTGTTAACATAATGGTGCTAGCTTTTTGCTCAGCTGTTACTATCAGCCGTTTAGCTAACAGTTTATTGCTAGCCGTGTAGCTAACACTGTACTGTTAACATGATGGTGCTGGCTTTACTATTATGCTAATTTTAGGCATGGCGCTAACAAACTGCAGACCTGTTACGGCCGCCCTTAGGGTTTTGCCATATTAGATATTATTCTGCTTGCAGACATAAACCCAGAGGGGCAATCGTCAGAAATGAGTGCACGCACGTTCCGTCCCTCACCCCACTCTCTCTCACACAGACAAACATACTCATTCACACACGTACTCACACACACTCTTACCTAAATCAAATCTGAGTAGCCCTCTCAAGAGTGCTGTCTTCACCTTGATGAACTACAGCACTACAGCACATACTGTAGTTGACCCTTTCAGACACACTCTTGTGCATCTGATACTCTCACTCACTCTCTCTCTCTCTCTCTCTCTCTCTCTCTCTCTCTCTCTCTCTCTCTCTCTCTCTCTCTCTCTCTCTCTCTCTCTCTCTCTCTCTCTCTCTCTCTCTCTCTCTCTCTCTATCCGTCTATGCCAACGTTTACACACTCACACACAACAAACACACACTTACAAACACAGACACGCACTTACACACACACGCACACGCACACACACACACGCGGTTATTTGCCTGGCCTATGCTCGACCAATTTCATTCCGTCATGGTGTAGTGAACAATGAGAATTATAGCAATGCACAACACACTGACACTCACACATTCTCATACAATCACACACACACACACACACAGACTCAGTGGCTGTAACTGGAAAATGCCACAGCAAGCTAACGGAAAATCCAATGTTGCCACCTAAGCTTCCTCAAGCAATACACTCCACAGTGGATTAACTGGCTTTGTCGCTGCTCCAGGAAAAGACCTCTGCTGCTGTGTGTGTGTGTGTGTGTGTGTGTGTGTGGCTTGGTCTCTGTGTGTGTGTGTCTGTGTGTGTGTGTGTGTATAGGGGGCAAATGGAGATAAAAAGAGAAAAACATGCTGTACATTTCCATGTTGAGTTATGGAAATATAGGGGAAGGGATGAAAGAGAGATGGAGAGGAGGATGAAGGAGAGATGGAGAGGAGGATGAAGGAGAGATGGAGAGGAGGATGAAGGAGAGATGGAGAGGAGGATGAAGGAGAGATGGAGAGGAGGATGAAGGAAGTATAAATGAAAATAACGATCAGAGAGGGATGTAGTTCAGGCTGAGGAGAGAGGAGGAGGAGAAGGAGAAGAAGGAGGTGCAGTAAGAGGAAGGACGATGTTGTCCCTCTATGTTAGCTCGCGTAAAGAATACCTTAGCAGAAACACACCGTGTGTGTGTGTGTGCGTGTGCGTGTATGTGCATGTGTGTGTGTGCGTGTGTTGGGACAG
>CM030174.1:33409002-33419002 GCA_017639675.1 Aplochiton taeniatus | reverse complement strand
TATCTGACTGCTATTGTGCTGATACATTTTGGAGAGGAAAACTACCCATCTGAGAGGAGCCGTAATCTATTTCAACACAAAGACATTTGTAACCAATAATTGTTGAAATTGTATCAAATCCTGCTTAGTCATTTGCCTAAATGTGTTAAAACATTTGCAAATGTGGCGAAGAATGAAAAATTGCTCTTTCTGTTGTAAACAAGTGACAAAATGTTGTGAAAAATTTCACATATTGTTTTGATGACTTCAGCTGTCATTTGAGAATAGTGCCAAAGCAATAGAGAAAAACAAACTGTAATCAAATGATCACTCTTGTCCGGAGGAGTCCTGTCATGGTGGCACACTCACTCATTTCTCCCAGAAGATATATCAAAGTTTTGTATACTATGTCAACTATCATACATTTAATCCATATGCTTTGAAATTTAAGGAAGAAGGTTAAAAGAAAGTGAAGCTCTGTCTCCACCTCTCCCTAGGAGCAAAGAGAACACAGCCTGTCCTCCCTGGGGCGCCAGGTCTGTCTGTGACGGCCTTTCTCTATGGCCAGGCTGTGCTCACTGAGTCTGTACTGTCTCAATGACTACCTTAGTTTTCTGTTAGTCACAGAAGTCAGATAATCATCCATTGTGTACTGTCTGTTTAGTGCCAAATAGAGTTATAGTTTGCGTTGAGATTTTGTGGATTCTTTCCAATATGATATGTCACTTTCCTTGTAATTTGGTTGCGTCAGATATTCTGACGATGGACGATAATAGATAGAATTCTGAATTTGTTTAATTACAGTTTTTGAATGACTCCCCAGTGGACCCTTTTGATTGCTGTGTTGCTTGGCATTTAAGGGCATTTATAATGGTGGGAGATGGGGTTACTATTTTTTAACTGATTATAGAATTTGATGTCTCATTTCTGGAGGGTAATAATGAGAAGGTTGTGCTCTGATTCTGCCCTGCGTTGTTTGGGGTGTTTCTTTGTACCCCGAGGATAGATTTACAAAGCTCTGCATGCAGGTGCTCCATTGGATGCTTTTCCCATGTTTTAAAATGCCGTTTGGTGATTGGTCGAGCACCCTTCACAACCATGAAGACCAATTGGTTGAATTATTCTTCGTAATATGTTGAACCATGTCCTAATTAGTGTTTTCAAAATGTGTTCTTTCAATTATAAAGAACTTCTTGTTTTTCCTCCCAATCTTCATTCAGGTTATCCGTTGAACTTATATTTATGCCACGGTAATACTATTTTTTTCCTGTATTTGTGTTTTTCAAGTGATTTATGGAGGTGCCCTTCATGCCAAATTGAATCAAATGCTTTATGGACGTCGACAAAGCAGGAGCACATTTTAGATTTGTTTTGAGTCACGTGTGTTGTTAATTAATGTCACAAGAATAAATGTGATTATTAATTAATTAATTGAAATGTGATCTGTTATTCGGAAAATTGAAATCAGAAATCCAATTTGACTTTCAAGGAATAACTGTAGCTCTTTGAGATTTGTATTTTATTTTTTGTATTGATTATGCCGCAGTATAATTAACCTAGATTACTAATTACACATATACCTCTGTAATTTGTGGGGTCAAACTTGTCTCCACTTTTGTAAGCAGGTGTGATTATACCATGGTTCCACATTTCAGTAAAGTAACCAACACTAAGGATATATTGAACAATTTCAGTAAAGTAACCAACACTAAGGATTGTATTGAACAATTTCAGTAAAGTAACCAACACTAAGGATTGTATTGAACAATTTCAGTAAAGTAACCAACACTAAGGATTGTATTGAACAATTTCAGTAAAGTAACCAACACTAAGGATTGTATTGAACAATTTCAGTACGGCCAATTGACATTTGTCATTACTATATATTAACATTTCATATAGAATTCCATCTTTGCCAAGTAGCTTTATATTTAACACAAGACTAGTTATGATGAAAGTCAAAAGGATTCGGATTAAGGTTAGGGTTATGGTTAAGGTTATGGTTATGGTTAGGGTAAGGGTTAGGGTTAGGGTTCATGACATTGGTCATTACTATATTTTAACATTTCATTCAGAATTCCATCTCTGCCAAGTAGCTTTATATTTAACACAAAACTACTTATGGTGAAAGTCAACAGGATTGTTTATAATTTCATTTTCCATTCCGTTGAGTTTTGTTTCTATGATGGCCAGCGTTTTGAACTCTGAGCCCGCTGGTTCATAAAGTGAGTTTATGAACCGATTAGTCCAGCGGTCGGCATGTTGGATCACCAGGTCCTCAGCATGCCTCAGTGTTACTGGACCTCTCCCTGCTCTGCAGACTGACTCAATGGCTGCTGGAAGATATCCACTGCCTTAATGTCATTACTTTCCCTTCACTGGCCTACTGCCCGTCCGCCTGTGTGTGTCTGTGTGTGTGTGTGTGAGTGTGTGTGTGTGTGTGTGTGTGTGTGCCTGATGTGACACTGTAACCATTAGACTCGTGACAATATTTAAACATGGAGGATGTTTGTTGGCAGGAAAGACTAACACCCCATCAGACCTTACACAACACCAAATACACACACACACACACACACACACGCACACACACACACACACGCGCACACACACACACACACACAAACACACACAAAAACACACGCACACACAAAAACACACACGCACACAAACACACACGCACACACAAAAACACACACGCACACACACACACACACACACACACAAACACTCTCTCACAAACACTAACACCCCGTCAGACCTTACACAACACCAAACACACACGCACACACACACACAAACACTCTCTCACAAACACACTAACCCCCCCTACTAACTTTGTTTGTGTATGTACAGTGGGGCCAAAAAGTATTTAGTCAGCCACTGATTGTGCAAGTTCTCCTACTTAGAAAGATGAGAGAGGTCTGTAATTTTCATTATAGGTACACTTCAACTATGAGAGACACAAATGAGAAAAAAAATCCACGAAATCACATTGTAGGATTTTTAAAGAATTTATTTGTAAATTATGGTGGAAAATAAGTATTTGGTCACCCACAAACAAGCAAGATTTCTGGCTCTCACAGACCTGTAACTTCTTCTTTAAGAAGCTCTTCTGTCCTCCACTCGTTACCTGTATTAATGGAACCTGTTTGACCTCGTCATCTGTATGAAAGACACCTGTCCACAGCCTCAAACAGTCAGACTCCAAACTCAACCATGGCCAAGACCAAAGAGCTGTCGAAGGACACCAGGAAGAAAATTGTAGACCTGCACCAGGCTGGGAAGAGTGAATCTGCAATAGGCAAGCAGGTTGGTGTGAATAGATCAACTGTGGGAGCAATTGTAAGAAAATGGAAGACATACAAGACCATTGATAATCTCCCTCGATCTGGGGCCCCACGCAAGATCTCATCCCATGGGGTCAAAATGATCATGAGAACGGTGAGCAAAAATCCCAGAAATACACGGAGGGACCTGATGAATGACCTGCAGAGAGCTGGGACCATAGTAACAAATGCTACCATCAGTAACACACTACGCCGAGAGGGACTCAAATCCTGCAGTGCCATGCGTGTCCCCCTGCTTAAGCCAGTACATGTCCAGGCCCGTATGAAGTTTGCCAGAGAGCATATGGATGATCCAGAAGAGGATTGGGAGAATATCATGTGGTCAGATGAAACCAAAATAGAACCTTTTGGTAAAAACTCAACTCGTCGTGTTTGGAGGAAGAATGCTGAGTTGCATCCCAAGAGCACCATACCTACTGTGAAGCATGGGGGTTGAAACATCATGCTTTGGGGCTGTTTTACTGCAAAGGGGACAGGACGACTGATCCGTGTTAAGGGAAGAATGAACGGGGCCATGTATCGTGAGATTTTAAGCCAAAACCTCCTTCCATCAGTGAGAGCATTGCTGGGTCTTCCAGCATGACAATGATCCCAAACACACCGCTCGGGCAACGATGGAGTGGCTCCGTAAAAAGCATTTCACGGTCCTGGAGTGGCCTAGCCAGTCTCCAGACCTCAACCCCATAGAAAATTTGTTGAGGGAGTTGAAAGTCCGTGTTGCCCAGCGACAGCCCCAAAACATCACTGCTCTAGAGGAGATCTGCATGGAGGAATGGGCCAAAATACCAGCTACGGTGTGTGCAAACCTGGAAACGACTTACAGGAAACGTTTGACCTCTGTAATTGCCAACAAAGGTTATGTTACAAAGTATTGAGTTGAACTTTTGTTATTGACCAAATATTTATTTTCCACCATAATTTACAAATAAATTCTTTAAAAATCCTACAATGTGATTTCCTGGATTTTTTTTCTCATTTTTGTCTCTCATAGTTGAAGTGTACCTATGATGAAAATTACAGACCTCTCTCATCTTTCTAAGTAGGAGAACTTGCACAATCAGTGGCTGACTAAATACTTTTTGGCCCCACTGTATGTATGTGTGTTTGTGTGTGTGTGGTTGAGGGAGAGAGAGAGAGAGAGAGAGAGAGAGAGAGAGAGAGAGAGAGAGAGAGAGAGAGAGAGAGAGAGAGAGAGAGAGAGAGAGAGAGAGAGAGAGAGCCAGGCTGTCTCTCTGGGTGCCAGGCTCTGTGTGATCAATGTGTGTGTCTTAACCAAACTGTGAAAGGCTGTGTGTGTGTGAGCCAGGATCTGAATGTGTGTGTGTGTGCGTGTATGTATGAGTGGGTGTAGAAGTGTCTGTGTGTGTTTGTGTGTGTGTGTGTGTGTGTGTGTTGAGTGTGTGTGTGTCTGTCTGTGTGTATGTGTGATCAAGGCTCTATTGCAATGTGTGTGTGTGTGTGTGTGTGTGTGTGTGTGTGTGTGTGTGTGTGTTGAGTGTGTGTTTGTCTGTCTGTGTGTATGTGTGATCAAGGCTCTATTGCAATGTGTGTGTGTGTGTGTGTGTGTGTGTGTGTTGAGGCTGTGCCAGGACGACTCTTCATTCCCATTCCAGTCACACAGGATGTCTGCTGAACTAATGGAACCCTCAATGACTGCTGCTCTGGACCTCAGGACCTCACACACTGGCCCTCCTTCTCTCTCTCTCTCTCTTTCTCTCTCTTTATCTTTCCCGCTCTACAGACCTCCTTTCTCTCTCTCTCTCTCTCTCTCTCTCTCTCTCTCTCTCTCTCTCTCTCTCTCTCTCTACAGACCTCCTATCTCTTTCTCTCCCCCACCTTTCTCTCAATCCATCTCTTTGTCTTTTCTTTCTCTTGCCATCTCTTCCCTCGGTCTCCAAGGGGATAGCTATCCCAGCTGTAACATCAGACTCGTTACCACGGCAACCCCCATTTAAACCATGCTGCGTGTGTCAGTCTAATGGACCCCTAACCCCAGTACCATACCTCAGTACCTCAGTACCAGACCTCAGTACCTCAGTACCAGACCTCAGTACCTCAGTACCAGACATCAGTACCTCAGTACCAGACCTCATTACCTCAGTGCCAGACCTCAGTACCTCAGTACCTTAGTACCAGACCTCAGGACCAGAGTACCAGACTTCATTACCAGACCACAGTACCAGACCTCAGTACCTCAGTACCAGACCACAGTGGGCCATAAACATTATCTATAGATTCAGTCCCAGCAGGAGCACTGGTCATATAGATCATGCTGTTGTTTTAGAGCACTCAAAGAAAGAGAAAGAGAGAGAGAGAGAGAGAGAGAGAGAGAGAGAGAGAGAGAGAGAGAGAGAGAGAGAGAGATAAACAGGAGGGAAAGAGAGAGGGGGAGCTAAAGAGAAAGAGAGGAAGAGAGAGAGAGGGATAGAAAGGAAGAGAAAATGAATAAGGGACACTTGGAGGCAGCAGGGATGACAGGTAGTTATTCTGCGGGGAAGTTGTTCAGGGTCTCCACAGTGTCAGGTCAAAGGTCAAGCCAGGTAGTTAGAGGTCACGCTTCTCTGGAGACGCCTTCATTAAGAAGACATGAAGACACACACTATCTCTCTCTCTCTCACACACACACACACACACACACACTTTCTCTCACACACGCGCTGTCTCACACACACAGACACACACTCTCTCTCTCTCTCTCTCTCTCTCTCTCACACACAGACACACGCACCTCCGACCCCCCCCCCCCCCCCCCCCCCCCCCTGACCAGCCCTGATTCGTGTAGCGTGGGAGCGTCCAGAGGGTTTTGAGGGAGCTATCAGCACTCTGACATCTAATTAAAGACAGGTCTATTACCAGCAGACCTCCACCCCCAGCCAGGAGGAGGAGATGCATAATAAGAGCCAGGAAAGGGGGGGGGGGGGATTATGGAGAGTGAGGGAGGAGGAGGAGAGCAAGAAAGGAGGGAGGAAGATGGAGGAAGAGAAGGTGAGGAGAGAGAGAGGGAGGGAGGAAGAGGAGGAGGATGAGAGAGAGGGAGCAGAGGATTATGACAATGAGAGAGGTAGAGGGAGGAGAAAGAAGAAGGAGGGGAGAAAGGAGAGGAGAGGAGAGGAGAGGAAGGGGAAGGAGAGGAAGTGAGGAGAGGAAAGGAAGAATAAGAGGAAGGGGGTGATGAAGACTACAGCCACTCTTCCTCCTCTTTGTATTCTTCACAGAGAGATTAGTCTGACCCTGGGGTTACCATGGCAATTAAAGGTAAGGAATCCCTCCGACTCCTCCTCCACTGTGGCCTCTGGCTTGCTACTATATCAGCATTACCACACACACACACACACACACACTCACACTCACACACACACACACACACACACACACACACACACACACACACACAGACAGAGCAGAGAGCTCCAGTACGTCAGCTATGGCCACAGGGCTGAGAGAAGCAGAATTACATTTTGATAAATGCCCCACCCTCTCAGCCCGGTAGCCAATAGGAGGCGGGCACAGGTATTTCACTCTGACAGCGCCCCAGGTGTGTTAGGCACTCTGGAGTCTCAGCTCCATCACAGCGGAGTGTGTGAGGGATCATGTGTCTGGTATATTTGTGTGCGTGTGTGTGAGAGAGAGAGAGCCTATGTGAGTATGTGCCTGGTCTGCGTGTGTGTGTGTGTGTGTGTGTGTGTGTGGCTGTGCGTGTGGGTATATGCGTATGTGTGTATATCTGATCTACGTGTGTCTGGTCTACGTGTGCCTGGTCTACGCGTGTGTGTGGGTATGTACGTGTGTGTTTGTGTCTGGTGTGTGTGTGTGTGTGTGTGTGTGTGTGTGTGTGTGTGTGTGTGTGAGGAAACGGTCGAAAGGGGAGTAGACTAGGCCGTTGGCTTCAGGTCCTGATTTGTAGCTCAGACGAGCAGAACACGAACTAAATCTAATGGAAGTTCCCCGTTGGGGAAAGGTTTATCAAAAGAGTTGAAACACCTTCTTTACAGGGAGGACAGATAGGGAAGTGTGTCGAGCTGAGCTGTAAAAACAGTGGTTCTGCTTTTTGGTTCCGCAGCCCATTCTAAAACCATTTGTCACGGAAGTGGACAGGCTCTATTTTTATGGCTGCTTCAAAAGACATTTAAATGAAGCAAAGTTACCACATTTATACTCAACGTCTGCTTGCCTTCTGTAAAGCACAGCGAATTGCCTGTGTTTATAAAATGTGCCATACAGATATAATTGATTTGATTTAATCACAGTAATACACTATTGGTTTTACAAAGCATTAATTGCAGAATTGGTAGTTGTATATGAATGCACTGGTTTATATGCTATATTATATATGCTAGATGTTATATGTTACATGCTATATGTTATACGCTATATGATATATGCTGTATGCTATATTGCCTTCATTTACATTACAACCGATCATAAATGTGATCTTTATTATCAATATAATATTATATATATTCTTATTTCAATACAATAGTTATTATTATTGTTATTGCTTATAAATCATATTTCCTTTTCGCGACGAGGCTTGAAAGTAAACAGTCACACATTGAAAACAAAATGGATGCGTCGAGAAGGAGTCTTACGAACTGTATTGCTAAGGAGGATGAGTCGGCTGAATGATTTTGTTCCAAACATATTAGACTATAAGGTTGATATGTGGCAAGCATATTAGTATCCTAGCCCTTTAGAGTGTTACATTTACAGTAGGTTAACACACTAGCTTATTAGGCTATCAGACGATTACATTTACTGTAGGCTAGCATGCTAACCTATTGAACTGATTAAATGTTTCCACTTGCTAGCTGTTTAGAGTGCAAACCTGATCAATTTGCTCACTGCTTCGCGTGCTACTCTCCTTGACGGATGTATATCTATTTAGTTAGCATGTTAGCCTCCTAGACTGCCGTATTGATTTTTAATACTGTTAGTCTGCCAGTCTTTTGCCTGGCCCAGCTTAGCCAGCACCTAGCCTATGCTAGCTTTGTCTAGCCTAGCTTTGCCTCGGCTAGCCAAGCCTACCCTAGCATGTTAGCCTCCTACACTGCAGTATTAACTTTCAATACCGTTGCCTGGCAGTCTTTAGCCTGGCCTAGCCAAGCCTACCCTAGCATACTGGTGTATCCACATTGTCTACCGTTAGCCTTCCAGTCTTTAGCCAAGCCTACCCTAGCATAGTGGTGTATCCACATTGTCTACCGTTAGCCTTCCAGTCTTTAGCCTAGCCTAGCTTTGCCTAGCTTAGCAGTTCTCTTCTGTTTCCTCTTCCTCCTCCGGACTCCAATGCCAATAACCAGATGAACAACAACAGAGAGTGATCATTATATGAACAACGACAGCGATCATCTTTATGAAAACAACCTTGGCTCCCAGTTTAGCTCTGTAACCGTGCCAACACCACCCCCACAACAACCCCCCCCTGTCCCCCACGGGGTCTCGGGATTGCTAAGCTGCTTGGAACAAACAGCCGTTGCTGGAAATGTATCTCTTTCTATGTGTGTGTGTGTGTGTGTGTCTGTGTCTGTATTTGTGTGTGTGCGTGTGTGTGTGTGTGTGTGTGTGTGTAACAGAAAGGAGGCCTGTTGTTTTATATCTGGGGAAACACTGACCTGATTACACAGACACCGAAACAACATCAGAGTCTCACGCCTCCACTCTCTCTCTCTCACACACACACACACACACACACACACACACACACATCACACACATCACAGACACACACCAGACAGCGTCTCTCTCAAATGCTTCCTAAACAAACTATTTGTCTAGCTCTCTCTTCATCTTATTCTCAATTTGTGGAATACACAGTGATGGTAATGGCTGCAGTGTGTAGTGTGTGTGTGTGTGTGTGTGCAAAGTGTCTTTGTGTGTGTACTGTGTGCACAGTGTCTTTGTGTGTGTAGTGTGCAAAGTGTATTCGTGTGTGCAGTGGGTGTGGTGTGTGTGTGTATTGTGTGTTTGTAGTGTAATGTCACTCTAGTTGACGAATGATAAAGCAGCTGTTATACTTCTCCTCCTCTCTCCTCTCCTCCTCTCTCCTCCACTCTCTCCTCCTCTCCTCCTGTGTCCTCCTCTCCTCTCCTCCTCTCCTCCTCTTCTCTCTCCTTTCTCCTCCTGTGTCCTCCTCTCTCCTTTCTCCTCCTGTATCCTCATCCTCTCTCCTCCTCTCTCCTCTCCTCTCTCCTCCTCTCTCCTCTTCTCTCTCCTTTCTCCTCCTGTATCCTCCTCTTCTCTCCTTTCTCCTCCTGTATCCTCATCCTCTCTCCTCCTCTCATCTCTCTTCTCTCTATTCTCTCCCATTCTCTCCCCTCTCTCCTCTCATCTCTCTTCTCCTCTCCCTTTCTCTCCCCCTCTCTCCTCCTCTCTTCTCTCCTCTATCCTCCCTTGCTGTCATAGCCTTCTGCTATCTTGGACCGTAACATTGAGGTTGCTATGAATGTGCATTTTCCTATCAACCCTTCGTAGTACTCATCAAAATAAAACTACCTTCAGAGAAAACTCAGGTGAAGTTAATCTGAAAACACACACACACACACACACACACCTCTACCTTCAGAGAAAACTCAGGTAAAGTTAATCTATAAACACACACACCTCTCCCTTCAGAAAGAACTCAGGTAAAGTCGATCTAAAACACACACACACCTCTCCCTTCAGAGAAAACT
>CM030174.1:33404002-33406502 GCA_017639675.1 Aplochiton taeniatus | reverse complement strand
TTGTAGACCAGATATTAGTCTGTGGCGGGTCTGTGATGGATCCCTGCCTGCCAGGGGGAGAGCGGGCTGGCGGTGTTTAGTGTTTCCCAGGTAATAGACCGGACCGGTGATAGATCCAGTGCTGCAGGTCAATCTGTCTGTCTGATGGATACGTTGCCTTCAGACTCTATCTCCACCCATTAACTAGACACAGCCCCTCAGTCTCTCTCTCTCTCCCTCCGTCCCTCCATCCGTCTCCCTCCCTCTATCTCTCCATCCATTACATCCATCCATCAGTCTCCCTGCCTGCATCTCTCTATCCATTTCTCTCTGACATCAGTCTCTCTCCCTTCATCTCTCCCTCCATCTCTCTCTCCATCGCTCTCTGTTTTCACTCCTTAACAAACTCTCTGCCTCATAACAGTTTTCATTTTGGTTAATTGTCTCTCCTCTTTTTCCATCCATCTCTCTGTCCCTGTTCGTACCTCTTTGAAGTTGCCATCTCCCTCCCTTCCTCTCTCTCTCCCTTCCACTCTCCCTCCCTCCCTCTCTCCCTCCCTTCCTCTCTCTCTCCCTCCCTTCCTCTCTCTCTCCCTTCCTCTCTCCCTCCCTCTCTCCCTCCCTCCCTCTCTCCCTCCCTCCCTCTCTCCCTCCCTTCCTCTCTCCCTCCCTTCCTCTATCCCTTCGTTTTCCTCCCCTCTCCTGTCTAGCTGCTACCTGCAATCCCATCTTAGGCTCCACTTGGATACCTTACAGATCCGTGGCCTAACCCCGGCCCATGAACTTTGACCTCCAGCCTTGTGTCCTAGTGGCCTAAAACCTGAGGTGGACCACGGCAACGGCAACTGTGACGTCATCAGGCAAGCCACGCCCACGTCGTGCCCGGTCGTCATGGCAGCATTCAAAGTTCGTTTGATGCCAAATCCACGGTCGTCTCCGGGCGTGTTGACATCTAAATATTACCCTGCTGTACACAACAACATGTTTACATCTAAATATTACCCTGCTGTACACAACATGTTTACATCTAAATATTACCCTGCTGTACACAAGAACATGTTTACATCTAAATACTACCCTGCTGTACACAACATGTTTACAACTAAATATTACCCTGCTGGACACAACATCATGTTTACATCTAAATATTACCCTGCTGTACACAACATGTTTACATCTAAATATTACCCTGCTGTACACAACAACATGTTTACATCTAAATATTACCCTGCTGTACACAACATGTTTACATCTAAATATTACCCTGCTGTACACAAGAACATGTTTACATCTAAATATTACCCTGCTGTACACAACATGTTTACATCGCAGGCGAAAGTAATACGCCATCCTTTGACCGAGCTACTATTGTCCTGTCACTCAACGACACACGCTGTGGCCATGGTTACGCTGTGCTGGAGGAAAGAGTCGACATGTAAAGCTGCTAATTATCTACAGATCAACAAAAATAAAGCTGTCGGATACAGTCTGGTAATCTGACTACCACGGGGATCCAGTGTATGTGGGGACAGTGTGTGTGTGTGTGTGTGTGTGTGTGGGTGAGAGAGAGAGTTACTCTTTGCATCTCTGGTAATCCATATGGGTATAGAGATGAGCCTGTTACCAATCCCTAAGCATCTTACTGGTAATGGATGACCAGACTACTTTTGCGTTATGATACAAACGCTTTTCTGTGATTTTAACAGATTTGTAAAGTGTGGTGACTGAACTAACCCTAAACCTAACCCTAACCTTAACCCTAACCCTAACCTTAACCTTAAATCATAACAGAGTTGTCGAATTGAGAAATGCATTGGCAATCATAACGCCTAGCGGTATTTCCCATTGAGAAATGCATTGGCAATCATAACGCCTAGCGGTATCTCCCATTGAGAAATGCGTTGGCAATCATAACGCCTAGCGGTATCTCCCATTGAGAAATGCATTGGCAATCATAACGCCTAGCGGTATCTCCCATTGAGAAATGCGTTACCTATAATACTGCTTAGGTGTGGTGGGTCTCTGTTACCTCTCAATGCAATGAATTGATAACATGTTCATAGAGACAGACAGACAGACAGACAGACGACAGACAGACAGACAGACAGACAGACAGACAGACAGACAGACAGACAGACAGACAGACAGACAGACAGACAGACAGACAGACAGACAGACAGACAGACAGACAGACAGACAGACAGACAGACAGACAGACAGACAGACAGACAGAGATGATTAGTTCCAGCAGCACTGTGTGTTACTGAGTGGTGCTGAGTGGTTGTCATCGTTTACGGTCTTATTGTTTGGTGATAAAGAGCTGAACAAATCCTTTGATGTGGCTGCTCAGGTGGATAACAAGCGTAGCAGCCTCTCTCACTCACAGTCACACACACACACACACACACACCCACACACACATTTACCATCATACAAACACACACACTCACAAACACACTTGCAAAATCACACAAGCATACACACACACACACACACACGTTCACACACACGCACACGTTCA
>CM030174.1:33389002-33391502 GCA_017639675.1 Aplochiton taeniatus | reverse complement strand
GTAGGCTGGATTACAGATCTTATAGGCTGTAACATAGACCTAGTAGGCTGTAACATAGATCCGGTAGACTGGATTATAGATCTTGTAGGCTGTAACATAGACCTAGTAGGCTGTAACATAGATCCGGTAGCCTGGATTACAGATCTTGTAGGCTGTAACATAGACCTAGTAGGCTGTAACATAGATCCGGTAGGCTGGATTACAGATCTTGTAGGCTGTAACATAGACCTAGTAGGCTGTAACATAGATCCAGTAGGCTGGATTACAGATCTAGTAGGCTGTAACATAGATCTAGTAGGCTGTAACATAGATCTGGTAGGCTTTATAATAGATCTAATAGGCTATAACATAGACCTAGTGGCTGTAACATCGATCCGGTTGGCTGTAATGTAGATCCGGTAGGCTGTAACATAGATCCGGTAGGCTGTAATGCAGATCCAGTAGGCTGTAACATAAATCCGGTAGGCTGTAATGTAGATCCAGTAGGCTGTAACATAAATCCAGTAGATTGTAAACCTAGCGGGGTCTCCCCCGGCCGGCTGCAGGGGCTAACTGGTGTTGGCCCAGACAGCCAGAGCTGTGAACAGGCAGGAGGAGTCTTTTTAATGGATGTCTAAATATAGCTCAATGACTTCCTCAGTTCAAATCAGATATGCTCCTCTCTGCTCTGTCTTCCCCGTCCAGTTTCCATCTTCTCCCCTCCTCTCTCCTTCCTCCTCTCTTCTCCCCTCCTCTCTCCTCTCTCCTTCCTCCTCTCTTCTCCCCTCCTCTCTCCTCTCTCCTCTCTCCTCTCTTCTCCCCCTCCTCTCTCCTCTCTCCTCTCTCCTCCCTCCTCTCCTCTCCCCCTCCTCCCCCTCTCCATCCTCTCCCCCTCCTTCCCCTCTCCCTCCTCTCTCCTCTCCTCACCTCTCCTCCTCCTCCCCCTCCTCCCTCCTCTCCCACGTCCCCCTCCCCCTGGCTTCCCTGTCCTGTCTAGCCCTAACAGATAAAAGGGGTCTTGTTCAGGTGTAATTATCCTGTCCTCCTTCCGTCTTCACACCCCACTCCCCCCATCTGTCTCTTTCTCACCTCTTTCTCTCTCTGTCTCCTTTTTTTCTCACACAAACGCATCTCTCTCTCTCTCTCTCTCGGTCTCTGTTTCTGTTTCTCTCTCTCTCTGTCTCCCTCTCTGTCTCTGTCTCTCTCTCTGTCTCTCTCTCTCTCTCTCTCTCTCTCTCTCTCTGTCTCTCTCTCTCCCTCTCTCTCGCTCTCTCTCTCTCTGTTTCTGTTTCTCTCTCTCTCTGTCTCCCTCTCTGTCTCTGTCTCTCTCTCTCTCTCTCTCTCTCTCTTTCTCACCTCTTTCTCTCTCTCTCTCTGTCTCTTTCTCACCTCTCTCTCTCTCTCTCTCTCTCTCTCTCTCTCTGTCTCTGTGTCTCTCTCTCTCTCTCTCTTTCTCACCTCTCTCTCTCTCTCTCTCTCTCTCTGTCTCTGTCTCTCTCTCTGTCTCTTTCTCTCTCTCTTTCTCACCTCTCTCTCTCTCTTGCTCTCTCTCTCTCTCTCTCTCTCTCTATATCTCTCTGTCTCTATCTCTCTATCTCTGTCTCTCTCTCTCTCTCTCTCTCTCTCTCTCTCTCTCTCTCTCTCTGTCTCCCTCTCTGTCTCTGTCTCTCTCTCTCTCTCTGTTTCTGTTTTTCTCTCTCTCTGTCTCCCTCTCTGTCTCTGTCTCTGTCTCTCTCTCTCTCTCTCTCTCTCTCTCTCTCTCTCTCTCTCTCTCTCTCTCTCTCTCTCTCTCTCTTGCTCTCTCTCTCTTTCTCTCTCTCTCTCTCTCTCTCTCTCTCTCTCTCTCTCTCTCTCGTTGTTTTTCTCTGTCTCTCGCTCAACATTAAATAGCCTCTCCCAATTTATGGGCACTATGCTGTTCTGATTATTATGATGATGATGCTATTATCATTAGGATTTTATCACTATTTAAGTCAGTTTGTACATCCTGCAGCTTCTCACACACTTATTTGCACTTGTTTTATTAGTATTTTGAAAGCATTATGACACTGTTACAGGGCTGGAGACTCCTTTGGGTTTGATCCGGATGAATTCCTCCTAGCGCTGTTACAGTAATAACACTGATTTAACAGAGCCTGCTTCAGTCTGAGCAGCAGAATCTCGCCGTCTGTCTTGGAAACCTAAGATGGTTGGCCCACTGTCGCCAAGCGCTCTGTCTGTTTGAAATGACAACACGCATTTCCACCACGGGAAGTGTTGCATTAAAAAGACATGTCCCTTCTACTCAGTCAAAGTCTGCCACTTCGCCAGCCGCGCCAAGGCCGTTTTGTTAGCAGAAAGGACGACGGCCATGACCCACAGCCGAACTGTACCTCCTGTACTTCCCTCAACCAAGATGGCCGACATGGCTTCTCTCTTATACCTCCCTCAACCAAGATGGCCGACAGGCGGCTGACTGGCCAATCGTCTTGGGCCTGTGACTGGGGAGACACTCTTCTGAATGCTCACCGGACTCAGAGTC
>CM030174.1:33376502-33384002 GCA_017639675.1 Aplochiton taeniatus | reverse complement strand
CAGACCAGAACAGAACAGACCAGAGCAGAGCAGAACAGAACAGAACAGAACAGACCAGAACAGAACAGACCAGAGCAGAGCAGAACAGACCAGAACAGACCAGACCAGAGCAGAGCAGAACAGACCAGAACAGAACAGACCAGAACAGAACAGAACAGAACAGACCAGAGCAGACCAGACCAGAGCAGAACAGACCAGAACAGAACAGACCCGACCAGAACAGAACAGACCCGACCAGAGCAGAACAGACCAGACCAGACCAGACCAGACCAGAGCAGACCAGACCAGACCAGAACAGACCAGAACAGACCAGAACAGACCAGACCAGAGCAGAACAGAGCAGAGCACAACAGAACGGAACGGAACAGATCAGAACTGAACAGTAGGATGGAGATGTCATCTGTAATTGAGTCAAGATGATGATGATGATGATGATGATGATGATGATGATGATGAAGAGGGCTCGTTCAGGCAGTGTCCGCCTACCTGATGATGATGATGATGATGATGATGATGATGATGAAGAGGGCTCGTTTAGGCAGTGTCCACCCACCTGATGATGATGATGATGATGATGATGATGATGATGATGAAGAGGGCTCGTTTAGGCAGTGTCCACCCACCTGATGATGATGATGATGATGATGATGATGATGATGATGATGATGATGAAGAGGGCTCGTTTAGGCAGTGTCCACCCACCTGATGATGATGATGATGATGATGATGATGATGATGATGATGAAGAGGGCTCCTTTAGGCAGTGTCCACCCACCTGATGATGATGATGATGATGATGATGATGATGATGATGATGATGATGATGAAGAGGGCTCCTTTAGGCAGCGTCCGCCCACCTGCGGCCCGTCCAGTCCAACATTCAGTCTGGCTGTTGACATGGGAACAGCCGCACAAACCAAACCACTCTCCTAGTGGTTGATGTTTTAAAGCATGTCTGGTCTGTCTGTTACTGTGTGTAAGTGTGTGTGGGTGTGGGTGTGTGTGTTGGTGTGTGTGTGTGTGTGTGTGTGTGTGTGTGTTGGTGTGTGTTGGTTTTGATTCTGATTATCGTGTTATATTACCCATCTATATGCGTGTGTGTGTGTGTGTGTGTGTGTGTGTGTGTGTGTGTGTGTGTGGGTATGTGAGTGTGTGTGTCTTTGTGTGTGTGTGCGTTTCTGTGTGTGTGTTTATATGTGTGTGGATGTGTGTGTGTGCGTTGGTTTTGATTCTGATCATCATGTTATATTTCATGAATCAGTAGACTGGTGCTTTTCTCTCCAGCCAATCAGCTCAGCCTTTACCTAGAAAAGGGCCAAGACAGGCCATCGTCGTGGCAACCCGTGCCTTTCATTGTTGACGTTTAATGTTTGCTCAGCAAAAGCAATATCACTTACACAATAAATACAATTTTTAAAATAAAAAAATAAAAAAACAGATATGACTGTTACTGCAAGCTGGGTGAATGAGTCCAGCTATTGCCCCACTAAGGTGTTTTGGGTTATTAAAGCCATTGGAATATAACCATATTACTGGAAGGCCTGTAGTTTTAGGTTCTCTCAGATCATATTAGTGCCAGAAAATGCTGAGTTTTAAGAGTTGCTTACTGAATTGATTCTGCTGCTGTGGCAAAATAACTTTTTGATTTGTAAATGGTCTACTTGTGAATGAATGAAGCCAACCACTGGCTAACACTGTGGGGCTGGCAGGCAAAACAACACTCCTTCCCCCCTTCTATTCCATCCTCTCCTCCTCTTCCTCCTCTTCCTCGTCCTCTTTTCTCCTCCTCCTCTCCTCCTCTCCCTTCTCTCCTTCCTCTACTTCCTCCCCTCCTCTCCTTCCTCTCCTTCCTCCCCTCCTCTCCTTCCTCTCCTCCTCTCCTCCTATCCCTTCTCTCCTTCCTCCCCTTCTCTCCCTCTCATCTTCCTTTCTTTTCTCTCGCTCCTCACCCCCTCCCCTTGGTCCCACCAGCATGTGTCTCTGGTACACACACACACCCACCCACACACACACTCACACACACACACACACACACACACACACACACACACACACAATGGTAGTGGACAGCCAATCACGATGCCTGTTTCTTGTTTGGCAGAGGCTCGATGTCATCTGTAACCTAACAGCAGTGTGCATGAGGCTGGGCCAATCAAACGCCTCGGCTACATCTGCTCTCGCCCAATCCCACGACACATTACGACCCTCCTGGGAGCTTTAAATTATCGTATCAGTCCGGTCCTACACGGCACTATAAAATGCTGCGTGGACATACAGGCAATTAATACTGCATTAAGACGTCATTATGCCACGGAACTATGAAATACAGTTGAGCCCCATGAACACCTGACACTGAATTTACATACCACTACGCGACTGCCAACATTACCACACAACCAACACAACTTGTGGTTAAGTAATACTGGATTATCAATGAATACTGGACTATCAACTAATACTGGATTATCAATTAATTCTGGATTATCAATGAATACTGGATTATCAATTAATTCTGTATTATCAATTAATACTGGATTATCAATTAATTCTGGATTATCAATGAATACTGGATTATCAATTCATTCTGGATTATCAATTAATACTGGATTATCAATTAATACTGGAAAAAACGAATCACTACAGTATGCTGGACAGTAAATGCTATTTTTTTCAAGGATGAAACCAAAGAGATTTCAGAATATCGTCTTTGTTACCTGGAACAACAATGAAACCTAAGAGCTTCAAAAGAAGCGGAACTATAATTGCATATTCAAGAACAACAACAATACAAAAACAAATACTTTAATCTGACAAAGCATGTTTTAATCAAAGCAGCAGGTTTCAATGTTAGAGATCTGTAATAATAATAACACCTATTTGTTATGGATTGATCTGTAATCATGTAATATAATAACAGCTGTTTGTAATGGATTGATCTGTAACAATGTAATGTAATATAATATCACGTTTGCTATGGATTGATTTGTAATCATGTAATATAATAACAGCTGTTTGTAATGGATTGATTTGTAATCATGTAATATAATATAATAACACCTGTTTGTAATGGATTGATCTGTAATAATGTAATGTAATAACACCTGTTTGTCATGGATTGATCTGTAATAATGTAATGCAATATAATATCAGCTGTTTGTTATGGATTAATCTGTAATAATGTAATATAATAACACCTGTTTGTTATGCATTGATCTGTAATAATGTAATATAATAACATCTGTTTGTTATGGATTGATCTGTAATAGTGTAATGCAATGTAATAACAGCTGTTTGTTATGGATTGATCTCTAATAATGTAATATACACTGATCCTTCTGAATATCATGGTTAGTGACACACACGCGCACACACACACACACACACATACACACACACACACACACACACACACACACATATACAATAAGCCCTAGAGTCAACACACGGGCTATGCTGTTAGCTGCATGAGTACACATGCATACACAGCTGTGTGTGTGTGTGTGTGAGAGAGAGAGAGAGAGAGAGAGAGAGAGAGAGAGAGAGAGAGAGAGAGAGAGAGAGAGGGAAAGAGAGAGTCTCTTTTGCACTCTGAGTGTAACACAAAGGCTAATGTAATCATAATCGTAATCATCCTGATTTGATACTATATCATAGATATTCTTACTGCGACATCCCTTCGCACGAATAATTTAAATAGCATTTAACCTGACTGCTATGTCACACACACACACACACACACACACACACACACACACACACACACACACACAACACACACATACACTAAATACCCACTACAAAGACCCCCGCCCATGAACACACTAACACGCCCACACCCAGGTGCACACTGACAAGCGCTCACCAGGCCCAGGCCTCTCCTCCTCCTCCTCCTCCTCTTCCTCCTCCTCCTTAGACACCGGCATGCAATGAGTGTGCCCTGAGTCATCCCCTCTGGACCAACTAACCTAGTTATAAATTCCCTTAGTCACCCTCCCAGCTAACCATGCCAGCGCAACCACCAGAAACAAAATACTCACAATCCTCCAATAAACAACCGCTTCGTGTGCCTGGAGTTTTAGGAATAAACACCGTTAAAATGTATGGGAAGATTTAGATAAGTGATCTTAAAGAGCCGTAAAGCCGCAGTCACGTGGAGCAGAGAGGTCCGTCTCAATGTCGACATTTTCCAAAGGTTTGGTTTTAACACAACTTGTCTACTTAATCTCGAATCAGCTGGTCAGTCACACCTAAACCAACCTGAGGTAGTCAATGGTCCATTGCCATAGAACAAAGACCGTCACGGAATAGGATCCTGGTGTTTATAAAGTCTACTATATGAACTATATGACGATCACCAACCGCGAAAAGAGTACAACCACTACCATCATCTCAACCGTCACAGTTTTCAAAATCAAGGTCATTTTGGCGCACTACAGGGATTTGTCATATAGGCCTACAGTCAAACAATGCATGCAATAAAGACCAAATACGTACACAGAAATAAGCATGTTGTTCATCCCATCCATACAGGGCATACCAGCTGATTTGATATCATGAGATCGTAATACAACAGTACAGCTTGTTCGCTGTCATTCTGTCTGTCTACCCAACTGCTTCACAGTATAAAAGCAATTTAATAGAATCCAAGGAGACATTGAAAGGGTTTAAAAAATAGAGGTTCAAAGTTCAAAGCCAGGAAGACATCATGTTCCTGCGCAAAATCACTAGATTTCCAGGAGTTTCGTTTGATTCTAACGGAAAGAGACGGAAAAAACCCGACTGTGACAAAAAAGGCCCTTTTTATACAAAAAATAAAATAAAAAATAAAAAAAGAAACAATGGTAGACACGTTGTCTGGCAGACAATTAAATATTTATATGATGACTTCATGAAGAGGCCAATCAAAATCTCAACACACTTAAGAATAGGCCACATTCCATCCTATCACTCTGTTTACTGGAAACCAAACAAAGGGGTAAAAACTTGACATGTTATCGAAACATTTAATGAGAAGTTATGGTAAAGTTAGCAACATGAGAAAGTATTATATTCTAATCAACATAGCAATG
Organism: Aplochiton taeniatus; assembly: GCA_017639675.1. Taxonomy (NCBI): domain Eukaryota; kingdom Metazoa; phylum Chordata; class Actinopteri; order Galaxiiformes; family Galaxiidae; genus Aplochiton; species Aplochiton taeniatus. The sequence goes on along the minus strand of CM030174.1, from coordinate 33,378,933 downwards.
CATTCCAAAACGACATCAGGCCCGCAACGGCAACGAGACTGGAAACCCTTCACCACTGTATAAAACCATCATCAACCCCAGTTATGTTTTAGGACAGTTGCTGACTAACTAAGAGCGTTTGGCCATTAGTATACTGAGAAATTAGCCATACCGCCGGCTGAACAGACTACTTAAAGATGCGTGTTAGCCCACTAACAGCAGACTAATTACAGTCATAAGTCTTTATCACACACACACACACACACACACACACACACACACACACACACACACACACACACACACAGACACACACGCACACACACACACGCACACACACACACGCACACACGCACGTACACGCGTGTGTGCGTGCGTACGGGCACAGGTGAGAAAAGTCAAGGAGACCCATCAGACTGTCTGGAGAAAACAGGGATGTCCTCGAGATATCGTTGGGAGGATAGAGGGAGAAATCCCGCCAGTGTTGGAGCCCCCCGCCTCGCGACCGCAGGAAGACTCACAGAGACGCTATTGATGAGGCGCTTGTGTAAAGGCTTCCCAAACGCTCTCTCCCACAGTAGCAACGGAACGAGGCCAACCGTTGCCGCTTACCGAAAGCTCCCTGGCGCTGCGTAGCTTCACAAAACCAGCCTTTATTTGTCGGTTATAAAAATATTACCGTGGTAAAAAATCACCATATATGTTGTCTACTGTAATCATTAATGAGGATTTTAAATGTGTTTTCACTCTTTAATAAATTAACAGAGTAGGTAAGTTTTTTGTTTCACGGCTGATGATCCGTGATTTCCACAGCAAGACAGGCATACCAGCAGCGCGCTGGGTCCCTGTTGGGGGACTGCGAAGTAAAGGTATAAGAACAGGTTCAACTCACCGTTGGTCGCGGTGACAAGCCCCGCGAGGACCAGCAGGACGTGTCGGAACGTCCCCGTAGCAACCATGGTGCTCGGCAGTCGATATTCCAACGACCAGTGGGTTCGGTTCCGTTCAGTTATCACCAGAACACGTAAAGATCCAGTTTTGGTAAAGCAATGCGACGCCTGATGTCTGGCGATAGACCTGCCTTTGCGCTCATATCATCTGGAAGCGAGACGACAAAGATAAGGAGATGAGTTGAGTAGAGACCAGATTAGTTTTTTTTCCGTGATCCGAAGAGAAAGGCGGACGGACCGTATTGTGGTCGCGCGCAACAGCGAGGAGAAGAGAAGGTGCCTGTCTGCAACGAAGGGATCCGGACTCAACCATCGTACGGAAACGGGGGGCCAATCATCCAGCCAACCAGTAAGGTTAGGCAGTCAGTCAGGCAGACAGACAGACAGGCGGAGCACCAACTTCTTCACAGCGCTGCCCGCATTTGGCGGAAACCAGCCACGTACTTACACCAGGTGCAAACAGAACCGCTTTACCCCCTCCCGTGTTTAATGGTCTGATAATGTGGCTATCGATTAGACGCTCAAATTATTAAGCGGGTGATCTTACGCGATACACATACAAATGAAATTGATCTAAACACAAACATGTATTAATTTTGATATTCTTCAGCCCAGGTTCAGGTTGTGGATGAGGATAACTCGATTAAAGGGAAAAAACTAGAGATTTACACTGCACACACCTTGAAAATCAATACAGCAATGTGTCAGCACTGTCCGCTGGGACATGAAGATATTATCATAAAACTGCATAATGGTCCCTGGTGTGTGTGTGTGTGTGTGTGTGTGTGTGTGTGTGTGTGTGTGTGTGTGTGTGTGTGTGTGTGTGTGTTTGTGTGTGTGTGTATGTGTGTGTGTGTGTGTGTGTGTGTGTGTGTGTGTGTGTGTGTGCGCGCGTGTGTCTTGCACAGGTTTCTATGACTCATCATTCCACAGTCGAGGATTGTTTTAAAATAGGCCTAGCTGTATTAATTTCCATCTGTAATGGTAAGGCCATAATTGCCGTAAAAGGGCCCATACAGTTATTCCTTGCAGTGGGCCTACAAAGGCAGGCCGTAGGGCACGAGCCTGTAGGCTGGCCAGACGTTACTTATAGACAGGCAATGAAATTCGTTTTTTTTTTAAAGACAAATCGAACCAAAGATTCAAATCAAATTAAATTCCACCTCCACTTGTTAACTAGTCTATTCAAGGGTAGGCAAGGCTTACAGGATGGGAAGAAAATTGCGGAGTAGCCCAAGTTAGAAATCAGTGCACTTCATTGAAGAGATCTGAAAGCGGGACTGCGTTTCGGTGCAACGGACAGCGCCACCCATTAAGTCGTGTGGTAAGACAGCCATCTAGTGGGGGAAATTAGAATTCAGGATTGGTCCGTGATTCATGAGAAAGTTGAAGTGTTCATTTTTTTTGCGTTTGGAATCCCCGACCATACAGTCATGCCCACCTAGAGGAGGGTATTGCCCCTGATGGTAGAATTAATAACACCTATTGTACATTTTTGATCA
>CM030174.1:33351502-33371502 GCA_017639675.1 Aplochiton taeniatus | reverse complement strand
TTGTCACAGGTAACCACCGCGCCTTGGAGACCGCAGGTCGTCACGGCGATGAGGTGTTTCCACTGGTTACGCCTGTCGTGGCCCCCACCCCACTCCCTGGTGCGTGGACGACAGTCAGCCGGCAGGAACAACCAGCGGAGGCACGTTACCATAGCGACCATAGCGCAGGGGGTAGTTGGGTTGTGGTGATGACCTCGCTCCCCCCTAACAACCGGCCGTTGCCGTCACCGGGCCGACTCCATCGAGTCTAGAACCACGCAAAAAAACCAAACGCTGTTCCCCGTCTGTGAGCTTTGTGTCTGTGTGGCGGGGAACAAACAAGTAGACATCATGTTTTTCTGAAATGCTGTACATTTACATTGATTGATCTTCAAGTGTCCATGATACTGCAGCTTGGTATGTTTTCTGACAGCTTGGTGCACAGTAGGATGCACAGACCAAATGTGGTGCTATCGCTGTCTATTGTTCCAAATAGAATGATAAGACAATAAGCGACGGTCACATGCTTTTCTTTGATTTTCCGCACGTCCAATCACTGCAATATCAATTCAACAATATATCCTTATTTGGTTTGTCACTTATCAGAAGAGGAAAGACGTCTTTAATTTGTGGCGGTGTGTTGACAGAGCGGAGGGGTAACGTTAGACAAACACAACACACACTTCTCACGGATGCTCGCCCAATTACCTGCAGCTGTCCGTCTCCTCCTACCCGTTATCCTGCTGGTCCCTGCGGACCCAGGGAGGAAGGTATCGTCAACACAAACAATCAAAGAGTTATGCTCTAAAATTAGACGTTCCAGATGAGGGGAAGAAAGGAGTAGCCTTGCTCTCATTAGAGGGAAGACTGGAACGCAATTGAAAGACCCTGAGGTGCATTTTAAATAATATGATCAATCTTAAGTATTTTTTTTTTTTTTTGGCTCACATGAAGTATTTTTCATAAACACATTATTTTTAGATGAGCAATGAACTTCACATAGAAAATTACTCTCAAAATTGGATACGTCTCAGATTGCACTTATTTTCTCGAAACGGGCACTCAACGTATGGCTTCTCTCCTCAGAGTATTTAGACTAAAGTGATACGTATAATTAAACAATCAATGCCAGTACATAATCTCCTGGCAGCCAACAAATTAAATTAACAAGACTATACAGTCAATTATTCTCAACTTTTATTTCTCAGTCTTTGTGTTTGTCAAAATGTATGCGTGTGTGTGTGTGTGTGTGTGTGTGTGTGTGTGTGTGTGTGTGTCTGTCTTTATATATGTCATTGTGTGTGTGTGTGTGTGTTTGTGGGTGTGTGTGTCTGTCTTTATATTCATCGTTGTGTGTGTGTGTGTGTGTGTGTGTGTGTTTGTGTGTGTGTGTGTGTGTGTGTGTGTGTGTGTCTGCTGGGATATGAGACAAGGGCTGGAGCCCTCAGGATTCTCTACTCCGAAAACAAAAGAGCCACAGAGACAGGAAGGAAAGCCATATGTTGATGGAGAGAGCCGCCATTTTGTCCTCCGCCCTGAATTACATCCAGCCTGTAAAGTGGACTACACCTCCAACCCACCTGAAGTGGGAATTATGGCATAATTCCAAAACAGGGATTGCGGTAATTATTAAAAAAATATGTTTTTTTACCTGACACAAAAAATAAAGTTTTTGTGTCTTCTGTTTTCTGTCTTCCTTGACAAAATGTGTTTTCATTTTGGACTTTGTGCTGAGTTTGTGCTTGACCCTCTTTAAAGGAACTACAAACCTTCTGACAGGACTTCTCCCATTCAGTAAGTCGACCCCCACAAGCTAAACATTCTAACACAATACAAACAAACAAAACAGAAACCTTCGTGTTCTTAGTCACAAGCGAGTGAGGCTCAAACGTCTCCATGGAGGAAACGTAGCCTCGCACAAGGGACAGACGTGACATTATTATGATTTATTGTTTTCAACTTCAGCCATTATCAGAAATAAGCGCTGAAAGACAAATGAATTACGAATTGCCAGTCTTTTGTAGCCTCTAGTTTAGATCTGTTAACAGGGGTTGAGGGGGGAGAAGGCTGCTCAATAAAACAGTCAATCTGTTAACGGCGTCAGGGAAGCATGTGCCTGTAGGTCCCTGGCTGGTTCTATACGGAGCCCTGCAGTGGAAATCAGACTCATACACTTATTCTCCCTCTCTCTCGCTCTCTCTCCCTCTCTCTCTCTCTCTCTCTCTCTCTCTCTCTCTCTCTCTCTCTCTCTCTCTTTCTCTCTCTCTCTTTCTCTCTCCATCTATCTCTCTCTCTCTCTTTCTCCATCCCCTCATTTGTACATTCTTTCGACACCCTGTCTTCTCTCTCAATGCCTTCATCACCCCCTTCTCCCCCTTCTATCACTTTCTCTCTGTTTTTCTCTTCCCTCCCTCCCTCCGTGTGTACCCCCCCCCCCCCCCCTCCCCCCCCTCCTCCTCCTATCGCTCCCACCCAGATGGAAGCCGGCACATCTCTCTGCTCTATATTCATTTCACTCAGCCATTCACAGTGCAATCACACGGAACTTGCAATTAACAGGCAAAGTCTTTAGTCAATATGCGCTGCATGCAATCTCTGCCTGGCCAATCTACGCTTCGCCCTGGCTCATCATGAAAGAACCCTCATCCTCATCATCATCCTCCTCATCATCTCCTCACTCTGTGTCTGTTTGGATTGCTTTCCAAGTCCAGCCTATCTTCCTGCCCACCTCCCTCCCTCTTCCCTCCCTCCCTGTTTCCTTCCCTCCATCCCTCAGGTAGTTAGCAGAATTCTAATTCATTATACTCTTCCTGCCTCTCTCCTCTGTTTTCCTCACTTTTCTCTGCTATCTCATCCTGTTCATTCTGTCTTTCCCACTCCTTAATAATGCAGGTTACTTGATGTGATTTCATAAAGTGCTATAGGAGCGTGCACACACACACACGCGCACACACACACACGCGCACACACACGCACGCACACACACACACACACACACACACACACACACACACACATACACATACAAATACACACACACACACACACACACACACTCTGCCTCTCTCTCTCCCCTTCTCTCTCTCTGTTATCCAGGATAAGCGCTACCAGAGTTTGTTAGTGGCCCCTGTGGGAAGTATCTAAAGGAGAGGTTTAACTCTAATGTGGGTCTCAGACAGACAGAGATCCTACATGGGCGGCGCAGAAAAGTCTGCTTGCCTCAATGTCGACGTTTTAAATAACTCACACCAGAGTGTGGTCTCACCCAGCAGGCGATGTGACGCCTCAAACGTACAACTCCAACTCATAAGAGCTTGATTAACATCTCTATTTCTGTGTGTGTGTGTGTGTGTGTGTGTGTGTGTGTGCACTGTGGACTCCACGTTTGAGTGTATAAGTGGTAAGAAGTGATTCTGATTCCTGGGATTTGACTCCAAAAGTGATTCTGATTCATGAATTGGACTCCAAAAGTGATTCTGATTCATGGGTTTGACTCCAAAAGTGATTCTGATTCATGGGTTTGACTCCAAAAGTGATTGTAATTCATGGGTTTGACTCCAGAAGTGATTCTGACCTGCATGTTTGACTCCAGAAGTGAATGTATCCTGTGCATTTGACCCCCACAGTCAATCTGTTAACACTGGCACCCACCCCACCACCTTCCGCCCCCCCCCCCCCCCCCCCCCCCCCCCCCCCCCCCCCCCCCCCCAGCCCCCCAGCCCCCGCCAAGCCGCCCCTCCAGGGAGCCGTGATCAGATCAATTCCAATCTGTGGTAGCCATCACACCCCCTCTGATCCTCTCTCCTCTTTCTGCTCAGCTGGCTCCCAAAGCACCCCATCGATCCTGGGAGTCTCCATCACCCCGTCTAGCAAACACTCCTCCCTTTCTATCTCTCCATCTTTGTCTGTATCTCTCTCTCTCTCTCTCTCTCTCTCTCTCTCTCTCTCTCTCTCTCTCTCTCTCTCTCTCTGGTGCATTCCTCATTCGTTTTCTTCTTTTTTTTTTTTTTTTTTGACACCTCTCTCTCTACTCAATTCTTCATTTTCCCCCTTCTCATCCCCCCCTTTTCTGAACCCCTCAATGTACCCCCCACCCCTCCCCATTTGGGCTGTTGTTGAGCGATTGTGTTTTCCTGTTCAGCTGCAATGCTAAGCGTACGTCGGGAAAGCCTACTTGGGAAAGCTTAGCGAAGGGATTCTTGAGTCAGAAGTGGTTTTCCGACAACCCCATCCCCCATAGGTTTCCAGTGAAAAACGATCCGGTTCGAGTCGCGACAACTCTGGGAGACACGGAAGCTAAGGCAAAACATTGAGAACAGTCAACTATTCCACTAACTGACACATTTGTTAGTGCCTTAAAGGCTTTGAGCGGATGTGCTGAGTGGAAGTGGGTCAGCTAAGAGTGACAGGACCCCAGTCGAGTCCCGTCCTGTTTCAGAAAGCCAAAAACAAGAAACTATTTGGAGCAGAATCATCTCCCTCTACTTAGCTTTCCAAATGGCTCATTGATGCTGTCTGTGTGTTGTTGTTAACCATCCAAACCACACACGTCTTTGAAAACACATTCAAGATAATATGAAAGTAAAATACTGTGACACGTACCACTCTGACCGTTCCCTGACGCTTTCAAAGTAAATAAAAACACATTTTAACTAATACTAGTCAAACCTCAGCAACCATAGGTTTCAAAGAGAATCAGCTCTGGGCAGTATGTGTTTTGATAAGTCCTGATGATGCACTGCCAGATCCACTGTTCTCAAGCACAAGTCAAAATGTCGTCCTACGTGGTTTCGAAGCAGCACATTAACAAACTCCCTAAGCTCTCTCCCTCGGCTGTCATGGTGCAAAGGGGTGTAGGTGTCCTGGTAACATTAATACTCCTCCCTGTCAGTGTCTTATTCCTGTTGTCCTAGTAACATTAATACTCCTCCCTGTCAGTCTCATACTCCTGTTGTCCTGGTAACGTTAATACTCCACCCTGTCAGTCTCATACTCCTGTTGCCCTAGTAATGTTTGTGTCTGTGTCTCTCTCTGTGTCTCTCTCTGTGTCTCTCTACTCATCTCTCCATCTGTCTCTCTCTCTCTCTCTCTCTCTCTCTCTCTCTCTCTCTCTCTCTCTTTGTCTCTCTCTGTGTCTTTTGCTCTCTCTCTCTCTCTCTCTCTCTCTCTTTTTGTCTCTCTCTCTCTCTCTCTCTCTCTCTCTCTCTCTCTCTCTCTCTCTCTCTCTCTCTCTCTCTCTCTCTCTCTCTCTCTCTCTCTCTTTTTGTCTCTCTCTCTTTCTCTCTCCGTTGCTCCCTATCCATCTCTCTGTGTCCCTCTCATATTCTTGTCTCCATGTAACGTTCTGCTGACATCTAGGTTTAAACAACCTCATCACTCCAGATATCAGCGCTCTCATTCCTCTCTCTCTCTCTCTCACACACACACACACACACACACACACACACACACACACACACATTCCAAGTCACAGTCTTTATCGTTCAAAGACAAAAGACACTTACTGGCGTTATTAAATTTGTAGAGCGACTTCAAAAAGGATGCGCTTATAAAAAAAAATAAAAAAAGCATGTATCTTTAATTACTGTTAACATTTCATTTGAATTGGCAAGCTGCGTCACGGCGTCAAATTTCAAAGTCAATATTCATTAAGGCCCTATCTGGGAATGTGTCAGTCTGTCAGTGCAGCGCCTGGCTTTGATGTTTCCACCGGAAATAGATGGACTTTCATGGGGAGTCCTTGACGTGTGGATCAGTGCCTCCACTGACGCTTCTGACAGACGGCTGTGTGCCAGTTGGCTCTCCTCTCACCCCTCTTTCTGTTCTCTCTGTTCTTTCTGTTCTTTCTCCCTCGTCCGTCTCTTTCCCATTCATCCCTCTCTTTTTCTTTCTCTCTCCCTCTCTCTCCCTCTCTTTCTATCTCTCCAACTGTTTATTCCATATCTTTCTCTTTCTCCCTAACCCCCTCATACGTCTCTCTCTCCCCCTCTATCTATCCGTCCTTCTCTTCCCTATACCTCCCTCTCTTTTTCTTTCTCTCTCCCTCTCTCTCCCTCTCTTTCTATCTCTTCAACTATTTATTCCATATCTTTCTCTTTCTCCCTAACCCCCTCATACGTCTCTCTCTCCCCCTCTATCTCTCCGTCCTTCCCTTCCATATCTCTCCCTCTCTTGCTTTCTCTCAATCTCTCTCTCCCTCTCTCCCTCCATGTCTCAGACTATTCACCCCCCCCCCCCCCTCCCCATACGTCTCTCACTCTCTCCCTCTATCTCTCCATCCCTCTCTTCTTCTATATCCACCCCTCTCCCGGTGGGGGCTCCCCTGCCCCCTCAGTAAACACTGTGTTAATTAGCTGTGTCCCGGTGTGTGGCGGAGCGGGGCTGAACGCTGTTTAATCAGCTTACAGCTTGTTCCTCCAACCCCTCCTCTAATCAACGCCGAGGAGAGACGCCGCCGCCGCCTATCAGGTGGCAGCCACCTTCATCATCACCCTGCCATCCTCATCATCTTCAATAGCGTCATCAGCAGCATCATTGCCATCCTTATCTTCATTACTATGATCATCATCATCATCACCATCATCTTCACTATCATCATCACCATCATCATCATCATCATCATCATCATCACCATCATCTTCGCTATCATCATCACCATCATCATCGTCGTCATCATCATCATCATCATCATCACCACCATCACCATCATCATCATCATCATCATCATCATCATCATCACCATCATCACCATCATAATCATCATTATCATCACCATCATCATCATCATCATCATCGTCATCATCATCACCATCATCATCATCATCACCATCATCATCATCATCACCATCATCATCATCGTCGTCATCATCATCACCATCATCATCATCATCATTACCATCATCATCATCATCACCATCATCACCATCATCACCATCACCATCATCACCACCATCATCATAATCACCATGATCATCCTCATCATCACCTTCATCTTCTTCATTACCATCATCATTATCACCATGATCACATCATCTTCTTCATTACTACCATCCCCTTCATCACTGTCATCGTCATCATCATCATCATCTTCTTCATTACTACCATCATCATCACCTTCATCACCATCATCATCCTCCTCTTCCTCCTCAGGTGGTTTTCATTCCAAACGTGTCTTGTGTAATATCTTCCACATTATAATCCCCTTCTGACAAAGCCAATGTGACTGTTTGGTTTTAATTTGATGCCTAAACTCTTTGAATCCAGGCTGCCTGTTCCATCTGGTTGGTTTCCTGAAGCAAACACCCAGTGGATCCAGAAGAAGGGCTTGTTTGTCGCAATTGTTCTCTCTTTATGTCAAATATCTCTATAAAGAAAAAGTTCACAGTGCTCTTATTTTAAAAAAGTCTTTACATGTCTTGAATATTATGGGCTGGGCTGACTTCAGCTTGGGGCTACAGGCAGACTGTAGTTTTGTGATGGTAACAGAGAACGATGACGGCGATGGTGGTGTCTATGTAGGGAGAATATTGTCGTGTTAACATGACAAATCAACTAGCTACCTATGGCATCTGACACTACATAGCTATTACCCACATTACCCCACTGTGAGGGTGTGTGTGTGTGTGTGTGTGTGTGTGTTTCTGTGTGTGAGAGAGAGGGTGTGTGTGTGTGTGTGAGGGTGTTTGCATGCGTGTGGGTGTGAGGCTGTGTGTGTGTGTATGTGAGTGAGTGAGTGAGTGAGTGAGTGAGTAAGTGAGTGAGTGAGTGAGTGAGTGAGTGAGTGAGTGAGTGAGTGAGTGAGTGAGTGAGTGAGTGAGTGAGTGAGTGAGTGCGTGCGTGTGTATGGGGCTGGGTGTCCTAATTCCCCGTTAGACATCCAGAGGGATTCATCTTAGGCCACGCCCCTTCGCGTTAGCCTGTCAGTGCATGCATGTCATTAGCATGGCCACCTGCCGACCAATGGCTGCTAAGCAGGCTGGCCATACAGCAAAACAGCTTCTCTCTCCATCCACAATCCTGGATTTCAAAAGTGTGTGACCTTTACATCTTCGAGTCTATCGAGGCCTCCAGAGACCAATAAACTTGTTTTCAAACCTGGAAGGGGTCGGGGCAATCTTTCCTCCGCCAAAACAAAAGCGCCGTCGAGTCGACTTTGAGGTGCTGGACATCGGGCGTTCCTGATTAGTGGGAGATGTGGTTATGAGCACCGGAGAGAGACGTGCTCTGGCCTGAACGTGATTATGTAGCTTCCAGCAGACAGGGAGAGACAGCAGGAAACTCACTTAGGCTGAATTAGTTCCTTCTGATTCGCCAGTCACCTTCAGGAGGGGAGGCCTTGATCAACTAATAACTGCGCCAAATAAGACACAAACGTGCAAACACGCGCGCACACACGCACATGCACACACACACACACACGCACACACACACACACACACACACACACACACACACACACAGATACTGCCCGACGGGACTGTTATCTGAGCAGCAGAGTTTCTATTGGATTTGGGATGCCACGAGGTCAGCCCGTTTCCCAGAGTAGCTCTTCTAGGAACCTTTATTCAGCCGCGCCCGTTGCTGGGGACTGCTTCCATTACACGCACGCTCCCTCGCCCCACTCCAGCGGATCAAAGGAGCTGAAGCAAAACTAGCAAATCAAGTTTGGCCGACTTCCAAATTGACAAACTCCTCCACTCGACCCTGTGCAGAGGGGCCTTTTGTCTGCAACGTTCCAAAATGGCTGCTCACAACAATGTTGCTGTCAGGGCTGACGCTAAAGTATGACCCAAAAGCAGACTAAGTGCCAGTGGAGCAAAGCACTAGCAGCACAGGTGGAGATAGGCAGACTGAGACTGGATATTGCTTTTGAAAAAGATACTTTACTTGAGGCCAAAAAACACAAATAACAATGCAGGGATGCAAAAACACAATGACAGAACAATGCAGGGATGCAAAAACACAATGACAGAACAATGCAGGGATGCAAAAACACAATGACAGAACAATGCAGGGATGCAAAAACACAATGACAGAACAATGCAGGGATGCAAAAACACAATGACAGAACAATGCAGGGATGCAAAAACACAATGACAGAACAATGCAGGGATGCAAAAACACAATGACAGAACAAAGGCACGCCTGCAACGCGGGGTTTAAATAGGGAACAGAAAACAGGTGCAAACAGTAATTGAATAACCACCCATCGCCAATTAACTAAAAGAACAAACTGCAGGGAGCACGAGACAGAGAGAGAGAGAGAGAGAGAGAGAGAGAGAGAGAGAGAGAGAGAGAGAGAGAGAGAGAGAGAGAGAGAGAGAGAGAGAGAGAGAGAGAGAGATGGTAGAGCAAGGTAGAGAGCAGGGAGCTGGCCCTGGAGCCGGCCCAGGGGGGGGTGCTGTCCATGGTACTGATCCTGGTCACACAGACGTGGGTGCAGAGGAGGACGGACCTTGACAGTTGCCTTGATTCAAATGAGTGACAGTGTTCACTGAACTTTCCAACTGCCATTCAACACAGCATTTCAAAGCAAACGTATCCTACAAATGTTCACATGAACGACGTCACTTGGCAACGCTGGGGGGCTAAGGGTGAGGGGGGGGCATCCGTCCTTCTATCCTCTTCAGGGGATGAGGTCCAGAGGTTTACCGCATCGCTGGGCAACTGTACAAACATCTTGGTGTCTACATCATTGAACAGGGTAGAGGGAGGGAGGGAGAGGGAGGGAGGGAGGGAGGGAGGGAGGGAGGGAGGGAGACAGAGAGAGAGAGAGAGAGAGAGAGAGAGAGAGAGAGAGAGAGAGAGAGAGAGAGAGAGAGAGAAAGAGATGGGCAGGCAGAGGGAGAGAAAGACAGGTAGAGAAGGAAACAGATAGACAGGTAGAGAGGGAGAGACAGGTTGAGAGAGAGAGACAGGTAGAGAGAGAGAGACAGGTAGAGAGGTATAGAGAGACAGATAAAGAGGGTGAGAGAGAGAGAGAGAGAGAGAGAGAGAGAGAGAGAGAGAGAGAGAGAGAGAGAGAGGGAGATGGAGAATGGAGTATCCTCCGTACCACCATACCACCCCCCATGGCCTACAGTCAGTGTGTAGCGTAGCTTTGCCATGGCTCAACAGATCTGTCAGGTATTCAAAGCAAATCACAAAGCTGAATGCATGAACCATTCAGGAGGCCTGGGAGATGGGGAAACCTCTCAGTGTCAAATAGGAACTGGCCCACTTTTTTAGGTTACTCAAAGCCTAGCCTAGCCGGGTTGGTGTGTGTGTGTGTGTGTGTGTGTGTGTGTGTGTTGGTATATGTGGTATAGACGGACAAATGACCTGACTACATACCAGGTCTACAAGGACCTTGGGTAATACAAGGACCATGCCGAGGTCCGGCTAATTCGGAGAGTGTAATCTCATTCAGCAGTGTCTAACTAACATAGTCTCTCGTTTTCTCTGAAAGTCCTTCTTTACCACTTCACCGGGTTTTGCGCGTATCCCAGTGTATAGAACAGTGCACCCTGTAGGCAGAAGTTGCATAGCAGTTTCATACACATTTCTGATACACACGGTCGATTTTGGCGGGATTTCCTGTGATTGGCTCCTCAAATCCAAGGTCACGCCCATGAATTCCACCACCGGCACGTGATTTTATGGCAGTGAACAAATAGCAAAGGGGTAAGCATTCTTTTTTGTAAATATATTGTACATTTAATGCTATTTTACCTTATGACGTGTTTTAGCTAGTGACAGTAATGTTTAGGCCATGTTTTGTTACTAGCCTACATAAGCATAAATATTTCGATTTTGTATAGATTAACGTGTTAGAACTGATGCTAGCTGCTTCATAAAGTCTGCCAGCACACGAGGCAAATCTCTATGTATTTCTGTTCATCAGACTGATTTCTTTGTTTATTTCAGTCGCATAGCAACTAAAACAGAGGCCCGTCGCCAATTACATGTTTCCTAGTTTATTTTTTTATATTTTCTGCCCATATTATGTCTATTTTAGACCTTGGCATTATTAGAAAAGTAGCCAAACTCTAGCTGTGAATAATACAAAAATTCGTTATCGTATAATGCAATAACGCAAGAACGGGTTTGGTCATCGTGATGAAGGCCAGTGTTGGCAACGCGTAATTTAGGTGCTTGATTTTAACTTTTGCAATGCATCACATACAATCAAGGCTTTTTAATTATTCTCAACAAGAGTGCCAACAGTGCGCTCCTCTGACGTGCGTTTCTCTGTAGGCTACCATTCGCGTTATTATTTTAGTTTAAATGTCCCTGACGTCAATCAGTCGTCATAGGATCATGTTACTTCGCCGGTGTGGGGTCGTAGCGTAGGGGCATAGGGAACTGGGTTGAGGACGGATTTTGCAGCAGGATTTACCAGCATGCGTAGGTTTTGATGCAGCTCAGTGAAACTCTTAACACATGGCAACAGTGACTGGTACGCGGATTTGGTGACAGTCAGCTGCCATCAGGGTGGCAAGTCACTTGTTAGTTATTTCGTATAATCATAATCAGATTGTCAGAAACACCACAGTGATAACATTCCAAGCCCTTGTTCTTGTTATAAAGTAATTTACAGATAGTTTTGTTGTAATTCCTACAATTAGGAGGGGAGGGAGGGCCATATTGCTCTCTTTTAATAATGGAATTAAGTAGGACTATAAGTAGATGGTAAAACATACATTTGTTTAGCAGTGTCAAAGTCAAAGTGAATGGTACAGTGATGAGCACAATGTCTGGCTTCTGTCCAAATATTGCTTTTGATCACAATCTCTGCAATCATTTTATTTGGTGTTTCTGCCTTTTTAACAGTAAAAAATGCAAAGAAGACGCCGTATTAATCCGAAAGCAGATGCTGAGCATCATGTTGCTACTAAATTGGACAAATTGGGTCTTGAAATAAAATATATAAATGCTTACAAAGGTAAGTTGAATCTTCTGATTGTTTAATTATTGTTATATTTGGAATATGTCACCTTTCTCCTTGTCACTTATTAGTTATTTGTGTATGAACTAGGTCGTGGCATCTTCACCTCCGTTCCATTCCAAAGTGGAGAGTTTCTTTTGGAATACAGAGGTGAATTGATAACAAAGAAAGAATGTCAAAGGAGACAAGGACTCTATCATGAACGCCTCAAGGTGTTCATGTTCGAGTTCCAATTTAATGGGAAACTGTGGTGGTGAGTACTATATTTTGATGCTTATTCTTACCCGAATGAAAGGACATGTTACTTTCAGTATGGTGAAAATAGTTATTATCGATATAGGGCCCTTTAAAAAGTCAGGCTAATTATTACTCAAAGTAACCAAATTATAAAGATGTAATTGTTAAGTGTTTTTCTCTAGTGTCGATGCAGCAAAGGAGGACGGGTCATATGGCAGACTAGTAAATGATGAATTCATGAACCCAAATTCAAAAATGAAGTACCTGAATGTGAAAGGGAGGCCCCATTTATGTTTATTTGCATTAAGAGACATAAGTGCAGGAGAGGAGATCACTTATAATTATAGTGATTTTGACTGGCCATGGAGATGCAAGGTGTGCAAAACTTTACTTGATTGTTCTCATAAAGAAAATGCTCTTACTATAGATCATTTCACAAACATCAATATTGTTTATTGTCCATCTAGCTTAGGTTTAAGACAGTTATTTGCATTGTTTGTTGATCTAGCGAAAGAGGTTTATACTAACACATACACATGTCCAAGATTAGAAGTAGTATACTTATTTGGGTTCATTGTCTAAAATGTGTTGTTTTAGAAAGCTGAAGGACAGGCTTCTGATCTACTCCCAAAAAATTACAAGGTGAAAAGAGATGTGTTGATTACCAATTATTTAAAAGAAGTGAATCCAACTATAAGTAGTAAGTGTCAACAATTGATCAAATCTATTTTTTTTCTGATTTTCGGGGTACTCATGAGGGAATGCCCCTGGTTGAAGAGCACGTGGCCCCAGAATCGTGCGGTGTTGATGATTTAAAAGAGGTAAATCTTGATGAGAATGATTTGAATGAACTATTGTCATTATCACATTACTTGTGGTAAAACATCCAATTGACCCACACATTTCATTGGTACTGTTTGTGTGGGTGTGTGTGTGTGTTTTCTGTCATCTGATTGTGAGATGGTATGCATGGACAATGGTATGTCAGGTCTTTCTTGTAACATGCGTTTCAGAGTGTAAATCAGCATAGTGTCTCAGGGTGTGTAAAGCAGTGTATGACAGGAATGTGACATTTGCGGTCCATACGGTTTAAAGGTACCTGCGTCCAGGTGGGGTTAAAAGTGCTATTTTAGAATACCTGGGAACTTGTATTGGATCTATATGATAGTCCAATGTGTATGGGACGTTATTTACTTGCATCTGGTGGATAAATACCCAGTATGTAGTAATACAAGGAATGCTAGGTGACATCTTAATACAAATAACCAATGGGAATCTAAAGGGACAAAGTCCCTCCACATAAAAGCTTCCACCACTGCAGCCGAGTAGTGCTGCTATCCCAGCAAGTGGGTTGAAAATAGAAAATCAATAAAGAAATCACCTGCTGAATTCATCAGTGAACATTGTTTTGGAAGATTCTAGTTTTCATAGTAGCTAGACTATTCATTTGGCCTGTCAAGTAACTCAAATATGTTTTAGAGTGGATTTCTTTCCCTCAAAGACCACACAGTAACACAGTCATGATACCTTTTTGCATAGTGTGACACAAGGAAAATCCTGTTGTCAGGATATTAATAATCAAATCTATTTTCATCCTTATTTTCAGGGTATTCATGAGGGAATGCCCCTGGTTGAAGAGCACGTGGCCCCAGAATCGTGCGGTGTTGATGATTTAAAAGAGGTAAATCTTGATGAGAATGATTAGAATGAACTATTGTCATTATCACATTACTTGTGGTAAAATATCCAATTGACCCACACATTTCATTGGTACTGTTTGTGTGGGTGTATGTGTGTGTTTTCTGTCATCTGATTGTGAGATGGTATGCATGGACAATGGTATGTCAGGTCTTTCTTGTAACATGCGTTTCAGAGTGTAAGTCAGCATAGTGTCTCAGGGTGTGTAAAGCAGTGAATGACAGGAATGTGACATTTGCGGTCCATACGGTTTAAAGGTACCTGCGTCCAGGTGGGGTTAAAAGTGCTATTTAAGAATACCTGAGAACTTGTATTGGATCTATATGATAGTCCAATGTGTATGGGACGTTATTTACTTGCATCTGGTGGATAAATACCCAGTATTTAGTAATACAAAGAATGCTAGGTGACATCTTAATACAAATAACCAATGGAAATCTAAAGGGACAAAGTCCCTCCACATAAAAGCTTCCACCACTGCAGCCGAGTAGTGCTGCTATCCCAGCAAGTGGGTTGAAAATAGAAAATCAATAAAGAAATCACCTGCTGAATTCATCAGTGAACATTGTTTTGGAAGATTCTAGTTTTCATAGTAGCTAGACTATTCATTTGGCCTTTCAAGTAACACAAAAATGTTTTACAGTGGATTTCTTTCCCTCAAAGACCGCACAGTAACACAGTCATGATACCTTTTTGCATAGTGTGACACAAGGAAAATCCTGTTGTCAGGATATTAATGATCAAATCTATTTTCATCCTTATTTTCAGGGTATTCATGAGGGAATGCCCCTGGTTGAAGAGCACGTGGCCCCAGAATCGTGCGGTGTTGATGATTTAAAAGAGGTAAATCTTGATGAGAATGATTTGAATGAACTATTGTCATTATCACATTACTTGTGGTAAAACATCCAATTGACCCACACATTTCATTGGTACTGTTTGTGTGGGTGTGTGTGTGTGTTTTCTGTCATCTGATTGTGAGATGGTATGCATGGACAATGGTATGTCAGGTCTTTCTTCTAAGATGCGTTTCAGAGTGTAAGTCAGTATAGTGTCTCAGTGTGTGTAAAGCAGTGTATGACAGGAATGTGACATTTGCGGTCCATACGGTTTAAAGGTACCTGCGTCCAGGTGGGGTTAAAAGTGCTATTTTAGAATACCTGAGAACTTGTATTGGATCTATATGATAGTCCAATGTGTATGGGACGTTATTTACTTGCATCTGGTGGATAAATACCCAGTATTTAGTAATACAAGGAATGCTAGGTCACATCTTAATACAAATAACCAATGGAAATCTAAAGGGACAAAGTCCCTCCACATAAAAGCTTCCACCACTGCAGCCGAGTAGTGCTGCTATCCCAGCAAGTGGGTTGAAAATAGAAAATCAATAAAGAAATCACCTGCTGAATTCATCAGTGAACATTGTTTTGGAAGATTCTAGTTTTCATAGTAGCTAGACTATTCATTTGGCCTGTCAAGTAACTCAAATATGTTTTAGAGTGGATTTCTTTCCCTCAAAGACCACACAGTAACACAGTCATGATACCTTTTTGCATAGTGTGACACAAGGAAAATCCTGTTGTCAGGATATTAATAATCAAATCTATTTTCATCCTTATTTTCAGGGTATTCATGAGGGAATGCCCCTGGTTGAAGAGCACGTGGCCCCAGAATCGTGCGGTGTTGATGATTTAAAAGAGGTAAATCTTGATGAGAATGATTAGAATGAACTATTGTCATTATCACATTACTTGTGGTAAAATATCCAATTGACCCACACATTTCATTGGTACTGTTTGTGTGGGTGTATGTGTGTGTTTTCTGTCATCTGATTGTGAGATGGTATGCATGGACAATGGTATGTCAGGTCTTTCTTGTAACATGCGTTTCAGAGTGTAAGTCAGCATAGTGTCTCAGGGTGTGTAAAGCAGTGTATGACAGGAATGTGACATTTGCGGTCCATACGGTTTAAAGGTACCTGCGTCCAGGTGGGGTTAAAAGTGCTATTTTAGAATACCTGGGAACTTGTATTGGATCTATATGATAGTCCAGTGTGTATGGGACGTTGTTTACTTTCATCTGGTGGATAAATACCCAGTATTTAGTAATACAAGGAATGCTAGGTCACATCTTAATACAAATAACCAATGGAAATCTAAAGGGACAAAGTCCCTTCACATAAAAGCTTCCACCACTGCAGCCGAGTAGTGCTGCTATCCCAGCAAGTGGGTTGAAAATAGAAAATCAATAAAGAAATCACCTGCTGAATTCATCAGTGAACATTGTTTTGGAAGATTCTAGTTTTCATAGTAGCTCGACTATTCATTTGGCCTGTCATGTAACTCAAAAATGTTTTAGAGTGGATTTCTTTCCCTCAAAGACATCAAAGTAACACAGTCATGATACCTTTTTGCATAGTATGACAGGGATAATCCTGTTGTCAAGATATTAATGATCAAATCTATTTTCATCCTGATTTTCAGGGTACTCATGAGGGAATGCCCCTGGTTGAAGCGCACGTGGCCCCAGAATCGTGTGGTCTTGATGATTTAAAAGAGGTAAATCTTGATGAGAATGATTTGAATGAACTATTGTCATTATCACATTACTTGTGGTAAAACATCCAATTGACCCACACATTTCATTGGTACTGTTTGTGTGGGTGTGTGTGTGTGTTTTCTGTCATCTGATTGTGAGATGGTATGCATGGACAATGGTATGTCAGGTCTTTCTTGTAACATGCGTTTCAGAGTGTAAGTCAGTATAGTGTCTCAGGGTGTGTAAAGCAGTGTATGACAGGAATGTGACATTTGCGGTCCATACGGTTTAAAGGTACCTGCGTCCAGGTGGGGTTAATAGTGGTATTTTAGAATACCTGGAAACTTGCATTGGATCTATATGATAGTCCAATGTGTATGGGACATTGTTTACTTGCATCTGGTGGATAAAGACCCAGTATCTAGTAATACAATAATGCTGCAATAAAACATCTTCAACAGTGTCAGAAACATATCCTGGTGTCTGCAACAGCATCCGCCTTGGACAAGTGCCTCCAGTGTGTGGGACCTGTAACCTCCCTTAAGTGGCTTGGCTATAAATGCAAAGGTAAGTTATCAATTGAATTTACAGTAGTTGTATATGCTGTGTTCTGTTGTATGATTAACCACTCTATAAACACCTATGGAAAATGTTCCTGGTACACAGCATAGGCTACTGTACCAACTATTTTTCAGAGTATACCGATGTTGTCATCATGAACTTGAAGACCGCTACCTTGCTTTATCAGCATGATTGTTTGCAGTGTGTCATACATTTCAGATTACATAAAGATGTTTCATTTTGTTTCATTGGCACTGACCAGATATGTGGGGGTATGATGCTTTATGTTTCCTAAATCCACCTTAATTTCCACTTGGATGAGTTAACATTTACATCAGAAATTTAGCTGTTTTTGCGTATTTTAAGATCACTGCAGTGCTTTGACAGGGGAACAACTTCAATAGAACCAGTGTTAAAATGTGTATGTTCAAAATGTGTTACAGTTTGTTCTGGGGTCTGGCACAAAACCTGCTTTAGCAAAATGATGCAGAATAAAACTCAAGATCTGTCCCAGGTAAGAATCTTCTCAAGGGTTCTTCAACTCTATAATATGCTGTCTATAACTGTCCATTACCATGTAAAATACTTGCTTTCTCACCATATTAGGAACAACAGTCAGATCAGGAAATCATACCAAAAGATAAACACTGCATGTCTGATGACGAATCCATAACAGATCAGGAGAGCACACTAAATGATGGGTCTGAGGACGAATACGTACCCGACTCAGAGTCAGAAAACACTGACAATGATGTTTCAGATCCAATCATACCTGTGCATGTTGGATCTTATGAATCAGATACAAGCATCTCAGTATTGCCAAGCACATCCAAAATCTGGCCACCTTTTGAAGATGGCAAGGCTCCCAATGTGGCTGAAACATCCGATTCTTTCAAAAGGTCATCCATGGAACAGCCCAAGGGAGAGGTTGAGCATCAAAAACGAACGTCAAATCTGACTATGAGTATCAAAAATTATTGTTACTTTTGTGGTAAGCCACAATCTAAGATTGCTCGCCACTTAAAAACACACAAAACAGAACATGAAATTGTTCAAGCATTTTCTCTCCCAGTGGACTCCAAAGAACGTCAAATATTAGTAGGAAAAATGAGGAATAAAGGAAATTTTAAACACAATGCTGCAGTACTACAGAGTGGAACAGGGCTACTCAAAGTCAAGAGACGACCAAAGGGCAAAGAACTGTCAGAAAAGTTTATACACTGCATGTACTGTCAGGGCATGTATATTCGCAAGGAGCTTTGGAGGCATGTCCGCAGGTGCTCCTGTAGACCAGGAAAAGAAGATGAGAATGATGAACCTGGGAGGAAAAAAGTACTGGGTGTGGCTGTTGCTTTAGAGTCTACATTCTTGCAGGGGATCCCAAGTGGAGTGTGGAAGCTCCTAAGCGTAATGAAACTGGATGACATCACCTCAGTTGTGCGAAATGATCTCACAATTATGCAGTTTGCTAAGTCACTTTATAACAAACACGGACAAGACCCTACAAAACATGAGTATATACGGCAGAAGCTCCGTGAAGTGGGGCGTTTGCTGTTGTGTCTACGGACAAACTTCTCCATCCATAACATGGAGGACGCTGTTAAACCTGCAAACTTCCAGAGAGTCGTGGAAGCAGTTCAGAAGGTCTCAGGGTTTGATGAAGAGAAATGTGCATACAAAACACCGAGTCTAGCTCTCAAACTGGGACATACATTACGAAAGATTTGTGACATAATTCATTGTAGGGCCCTAATGGCTGAAGATGAAGAATTGATGAAGTCGACTGAGATATTTAAAAAGTTGCATGCATCCAAGTGGTCAGAGTTTGTGTCTCACGGTGCCCTGACCACATTATCTGATGCCAAGTACAACAAGCCCAGCACATTACCCTTCACTGAAGATGTCCAGACACTTCACAAGTACTTAGAAAAATCCTCCACAAGTGCCTTTAGCAGCCTAGAGAAGGAGGCGACCCCTCAGCATTATGGTCAACTTGCTAACATCACACTATCGCAAATCATTGTGTTTAATCGAAGACGTGCTGGTGAGGTGTCAAAAATGCGCCTGAAAATGTTTTACGAACGAGACAGCACAAGTCTGCATGAAGATGTTGCCATGGGCTTGTCGAAAACTGAACAGAGGCTGTGCAACTATTTCACCCGAATTGAAATCATGGGGAAAAGGGGCAGAAAGGTTGCCGTCCTGCTAACGCCCAGTATGGTTGAAGCTCTCTCATTACTGATCAACAAAAGACCAGAATGTGGTGTTTGTGACACGAATGTTTTCCTTTTTGCAAGACCAAAATCAATGGGCCACTACCGAGGACAGGACAGTTTACGTGGTCACGCAAGCCAGTGTGGAGCAAAGCACCCTGAACACCTCAGATCAACCCAGCTCAGGAAACATGTCGCCACACTATCACAAGTGCTCAATCTGAAAAACAATGAACTTGATCAAGTTGCAGACTTTCTCGGTCATGACATTCGTGTCCACCGCGACTTCTACCGATTACCGGTTCCCACAGCACAACTGGCCAAGATTTCCAAGCTGCTCATATCAATGGAGAAAGGAAATCTTTCCACCATGCAGGGGAAATCACTCGATGAGATCGAAATCGAAGGTTTGTATCAAAATGTGCAATTCCAGGTTTTTTGTCACTGACATAATATTTTAAAAGAATGAGAAAACTAAGGCGTATCCACTTGCCATATATCAGTGGTCGGCAAAACTTTCCAAGCTAAGGCTGGGAAATAATTCAACATGCTGGTTTAAAGTTGGTTTAAAATTTCTAGTGTGAAGTACGGTGTTTCTTCTTGCTTCGGCTTTCTGTGTGAGTTTTATCAATAACATTTCTTAGAGGAAATCACTTGGAGTGATGATGATGCTGAGGACATTGGGAGCCAGTCTGACTGTGAAACAAGCAAGGCAGTGGATGCTGCATCAGAGTTCGATATCACAGAGCAAGTTGAAGATTTCGGTAGGTTATCACACCCGATTTATGGATGTTCTGTGATTAAAATACTTTTTTACTGTGAGAAATTTGACTATTAACCAAATT
>CM030174.1:33341502-33349002 GCA_017639675.1 Aplochiton taeniatus | reverse complement strand
GCTACTTTGCCTATAACAGTTATGAGCTCTGATAGCCCTAAAGCTACCCATGGATTTTTAAAGGGGGCGTTCTCCTACATTTCGATAGACAAGTTTAAATTACCGGTTGTTTTTTTTTTTTTTTTTTTTCTGCAGAGAAAACTTTCTGATATGCAAGTTTAAACATGACCCATTTTGATTGCTTTGCAGTCTAAGCCTAGCGTATATAGTTCAGTTGTTGGAGCACAGTATTTCCCAATAACCAATAACAAGTAAAATGCTATCTAAAGCAGATCCAGTGTTATTGGTCTATTATCAATGCATTTTACAAAATAATGTTTTCTGGTTAAAAAAAAAAAAAAATCTTTGCCTTTAGACCTGCTGAAAATTGTTGCTCACTTTGTTTCCATAACTGTTCTTATCAATATTGGTCTGCATCTATCTTCTTGAAAACATCTTTGGGCAATAAAACTGATAAATGTCCTGGCGTTAGAGCAAAAGTGGAGGGGGCGAAAGTGCATAGCAACCGTTCACCTCCCCTATAGCAACGCCAATGAAAAGTAATCTGGTGATAAAATACCGCGACAGTGTCGTAAAACTCAATGTTATGGTTTATCCTCGTTTGACCAGTTTTGTCCTCTAGCGTTAATCCTGTCCTGTACAAGTTGCAATTCAAACAACTGCAGCATATACTAGCCTAAATATTGGCATTTCACTAGGAAACCATGGCAGGGACATTGGTGCGCAAAGGGATCGACCACCTGAAAAGCAAGGAATTTAGGGAATACTTGACGAGGTAAAATGAGAGATTGTTCGACTAGCAATCAACGCTACGCAGCTAGCGGAAGCTAACGCTCGCTAACCAGCTAATGATATTAGCGTTGTTGTCATACTAGCTTGTAGATATTATAGGAAACATCAACCGTTGAAAGTTAAGTTGGTGCAACTTGAAATTTACAAGTGATGAATTTTGTTTCCAACATTGTCATGTTTTGGTTATATTTTGACGGACTGTTTTGAAGGACACTTGATCTTGCACAGTTAGCGTTAGCACCCAAGCGTTATGCCGTGTGAACCGTGACACACTAGTTCTTAGTGCAAGCCAAATGCTGTTTCCAATGTAAATATCTGTGTTCGGTTTGGTCCGAGAATTTGGCGTTTGCTTATTTAACAGATTCATCAGATTTGGGCCAGACGTTAGTCAAGCTAGTTGGTGAGCCCTGATACAGCTAGGGTCAAGGTCTAGATAGAATGAAAAACACTTGAACAATCGCACCTTGGTTCACTCTCCTAGAACAACAATGATAACTTGCATAATTTATAACGTCATGTTATTCCCCGACACATTGAATCATTGCTATATTGTTATAACTTGATGTTTTCTGTCTTTCTTATTTGTAAAATAATGTTATTTCATGTAGGCCTGAAATGTGTGTTTCAATTGAACTAAACTTTCTCTTTCTCTTCCCTGTGTTTTGTCTCACTCCACTAACAGCACGGTAAGACCTGGTTTACATATGTCTTAAACCTTTCTGCCCTTCTGGGCCCTGTCTCTTGTCTGGCTGTGTCTCACTTTCCAGTTTGTGGCTTTGCTTTGGTTTGTTGCCATTGAGGCATACAGTATGTCTCTCTACCTTTCCATATCTGTGTACGTGTGTGTGTGTCTAATAATAATAATATTAATTGGGATGTGTGTGTCGCAGCACTTCTGGGGCCCTGTGGCAAACTGGGGTCTGCCCATCGCAGCCATTAATGACATGAACAAGAGCCCTGAGATCATCAGTGGCAGGATGACCTTCGGTGAGAGAGAGAGACACACACACACACACACACACACACACACGCACAGACACGTCACACACACACACACAAAGACACTTGTCACACACACACACACACAAAGACATTGGTCACACACACACATACACAAAGACACTGGTCACACACACACACAATTACACTGGTCACACACACACACACACACACACACACACACACACACACACACACACACACACACACACACACACAAAGACACTGGTCACACACACAAACACACACTGAAAAGCCCCGGTCACATACTAACACATAGACTGTTGACACACATACACGTACACTTGATATATGCACACCTTCCACTATTACACACAGTAGTCAAAGCTCTACGGACATTCTTTAGCCCAACAACCTACCTGTGTGACTATCTGTGATTGGTTGTTGGAGTCCTGTTCTTCAGTGAAAAGCTTCATAATTGGCTGCATGTGTGTCCTGTCCTCACCAGCTCTCACCTGCTATTCGCTGACATTCATGAGGTTTGCCTACAAGGTGCAGCCGCGCAATTGGCTGCTGTTTGCCTGCCATCTGACCAATGAGACTGCTCAGATTGTCCAGGGCTGCAGACTTATGAAATACAAGTAAGACGCCCTGTTCTCTTCTGTTATTGGCTAACGCTCTGTACGGTAATTTTTATAAAACTATAAAATTTGAAGAGAGATTTTTAGAATGTAGTTTCTAACTGGGGTTGATGTTATTTCTCTCCAGCATGCAGAAGAAGAAGACGACGTCGTCTTAATGGCGGAAGTGAAGCCGGAGCCAACCGTTTCCGATTTGGGAACCCGCAGACTTCGGTTGGCTGGTGGTGGGGCGGCCATTTTACCCATCTTTATAACTCCATAACAATCATCATCGGGAACCTTGACAACGTTATTTTTTTTTCCAGGTGGAAGGTCCATGAATACAATGGGGTTTATACTTATACTATCGAATGTCTTTTTTTTGTGTCACGCACAAACGAATGAAGTGGAAAATGCACACACACATGCAGATCCTGGCCTGCCCTTTGATAATTCTGTTAATCTCTGAAGAGCAGCACTAAGCTTATCTATATGTTTCTAAGATGGAGGCCAGTATGTGCTGCTACAGTCTGTGTCCATATTGAATTCCTTCACCTAACATCGTCTCCTTTCCTTTCCCTGAAGAGGTTAATGAACTGGCAATAAAAACGTAAACATGGCCCTTTGTACTTGTGTTTTCTATGGTTACCATCCCGTTATTGATTATGAACGTGTTATCGGGTCATAATGAAGACTAGTTTACTGTTATTAGCTCTCTTCTCTCAACGTTCAACAGGAGCCTTGCGTAATATCCTAGACGTGCCTGCATGGTCATGTCTGACCTCATTTATGTTTACTGTGGAGCTGTCTCAACAAAATACAAATAAAAACTGTCTGCTTAATTTAGAACCCAACATCGACACTTATATATAGCGACAATATTGTAGTACCTGATAATATACTGACAGTATTGTATTACCTGATAATATACTGACAATATTGTATTACCTGAAATTATACTGACAATACTGCATTACCTGATAATATACTGACAATATTGCATTACCTGAAAATATACTGACAATACTGCATTACCTGGTGATATACTGACAATATTGCGTTACCTGGTGATATACTGACGATATTGTAGGGGGGGTGGTGGGGTTGTAATTCTCTCCCTGGTGATAAGGAACTGACTGGGCCAGAGGACACGTTGTCCGTGAACTATAACACCGCAGGACAAACTCCAGCTGTGAAGTGTGTAATCTGTACTCTCCTACCAGCCGGCAGGAAATGCGACGTGGGAAGACTTATGCTGCATCTTCCAGGCATTTTATTGAAGTATTGCCATAGAAAGAAATCGTAATATTTACAGTTTATAATTCACAGTATAAAATAAGTGTCTTTCATGTGGCAGATAAAGAAGCTGGTAGGTATTGATTCCCTCTTCTTTTCCTCCAGTCCTAGGCTGGTAAAACCCGGAGGTGGTTCTTCGTCATGTCAGAGTAGGAGTCACTATTCACTCACACTGCCACCTGGAGCGTTTTTAAATAGCGCAGAATTCATCCGTCCTTTGTGTGTACGTTTTGATTTAAAAATCATTGTAAAGTACATTTAATCATGGCGTTCTTTCTGTAACCACACCCGCTATTTGATCTAATCTGCACATTCTTTATTTTTGAATTATCATGACACTTCCTGTTGATTGAAATATATTTATATATATTTTCTTAACACAGCCCAGTAGGACACCGTCACATGACTAGTCAGGAGACCAATAATCTATCACCGTTGGTTACACAGGGACGTCGCCCTGGGTTACAGTCCATTCCTGACGGACACAGGTCCTTGTTGCTAGGTGACCATCGGGGAGTTGTCGTCGGTTAAGGTCATCGCTTGTTCTGACCCCTAAAAATGCTTCCCATGGCTACGAGTCGTTGCCGACGGTTACAGGTCATCACTGGTGATGACGAGGCCATTTGCAATCTGGTTCTCCAGAATCAACCCATCTTCATCCTCCTCCTCCTATGCACGCACACAGACACGCACGCACGCACGCACACACACACACACGCACACACACACACAGAAGTTGCATGACAATGAGACATTCAAATAACATCTATAATCTATAATTTAAACACAAACAGGTTAAAGGTCACAAAAGGGGAATAACAGTGACGTGATGATGCAGCTAGGGTCAGAGGTGAGAGGTCAGACTTACTTCATCTCTCTGTTTGTAGTCCTTCTCTGAGCCGCGGTAGGACACCACGTGGATCAACGTGTAGATCCTGGATTACAACAACAACAACATCAACATCAACAACAGGGATGAGAGCACAGGCCTGTGTGTGTATGTGTGTGTGTGTGTGTGGGGAGGGGGGGGGGGGTCTGCCTTTGTAAGTGTGTGTGTGGTTGCCAGTGTATGAACCTCTAGTAGTGTGTGTGTGTGTGTGTAGTGTGTGTGTGTGTGTACCTGTGGTAGAGCGCGTGTGTGTGTGTTAGTGTAGTGTGTGTGTTGGTACGGTGTGTGTGTGTTGGTGTGTGTATGTGTGTGTGTATGTTTGTGTGTACCTGTGGTAGAGTATGTGTGTGTGTGTTGGTGAAGTGTGTGTGTTGGTACCGGGTGTGTGTTGGTGTGTGTGTGTGTGTGTGTGTGTGTGTGTGTACCTGTGGTAGAGCATGTGTATGTGTGTGTGTGTTGGCGTAGTGTGTGTGTTGGTACGGTGTGTGTATATGTCTGTGTGTGTGTCTGTGTGTGTGTACCTGTGGTAGAGCATGTGTGTGTGTGTGTTGGTGTAGTGTGTGTGTTGGTACGGTGTGTGTGTTGGTGTGTGTATATGTGTGTGTGTGTGTGTGTGTGTGTGTGTGTGTGTGTACCTGTGGTAGAGCATGTGTGTGTGTGTGTGTGTGTTGGTGAAGTGTGTGTGTTGGTACGGTGTGTGTGCATATGTGTGTGTGTGTGTGTGTGTGTGTACCTGTGGTAGAGCATGTGTGTGTGTGTGTGTGTGTGTGTGTTGGTGTAGTGTGTGTGTTGGTACGGTGTGTGTGTTGGTGTGTGTATATGTGTGCGTGTGTGTGTTGGTGAAGTGTGTGTGTGTGTGTGTGTGTGTGTGTGTGTGTACCTGTGGTAGAGCATGGCCAGGAACTGCACCAGCAGCAGGACAGCGAAGGAGAGCAGGAACATCAAACTGAGAGGCTCCACCTTCAGGGAGTCCTCCGACTGCGTCCCGTTGGGATAGTACTTGGGGATCTTGATGCTGCCCAGCAGAAAAGAGAAGAAGAATACAGTTACAGACACAGAGAGAGAGAAGGAGAGGTAGAATACGGATACAGACACAGAGAGAGAGAAGGAGAGGTAGAATATGGTTACAGACACAGAGAGAGAGAAGGAGAGGTAGAATATGGATACAGACACAGAGAGAGAGAAGGAGAGGTAGAATATGGTTACAGACACAGAGAGAGAGAAGGAGAGGTAGAATATGGATACAGACACACAGAGAGAGAAGGAGAGGTAGAATATGGATACAGACACAGAGAGAGAGAAGGAGAGGTAGAATATGGATACAGACACAGAGAGAGAGAAGGACAGGTAGAATATGGATACAGAGACAGAGAGAGAGAAGGAGAGGTAGAATATGGATACAGACACACACAGAGATAGAAGCCTGGCTGAGGAGGGTGATCAGTAGAACATACAGACTCACTGAGAGCCACTTCCACATCAGAATCCTCAGTAGAATACAGATTGTTTAACTTCAAAAGATTTCATGTTGTCTATTTGTATTGATTGATTGATTGATTGATTGATTGATTGATTGATTGCTTGGTACCTGATGACGTCATTGCCGATGGCTTGGAGGAAGAAGGTGGCCACCACCCAGAGAACGTTAAGGATGAAGTACAGGAACACAGCCTGGAGAGATGATGGAGGGAGGGAGGGAGGAGAGGAGAAGGATGGAGGGAGGGAGGGAGGAGAAGGATGGAGGGAGGGAGGGAGGGAGGAGGGGAGAAGGATGGAGGGATGGAGGGAGGGAGGGAGGAGACAGATGGAGGAGAGGAGAGAGGACAGGAGAAGAGACAAAACAATCAGGCTTTACTTGACACTTATTATAGTACTTCACATCATTATTACTATCCGAGGTCCCCCACACACACACACACACACTCACACACACACACACGCGTGCACATGCACGCATGCACGCATGCACACACGCACACACGCACACACGCACACACAGTCCCTCGCTGGAGACAGACCTTGTTGCGTAGCGACTTGAGTTCCCGGGTCACTTCATCTTTGTGGGCCTGGGTATCGGTGATGGGAGTCAGGTAGCGCTCAATCAGCTTGTTCCAGAAGTCTTCCTCTCCCTTAACACATAAACACACACACACACACACACACACACACACACACACACACACACACACACACACACACACACGCCCAGTTCGCCACAGGATACACTCTCTGCAGAGCAGCAGGGATTGGGTTGTACATGGAAGTGTGTGTTTTGGTGCTGGTGCTGTGTATCGTCTGACCTCGGTGAGTTTCTCCACCTGTGGGGCGATCAGCGTCTTTTCTACGGCCCGCTTGACCCGCCTCTCCAGCCGCTCCATCCGATTGGTCTTCAGGATACGGCGAGCCTTGTCAATCAGACACACTTGTTATTGGCACCAAAGAAGAAGACAAAAAACACACCCTCCTTATATGGTCAACCTGTTCTAGAGGTCATGTTAGAGGTCACAGGAAGTGATGTACCTGTTCTAGAGAACATGTTAAAGGTGACAGGAAGTGATGTACCTGTTCTAGAGGTCATGTTAAAGTTCACAGGAAGTGATGTACCTGTTCTAGAGGTCATGTTAAAGTTCACAGGAAGTGATGACCCTGTTCTAGAGGTCATGTTCAAGGAAATGGCCTACCTGTTCTGGAGGTCATGTTTGAGGTCACAGGAAATGGCCTACCTGTTCTAGAGGTCATGTTCGAGGTCACAGGAAACGGCCTACCTGTTCTAGAGGTCACGTTCGAGGTCACAGGAAACGGCCTACCTGTTCTAGAGGTCATGTTCGGGGTCACAGGAAACGGCCTACCTGTTCTAGAGGTCACGTTCGAGGTCACAGGAAACGGCCTACCTGTTCTAGAGGTCACGTTCGAGGTCACAGGAAACGGCCTACCTGTTCGTTG
>CM030174.1:33334002-33336502 GCA_017639675.1 Aplochiton taeniatus | reverse complement strand
GTACAGGCTTCGGTTATCTGTCCTTTGAATTTGTTTCATTTATTTAATATATGGGCCCATTTTCTGAAGGGAACTGTAATCTATATTGGCTTTACTCTCAATAAAAAATGCATAATAACAGTTAATGACCCCGTCTCAAAGCTGATATTGCTGTATTGGAAAATGCCCTTAAGTTAGCTCAATATTTCATTCATTTTAAATATTAAAGCGCCGTCTTAA
This sequence comes from Aplochiton taeniatus, assembly GCA_017639675.1. Classification (NCBI taxonomy): domain Eukaryota; kingdom Metazoa; phylum Chordata; class Actinopteri; order Galaxiiformes; family Galaxiidae; genus Aplochiton; species Aplochiton taeniatus. The sequence continues at coordinate 33,336,283 of CM030174.1, read as the reverse complement.
AAACTGTTTTGGAACAGCAGTTTGATGAATGATACCTCACGTTGCAGTCGTTTGACAGACAAAAAACTTTTATCCAAAGCAACTTACAAGTAATGAATTCAGCGGAAGCGTGTTAAGAAACACAATTTTTCACAGTGTCATACAACTGCATCCATATTACAATTATTGTTAATAGTGATTGCAGATGAAAACAACTTGTTTTTGGTTTGCTCAAAAAGACTAAATTGTTCACCAAATCTAAATAGGTTTGTTTTCGTGTTGCCATGGAATTTGTTTGATTGTTCTCAAGTTGCCATGGAATTTGTTTGTTTGTTTTCATATTGCTATGGAATTTGTTTGTTTGTTTTCATGTTGCCATGGAATTTGGGCTGTTAATCCCCCAAAATAACCAGAAATCAGTACCAGCCCTTACCTGTTATCATGACTCAGCACAGACACCATGAACCCAGCCCTTAACCTGTTATCATGACTCAGCACAGACACCCTGGACCCATCCCTTACCTGCTATCATGACTCAGCCCCTCAAACCTGGACCCAGCCCTTACCTGCTATCATGACTCAGCACCGACACCCTGAACCCCGCCCTTACCTGCTATCATGACTCAGCACCGACACCCTGAACCCCGCCCTTACCTGCTATCATGAGGGAGACGGAGGCGGGCCCCAGGATGGAGGAGCCCACGGTGAACATCTGGTAGAAGATGTAGAGTCTGGAGATGGAGGAGTTCCTCTTGACGGTCTCCCCCCCGCTGTGCAGCAGGTCCAGGGTGTTGGCCAGTGTGGAGGGCCCCCAGCGGCGGCGCTGGTTGTAGAACTCTTTGAACTCCTGGGGGGACTGGGTGTAGGCGTCCGACGCCGCATTGTACTCCACCCTCCAGCCCTGCTGCAGCAGCAGAGTGCATAGCCAGCGGTCCTCCCCTGAGGGGTCAGAGGTCACAGGTAAAGGTTAGGTGTGTGGGTGTGGGGGTGTGAGTCAACGTTAATTCACCTTGTGTTGTGAATCTTTAACCCGTTAATCAGAGGAGACCAGGGCACAGCAATGAGGGATTCTTTTCCAGAACAACTCCTCTGACGGACCTATTGTCATTCTGTCAATCTACTTAATGTTTGTACGAATTATTTCACACAGATATTACTATAGTATATCCGAATACATTTCTCTAAGACATCAAATCTGTATTTTATTTCCATCATTAAATGATGGACACATTTTAACCTGCAATGTGTTGGTCCGTAGGTGACTGTGTGTGTCCGTGTGTGTTAGAATGTGAGTGTGTGTGTACCTTGATCGTACTGGACGTACTCCGAGGCCTTGGTTGCCGTGGTAGTGTATCTCTTCAGTACATTGTCGTCCATCAGAGCCGACCCCCTGAACAGACTGAAGCAACCCGGGCTGCACAGCACCGACCCAAACACATGTTCAGCTGTCTTCTGCAGCCAGTGGCCTACGGCGTACTCAAACTTCTGGTACCACACCATCGGACCTGAGCAGAACCAAGCATGTTAGGTATATAACCCTAACCCTAACCCTAACCATAACCCTAACCCTAACCATAACCCTAACCTTAACCCAGTGGCCCACAGCGTACTCAAACTTCTGGTACCACACCATCGGACCTGAATGGAACCAGTGCATTAGGCAGGCACCGTTCCATAGATATATACAGTATAAATATATATATATACAGTATATAACCAGAACATATAAAATAGCACAGCGTGTGTATATGTTTATTTGTGCCTATATGTTTCTCTGAGTTGTGTGTGTCTTTGTTTTTATTGGTTTAAATTATGAATCTGTCCTATGATCTTATCTGTCAGCCCTGGATTGCACGGCTCTTAACAGGTCTTGGTCAACGTGAGTTGTTTTTAAATGTGCATTATAAATATATGTGAGCTGACTTGTCTTGATATAACCTCAGCATATGACCGGAATGGAAGCAGGGCGTTAGGCAGGCACCATTACATCTTTTCATTGGCCCCTCCCTTCCTCATCCCTCCCTCCACTCCTAACCTCCCTCCCTCCCCTCCTCATCCCTCCCTCCCTCCCTCCCTCCCTCCCTCCCTCCCTCCCAGTCTCCTCACCCATCCCGGTGGGGTGGATCCTCCCGCAGGCCGCGCCCACGTTGCTGTACATGCGGAGCCGGTCCACCAGCAGGATGAGGGCTTTGGGCTGGAAGTCGGTGTCTCCGTCCAGGGCCATGATGTAGGTGTTGTCGTCGGAGATGTGCTTCCTCTTGCTGTCATTGTCATACTGAGGCAGCAGGAAGCTCTCTCCATC
>CM030174.1:33266502-33329002 GCA_017639675.1 Aplochiton taeniatus | reverse complement strand
CTGACGGGTTCTCAGAGGTTCTAACGGGTTCTCGAGTGGTTCAAACAGGTTCTGACGGGTTCTCAGAGGTTCTAACGGGTTCTCGAGTGGTTCAAACAAGTTCTGACGGGTTCTCAGAGGTTCTAACGGGTTCTCCAGTGGCTCTACCAGGTTCTAACGGGTTCTAACAGGTTCTCCAGTGGTTCTGGTTCTAACGGCTTCTAACGGGTTCTCCACAGTACCTGCATGTTGTTGCTGGCCTGCACTGGGTTCTCCCACCAGTTGAGAGAGACTAGCAGTGAGGAGAAGACGCCCACAGCAACGTAAACGTAGCAGTTGCTGTCCTGGTAGTCCACGTAGGAGGACACGCGCACATAGAAGTCCGCCCCCAACAGGAAGTAGCCTGGAGGGAAGCAAAAAGTTAGGTGTTGCAGTGCATCATGGGAGATAACTAGACCGCTTGACTGCTCTGGAAGAGTGTGTGTGCGTACCAGCGAGGAGGAGGAAGAATGTGTGTGCATACCAGCGAGGAGGAGGAAGAGTGTGTGTGCGTACCGGTGAGGACGAGGATGAGGGAGCAGAGGGGGAAGATGATCTTCCAGTTCTCTCTCTGCAGCCTGAAGGAGATCTGGAGGATGGCAGAGAAGATGCACACCCCTCCGCTGATGAAGAGGTTGGTGAGGACGTCGAACTGAGGCATCACTACCAGGACCAGCACCGACGTCCCCAGAGAGACCAGGCACTCCACCCCGCAGATCTACACACACACACACACACACACACACACACACACACACACACACACACACACAATCACAGTCGTTCTAATAAAAACACTGTTGATTCAACTAGTCCAAGACTAACGTAAACACTGCTAGTCATAAAAACTCCAGAGATGTGCAGACAGTTGGATTCACTTTCAAATCTGAAAAAAGTTATATTTGAAATGTTACCTAAGAGACAGCTTACTAAATATATATATATATATATATATATATATATATATATATATATATATATATATATATATAAAACTTATGATGCAATAAAGATGAAGGGCTGCTGCTAAATATAATCTTATGTAAACAATCCTTTAATAAAACGTTGTGATCCTGTTAGCCAAGCAGTTAACAGTAGTCATGATCCTCCATCCTCCATTACATAGACCATATTTGTATTGCTGCTTTAACCAAAGCAGTGCGTCGTTCTAGAGATCCAGGAGCACTCACGCCTGCCATAGTCTTCATGTTGACCTTGACGAAGCTCTTGAAGGCACACCTCCAGAGAGACTTGAGGAAGAGCAGAAGGTTTGGGAACACCAGGACAAAGACCAGCATCAGTATGTAGAACTGACGCTCCTTAGGGCTCCTCATGGAGGTGGGGCTAGCCAGGGTACACAGCACCAGCAACGTGCCCTGATTGGACACAAACCAGGAAGTAGGACACAAACCAGGAAGTTGGATTAAAAAAAAAAATTGAATTGGAAACTATTTGATTAGATGAGAGCAATACAATAAAAACGACTGTCATTAAAAATATGTTTAACTGACATTATTGAAGTGCAATAATGATGTACAAACCATTTTGTTTGGTGAATCAAGCACTAGAATAAATAATGTTTGGCTGAAATCTAGCAGGCTGGTAAAAATGTAAGTGAAAGTCAGGGTGAATATATATGATTTTTCCAATGTTCCACTGTGTTTGTCTTGTTCTAACTCGACCACAACTCTCCTCCACCTTAAGTCTATCCCTGACCCCTAACCCTGACCCCTAACCCTGACCCCTAACCCTAGCATTACCTAATGTTTCATAGTGATGGGGTATGAGGTTCCAGAGGCCAAAATTATTTTACTCTCTGGACTACAACCAAACAGCTGCCATGGAGACCAATTGCTAATAAATAGGCAGTTAAGACACAGTCTCAGAGAAAGAGACGGAGAGAGAGAGAGAGAGAGAGAGAGAGAGAGAGAGAGAGAGAGAGAGAGAGAGAGAGAGAGAGAGAGAGAGGGGGGGGGGAGGAGAGGGAAAGGAGCAGAAAGAAAGGGAGAACAGGGAGGAAAAGAAGTGAAAGAGAAAGTTAGACCCCCAAAAAATCATGTTCTGTCGTTATCTTTAAGGGGTCAGAGGTCACAGTGTGAACCCGGCTCCCCTCAGGGTACCCTAGGGGTTAGGGGTGAGAGGTCACAGTTGGTACCCTGGGGGTTAGGGGTGAGAGGTCACAGTTGGTACCCTGGGGGTTAGGGGTGAGAGGTCACAGTTGGTACCCTGGGGGTTAGGGATGAGAATTCACAGTGTGGACCCTGGGCGTTAGGGGGAAAGGGTCACAGATTGACCCCGGCTGCCCTGGGGGTACCCTGGGGGTTAGGGGTGAAGGGTTCAGAGGTCGTACCTTGCTGATGACAGCGCTGACCAGCACCATGATCCCCACGAAGGCAGACACCAGGTACTGGGCCAGCCGGAAACATGTCCGCTTCTGCTCCTTCTCCGCGCCGATGGGGTTCAGCTGGAACGGGTCCCACGTATCCCTGGGAGACGGGCGCACAGGGATGACGTCAGCACGGGGGTCACACACACACACACACACACACACACACACAGACAGGCAGCCCTGTGCCGGGGCACAAAGGCAGAGTCTCCTATCAACCCCTCCCCAGCCTCGCCCTGTGATTCAACCTGGACTCACTCCGTGGCGAGTTCAATTATCCTTCTTCCTTAGATACACTTTGATAAAAGATAACACGTTTATATGTTCATACAACGCTGGTGAACTTCTGGTCGGGGGGATGGACAGCTGAATCCTCATGGGTCAGAGTAGAACATGAACTGGTCGACAGGCCGCGCTAAAATGAACCAATACTTTTTTTTTTTTTTTAACTGTCAACAAAAGATGGTGCACGACTGGCTTTTAGGGTACTTCAGTCACTGTTGGTCTGTGTTGCCAAAGGTGACAGACTTATCTTAACCTATGGGTAGGCGATAGGATAGCGAGGTATGCAGAGATGAGGGTTGAACTTTGACCTGGTAAGCTCCCGTCAGGAAACATATCTAAGAACAGTGGAGAGCCCTGCTGCCAGTCCAGTTGATGGAGGTAACCCTTCTGCTCAGAGCAAAGCCAACAACATACCACTGGACCGTGTGTGTGTGTGTCTATCTGTCTGTATGTGTATGTGTCTGCGTGTGTACCTGTATGTGTCTGTGTGTGTGTCTGTATGTGTGTATGCCTGTGTGTGTGTGTGTGTGTGTGTGTGTGTGTGTGTGTGTGTGTGTGTGTGTGTGTATATGTGCGTGAATGCCTGTCTATGCCTGTGTGTGTGTGTGTGTGTGTGTGTGTGTGTGTGTGTGTGGAACAGCCAGAAACCTCTGTGGTATTATTAAAGAGGAATAGAGGGGAGGGGTTCTTAGAGAGCAGAAGGCGACCTTAAAAAGGTTTCTAGGTACATAAGACTTGGACATCATCAACGTTAAGCATATCATCTCTTGTTCCTGATCAGACAGACAGGTATACACGGCAACAGTTTATAGTGTGTAGCAACACACAGCCCACCGTGAAGGTTTATTCCTCAAATTCTATGTAAGGCCAAGAGAAGATCACCTTAAATAAAACACTTTATAAAATAGACAATGATTAGGAAAATGTCCATTTCTGCATATTTTTTCTTTTTACCCACGCACATTTTATACAGATGGGTTAGTGGTGCGCCGGTACGTTTGTGCAGTAAAATTGTCAGTTTAACACTTCAGAGAATAGCAGCAAGACAGCGCTTCTCTGCTGTCCCCAAATCACACCAACCCAGCGAGCGATAGGAGGAGAAGATGAGAGAGAGCTAGTTTACCAACCAGATGAAGTCTACTACTTTCTTACCACAGCCCGTGGGCCTGGTGTCATTCAAAGAACAGGTAAAAAAAAACAATACTGTTTTGACCCCAATCAAAAAGAACAATTCGAAAAAAGACACTACAATTCCACACAGGACCGTTTCGTTTCTACATAGACAGCCAGATTAGTTTCCGTGTGACAACGTTATAATTATTTGATTACTTTCAGTATAATGTTATCATCTTAAAATTGCACCGACAGTCAAGTTTTTCCATACAGGAATATCTAGTTTCCTTAAAGAACATTCCAATGTTGTTAGAAGCCGGTCTTTTTTCCCGTAGCTATGATGCCGATGTGGAGTGTGATGGACATCATAAATGGCAGCTCTTTTCCTCTATGAGAGATGCTAAACAAACTGATCTGACAAATCGTATCAAAAAATCATAAAGACGAGTGGTTCTTGTTTTCAGGAGGCAGTTCTTAACTGCCGTTTATTTCTTTGCCAGCAGACCGATCGCCAGCATGACTCGACCCTAGCAGGTCATTCACAACTTCACTTGAAAGGAAAAGCAACTCCCCTGTGTCCCAGGTCTCAAATGAAGGAAACAGACACATAGATATATGTAAAGCATGTGAAGACAGGATGGGAGACAGCTATGGAAGTTCACAAATGAAGGAAACAGTAACGTAGAGCCATGTAAAACATGTAACGACAGGTTGACAGCCAGACCCAGATGTGCCCCTTCTCTGTCTGCGTAACAGACGGGCACCAGCTTACACAGTGTAACCTGTCAATCAGGCAGGTAAAGCCCAGACAAACCCATTCAGACTCACGTGTGCCTCCCCTCTCGTTTATGTCCGCGGAATTTGAGTTCCTCCATGTCGCTAGGTGCGTACGGTCTCTAGTCCACGAGCTGGGCTCCGGGATAGAGCCCTGTTTAGCGTATCGACCGCTTCCCCTCTCCGCCGCCACGCTCAGGTAAGGCCGCAGTGGTAAGTCCTGTTTTTAGAAAGCTGTTTCAGGCCGAGGAGAGCGTTTATGTGTCAGCAGGAGGCTGTGGACCGATAGGAGCGCGCTGTGGCCAGGTAGCTTTGTGGGATGTGCGTGTGGGTAATCAGACAGTATCTGAGAAACCTCAGTCCCTCCCTGTTTAACAAGTGACCATAAACAGGTGCAAGGATCAGCCATTACACAACACACAACACACAGAGCTGTGATTTTTAGACTTTTTTTCTTCCTGTTCTACATGCTACAGACATAACCCATAAACGTTATAGTCATAACCCATAAACGCATGCACTGGCGCACACAAAGCTTAGCGGAAACTCATTCCTGGAGAATTCATCTCCCACTTTATTAGTTACACCTTTATAACCCATCCTGTTAATGCTTACTGCCCTAACAGATAGATTAACGCATGAACCCGTTTGAGATGGTGGATGACGTATTGGTTCATTTTAGATTTCAGAAATATGTTAGTTTAGTAAGCTCTGTGGTTCTGTAGCATCTCCTTAACACCTTCAACCACCCACTCCCTCACTCATTCATTGAGAAGACCTGCCTGTGATCCTCAGCTGCATCGGTTTCACGGCGGTTACCGTGGTTACACGTAAAGTCGTCAGTATGACTGGAGTTATGCTGAAGACGAGACCTTGTGGACTCTGGCCCTCGTCCGTCTGCATAGTTGTTCTGAACTCGGGCAAAGCCACTACACGATCAATCATAAAATACAAACCAGCATACTCATCCCTGCCATAACCATCCAGTTATCCTGACCAGGAAATAACTGAATTCTGGACAATCTCCAGGTTCCTTGTTTCTCTCTTCCCCCAAAATGAGAAGTACTGTATGGGAATGCTTTGATGTGGAGTAAAGTAAAAGAGGTCACAGTTTAAAACTTATTTCAACAAAGGTCAATACAAAAAATCCAAGGGAGGAAACTGATAAACCATTATTAATTTGATCTTAAACAAAAATATATAGGCCTATCTAATCTATGCTTGATGTTAGTTTGATAATGACTAGACAGCTATCTAGTTTCTATCAACCAGCACACACAGTAAACACACACACACACACACACACACACACACACACACACACACACACACACACACACACACCTCCTAACTACTGCTGATACTGCATGGATTATTACACTGGGTTGAGCCCTGTACTGTAATGTGTGTATAGTTTGGTCGTCATGTCGATATAGTTATAATAACATGCAAATACAAATTCAGCTAGTCAATGGTCTTTCAGTAAAAAGAAATGAAAAAAAAGAACAGTTTTCTCAGCAAAGAATAATGTATATATATATATAGTCTACAGTATATTCCAGGATATATATATATATATATATATATGTATATATATATATATATATATATATATATATATATATATATATATATATACATACATATATAGTCTACAGTATATTCCAGGATATATATATATATACATATATATATATATATATATATATATATATATATATATATATATATATATATATATATATGTGTGTGTGTGTGTGTGTGTAACGTATTTGTATTTGGACACAAAGGGAAGGGGTGCAATAACAGTGTGGGGGAAAGAACATAGCAGGAAAGGATACAACTATAAAAGACCACTAACTAGTTTGTAACATATTGTTAAGTGATACAGTGCCTTGCAAAAGGCTTCATCCCTTTTGAAAGCTGTCAGATCTGTCTCAACAACACATTTTTCAGATGTTGTCCTGATCAATGTATTTACAAACTGATTCTCTAAATAATGATTTGATTTGATATTGATGTGTGTGATTTCTTGACATGACCCTCACCATAGGCGGAGTTTACTGGGAGGCAGGCCTAGCGGCCAAAATAAGTCACTACAGTAAGTCTAAAATACGCACGCCACGCCAACACACGCCACACATTGACATCAGTAAAAAATGTTTGCACCGCCAACGTTCATCGTATGCATCGTATGTATATTTAAAAATATTAAATTATAAAGCTGTGTCTACAAAACTGTAATAAACTAGCTCGTACAAGTTAACGTAATATATTCATAGTAGCATAGGCTATATATTAGCCTACTTTACCTAACAAAACAGCACGTAAAAACGAAGTGTTTAATAATTATAACAACAAATTGTTCGGGCAAGAAACAACATTTCAAGCCATTTATATATTATTTGTGTGTTCATCGCTTTCACAATGAATAAATTGTTTATAGCTGTCTGCCCGTCTCCCGACTTTGGAGCCGATATATGCGATCCAGTTTGTGTTGTTGTGAAGTCAGGCTGATCTACCCTTTATAACGGGCCCCACTCGGTGGGGATTTGGGGCAGCGACGGTACGTACTGTTTGGCATTTATGGGAGGTTTATAGTTGTCATTGCAAAATGTGCCAAATATGGGTGGCCATTGGGGGCCCTTTTCCCCAATATTTTTAGCGGGGCCTCAAACATTCGCCTGGTTTGCCTTTCCTGTCGGGGCACATCTGCTGGTACATACTTAGCTTTTCAACAACTACATAATGCAAAACTGAGGTGTTACCAATTATTTCTGAGGTTGCAATGCTGCCTTTAGCCACCATATGGCGCCAGGTCTGATGTGAACCAGCTGTTGCGCTAACAATCTGGACCGCAAGTATGGAAGTAGTAACCCAGCCCTGCCACTGGAGGGCTGTGCAAGCATAGTCAACGCAGAAAACAGGGTGTTAATGTTGTCATTGAAAATAATATTTGCCAAGTTTATTAATTGATGTCAGGTTTTTGTTCATTAATGTAAGCATGTACCTTTAGTTACTTAGTTTTCACTCAGCGAAATGGGGCCGGGGAAACAATGACTACAGTCGCATTAAACAATGCTGGGATAAGAATGTTAAAACAAAAGACAGTAAACTACTCCACTTTTACAGTGTCCGCCTAGCGCAAGAGAACGTGAAGTGTTAATGCCGTTCTTGTTCTTCTGGTCACTTCCTAAACTTGGAGACGGTACTGAATGACTCTCCTCTCCTCCGACCCCTGTCACATTCCTCTTTATTTTCCTCTTCACGATCTCCGGTCGCTCTTCTGCTCCGGCCACTTAACAGGCTTCAAAAGAGATGTGAGTGTGGGTGTGTACAGGCGAGTGTAACGACTACTCATAGCATGCAGGGCCACTCATCTTTCACTTTCTCTCATAAGGAAATGTATTGTTTCTCTCTCTGACTTGACTATTGCTCAACTGCAACTGCTCCTCCTCCCCCTCCCCCCAGCCACCGACGCAGCGTTGCTGTTATGTAATTCTGACACTCCATACAATCTGAAAACAGCATCTAACCAGGTCTGTAACCAATATAACTTTTTGTTCTGTTCTGTTCTGTTCAGCAATGATTTGTTTAGCCCAGTTTGTTGCTCATTTTGTATTTTCTTTTTTATGTTGCTTAGCTCTGCTATCAGAAATGCCATTTCGACATAGAAATCTGCATTCTGATCTCTGCAAGCAAATTAAAGTCTTATGTTACAGCGAAGACAGTTAGCATGCTAAGCTATCATCCAAGTTAATATTAATATACAGAGTTAGCATGCTAAACTCACCAAAGTCAATGGAAAGATATGCAGTTAGCATGCTATGCTTAATAAAGTACATGGTCCTGCAGTTAGGATTCGTATATTTCGCTAACTTTAGATCATGGTAGTCGTGACAATGTTTGCATGCTTGGCTAACAATAGGCCATAAGCTAATAAAAGTTCATATCTGTGAAGTTAAACTACTATGATAACAATTACGCTATGCCACATTCTGTGTCTCTGCTACTCACTTCTGATTAACGGTTCGACTATATTCACGCTACTTTTCCTCAGAGCTGTTCTCTAACTGCTATCAGCATGTCCAGGGGTGCAGTACCCCATCCCAGCCCACTGGAGGGCGCCACAGAGACCACCACAATGGGGGAGAGCAAACCTCTATATCGATTCATCAGAGGAGAACCTAAAGCTGTTGGGGTAAACTGCATTCACACACACTCTCTTATCAGCCTCTCTCCTATGTGCATGCATTTCCTCATGAATAACTTTTAAATGTTTTTAATATCTAATATAATAATATATACAGTGGGGCCAAAAAGTATTTAGTCAGCCACTGATTGTGCAAGTTCTCCTACTTAGAAAGATGAGAGAGGTCTGTAATTTTCATCATAGGTACACTTCAACTATGAGAGACAAAAATGAGAAAAAAAATCCAGGAAATCACATTGTAGGATTTTTAAAGAATTTATTTGTAAATTATGGTGGAAAATAAGTATTTGGTCAATAACAAAAGTTCAACTCAATACTTTGTAACATAACCTTTGTTGGCAATGACAGAGGTCAAACGTTTCCTGTAAGTCTTCACCAGGTTTGCACACACTGTAGCTGGTATTTTGGCCCATTCCTCCATGCAGATCTCCTCTAGAGCAGTCATGTTTTGGGGCTGTCGCTGGGCAACACGGACTTTCAACTCCCTCCACAAATTTTCTATGGGGTTGAGGTCTGGAGACTGGCTAGGCCACTCCAGGATCTTGAAATGCTTTTTACGGAGCCACTCCTTCGTTGCCCGAGCGGTGTGTTTGGGATCATTGTTATGCTGGAAGACCCAGCCACGTTCCATCTTCAATGCTCTCACTGATGGAAGAAGGTTTTGGCTTAAAATCTCACGATACATAGCCCCGTTCATTCTTCCCTTAACACGGATCAGTCGTCCTGTCCCTTTTGCAGTAAAACAGCCCCAAAGCATGATGTTTCCACCCCCATGCTTCACAGTAGGTATGGTGTTCTTGGGATGCAACTCAGCATTGTTCTTCCTCCAAACACGACGAGTTGAGATTTTACCAAAAAGTTCTATTTTGGTTTCATCTGACCACATGATATTCTCCCAATCCTCTTCTGGATCATCCATATGCTCTCTGGCAAACTTCAGACGGGCCTGGCACTGCAGGATTTGATTCCCTCTCGGCGTAGTGTGTTACTGATGGTAGCCTTTGTTACTTTGGTCCCAGCTCTCTGAAGGTCATTCATCAGGTCCCTCCGTGTAGTTCTGGGATTTTTGCTCACCGTTCTCATGATCATTTTGACCCCACGGGATGAGATCTTGCGTGGGGCCCCAGATCGAGGGAGATTATCAATGGTCTTGTATGTCTTCCATTTTCTTACAATTGCTCCCACAGTTGATCTATTCACACCAACCTGCTTGCCTATTGCAGATTCACTCTTCCCAGCCTGGTGCAGGTCTACAATTGTCTTCCTGGTGTCCTTCGACAGCTCTTTGGTCTTGGCCATGGTTGAGTTTGGATTCTGACTGTTTGAGGCTGTGGACAGGTGTCTTTTATACAGATGATGAGGTCAAACAGGTTCCATTAATACAGGTAACAAATCCTACAATGTGATTTCCTGGATTTCTTTTCTCATTTTTGTCTCTCATAGTTGAAGTGTACCTATGATGAAAATGACAGACCTCTCTCATCTTTCTAAGTAGGAGAACTTGCACAATCAGTGGCTGACTAAATACTTTTTGGCCCCACTGTGTATATATATATATATATATATATATATATATATATATATATATATATATATATATATATATATATATATATATATATATATGAACTTATGTATTCATGTTTTTAAATATTTACGGAAAATCTAACCCAGGTGAACACATCCTTCTTTTCACCTCTCCGTCTGTGCCTCCAGATTGTGCTGTTGATCCTGGGTTCATCTCAGTTTATTCTCTCCATGCCACTGAAGCTCATTCAGTTTGAGAATTCAGCTCGACAACTGACAGGCTTCTGGATGGGGGCGCTGGTTGGTAACCTGAACAACCTCAGACAACAAAAAACAAAATGATAAACACACATACACAAACATATTTGTTGATGATACTCACCTTTATTCTTCAGTTGATGGTGTGTGGACTTCTGTTGGTTCTGGCTGAGATCAGGCCTTCAAAGAAACTGGTGAGATGCAAAAATGTTTTAGTTACGTTCCTCAGACGATGACCACCTGACGACTTGTTGGGATAAAATGTCGGAGTGCTTAGTTACAAAATCCTGCCACCATTCAGTGAGATCTCAGTCAAAAATAGCGCATCTGATGTGTACATTTAGGCATTCGTAATGGCAGCGCTTGTTCCTGATTGAGGTTGACGCCTGTCCCCGTTGTTGATAGGTGACGGCGTCGCTGGCTCTCGGTTTGGTGACGTTGGTGGGCGTTGGACCTGCCACCTTTTGTCACGCTGTCAGCATGCAACCCGATAACTTTTATGATGAAGTCTACGACCGCATCGAGCATTCACAGAACATGTACTGGTTTCTTCAGACCAAGGTATGACTGCTGGGCTTGGCTGAGCTGGAATAGAATTAGGTCCAAATTAGCAGTTACAAAGTGGTTGTAGTGCTTGGTCCTGTTGTAGTGAGTGTGTGTGTGTGTGTGTGTGTGTTTGTGTGTGTAGAACATGGTGGTCAGTCTGAAGGTGATCTTCATGGTACACATCTTTGTGGGCGGAGTGCTTCTTATCGTGATGTGTGCCTTCTCCAGAGCTGCACTGCGTTCCACAAAGTCTCGAGTGAGAACTAAAACACTATTGATATCAATACTACTACTAAGACAACCGATAATTCAGCTTTCACCCAGAGGCTCAGTACATTGAATGTGGAAATCTGTGTGTGTGTGTGTGTGTGTCTCTAGGCCATAGTAGTGATGACCAGCTTACCAGCGGAGTGAAGTACCCTCGCCACGCTGTTCTTGGGCCCGAGTCAAAACACATTCTCTAACAGACGTAATTTACCTATCATTAGAAAATGTTACGTACTCAAAGAAGCTCCATGTAGGCCTATTTTGGAATGGGTAACCATACACTAAAAACTTGACTCAAACATGAAAATGCAAGCCTCAAATTCTCAACAGTTTCGGTGAAAACGGTCATGAAAAAGTAACGGTGAAACAATCTTTTTTTTTTTTTTAAGCAAGTTGGAAAATTCAGTTTGTTTAGTTTCGTCAAGAAAGTATTTGGCGTCATACAAAGTTGCAATTACAATATGTTGGCTAAAAAAAACATAATCAATGATCGATTGTGGTGGCATCCTATATTAGCTTACATAGATCAAGCTATAGAAGTTTACATAGACTTAACTCTTTATAATAGCTAGCAAAAACATAGCTCACTATAGTAGTTACATAGGCCTAGCTCACTATAGTAGATTGCATATGCCTAGCTCACTATAGTAGCTAAATAGGCCTAGATCACTATAGTAGTTAAATAGGCCTAGCTCCCTGTAGATTACATAGACCTAGATATAGTAGATTACATAGACCTGGATATAGTAGTTTACATAGACCTAGATATAGTAGATTACATAGAGCTAGATATAGTAGTTTACATAGGCCTAGCTTGCTATAGTAGATTACATATACCTAGATATAGTAGATTACATAGAGCTAGATATAGTAGTTTACATAGGCCTAGCTTGCTATAGTAGATTACATATACCTCGATATAGTAGATTACATAGAGCTAGATATTGTAGTTTACATAGGCCTAGCTTGCTATAGTAGATTACATATACCTAGATATAGTAGATTACATTATACTTCATCAAGATCGTTTTAATACATTTGTTAATATTAGGATGTATATTTAATTCACAGCAACAGACACAGTAGGATGGATTTGCTTTAAAAATAGTCAGACTATGAAACACAAGAAACAGAAGATACTGTTTGACCAGGCGTATAAACCATCCCTTTTTAACCTTCACATCTTATTGGAATAGACAGTGCATATCTGCTTTGTTTGGTTAGGCTGTTTGTTTCCATCTGTTCTATTGATTTCTCTGTTGATTCAACCACTACAGTAGGGATATACAAACATGAGGTGAGGTGAACCCACATGGGTTGTTGGAAGTCCAGATATGAGGTAGGACATCATCATATCTCTCCTTTCTGCCTCTGGAGCCAACTGCAGATTAAGTTTCCCCACACACCATAGACACCAGCTAGCTAGATGTTGTAGCTTATATAGGCCTAGCTCACTATATTAGCTTGCATAGGCCTAGATCTCTGTAGTAGCTTACATAGGCCTAGTTCTCTATAGTAGCTTACATAGGCCTAGCTCTCTGTAGTAGCTCACATAGGCCTAGCTCTCTGTAGTAGCTTACATAGGCCTAGCTCTCTGTAGCAGCTTACATAGGCCTAGCTCGCTACAGTAGCTTACATAGGCCTAGCTCACTATAGTAGCTTACATAGGCCTAGCTCATTACAGTAGCTTACATAGGCCTAGCTCACTATAGTAGCTTACATAGGCCTAGCTCTCTACAGTAGCTTACATAGGCCTAGCTCTCTGTAGTAGCTTACATAGGCCTAGCTCGCTACAGTAGCTTACATAGGCCTAGCTCACTATAGTAGCTTACATAGGCCTAGCTCATTACAGTAGCTTACATAGGCCTAGCTCACTATAGTAGCTTACATAGGCCTAGCTCTCTACAGTAGCTTACATAGGCCTAGCTCACTATAGTAGCTTACATAGGCCTAGCTCTCTACAGTAGCTTACATAGGCCTAGCTCTCTGTAGTGGCTTACATAGGCCTAGCTCTCTGTAGTAGCTTACATAGGCCTAGCTCCCTATAGTAGCTTACATAGGCCTAGCTCTCTATAGTAGCTTACATAGGCCTAGCTCTCTATAGTAGCTTACATAGGCCTAGCTCTCTATAGTAGCTTACATAGGCCTAGCTCTCTATAGTAGCTTACATAGGCCTAGCTCTCTATAGTAGCTTACATAGGCCTAGCTCTCTATAGTAGCTCCCTCTTAATCCAGCTCAAGTTCAATCAGCTCCTGTATTGGCATCCAACCTCCTCAACCAACAACTACATCTATCCAGCTCTACTGACAGAACAATGGCCTTGAACCATTGCACCTGCCCCCCCAAAAAAAGACCACAACCTCTAATTGACCACCCATACCCAGGCTGCAATGTGGCATATAATATATTTGTAATACTATGTTACATATAGTGTGTGTATATAGCCTACTTATAGGAAAACATTTTTTGGTATTCTAGCAGCATGAAATATACCCCACCGCTATGGGACGCAATTTACTGGCTAATGTGATGAGGTGGACTAACCACGTGGTACGTAAAATAAATAAATTAGGCTTTTTTTTTTTTAAGAGTAGGAGCTTTGTTGCATTCAAACTGATGCTAAATATATAATCCTGCACTTGGCATTTAATTTATTAGTAAATGTTTCGTTGAATTCAATTTGAACAAAACATTTATTTGATTTAGTTAATGTTTGTTCAGAAACACTATCCTATACAGCATAAATAATTGTTTTATATTTATTTTTTATAATTTTTCAATGGATTTGAGCAAAGGCTGTGGCACCTTTTATTTAACAGCATTCTTTCACGTTTGTGACCAAATGGTCGTTATTAATAAATGTTAGAATGCAATACCAGGTTCGCTGTCATTCTGTACATGTATTTGCATTGGCAAATATTCGTTTTAGTGTATAGGCCCTATTATTTTAGTTTGCCAATTATCTAGCTGGCAGGATCGGATCTTGCGATAAATTAGCTTAAAATGCCTCAAATCTAAGGCTAATTCTAGCTGTGTTTATGTCCAACTGTTCAACCGTCATGAAGTGTTACAAAATGTAAATATTACGATGTCATTGATAAACGGGCCAACCCTACACTATTTTGATTAGGTTAACAGGCTAATTCCAACTGGCAACAGCGGTCAATGAAATGAAGAACCAAGAAATGTAATTGTTGTTCTTTCAATAAATTAAATAAAAGAAAAGCCCAGTGAACCTCCAACTTTAGTGTTGTGTCCTGTTTTAGTCTTTATTTCAAGCTCTTATAGGCCTATATGTGATGTCATTGTTTTCAGGACTCAATTATCTATTCATATGTATTGGCCTGGCGTCAAATATGTTGCCTAATGCTGTGCATTTAGAAATGCGTACAGTTTTTTTGGCTTGATATATTTAGGATTTACGTTATTAAGATATTTTAATATTTAAAAAAAAGCCTACATATCATAGCTAGCCTTGAGACCGTTATCGCCTACAGATGACCCTGGTTGTCTTAATGGTGTAATGTAGCCACACCCGCCAAAGGAACAGTGTTCTTTCACTAGTCGTATACTCAGTCACGGCTGGTGGTGATCCGGAGTGGGGGAGAGGGGGCGGCTAACAAATTCATACCCATCAGTAGTTCACATCGGAGATACCAAGTTACAGCAACGACACGATACCTTGTTGATGCGCTCTACAACAACATAGAGAAGTACCCACAAGAATTACCTGATGCCAAAAAACTTTATCTGTCTCTCTCACACACAAAACACACACACATACACACACACACATCGATTGACTATTTATCTCTGTACACATTAGCACATGCCTTTCTTAACAAAAACTAAATATGCAAAAATGATGGAATGATATGCCGTATAGCCTACTATGTAAAATTATATAATTATCTTAACAAAAAATAAAAACGTAACTCCGACCTGAATCAACAGTTTATTAAATCATAGACCACAGATATAAGGGCTATTTCGTATTATTGTTCGTTGTGAATGCGCTATGCTTTGCTCTACTGTAACCCTGGCCCTGTCTCACCCCCCCAAAAAACACTCACTCTCCTCCCTCAGTCCCATCTGTAAGCAGCTCTCCAGCGGAGGAATTCTGAAAGCCCCAACATTCGGAACAAATTCCATTGTATAACCAGGTCTGGCAGCATTAGGCCCACTTTCTAACTTGAACATCTTTTTTGAATATTATTAATCTGTTCTGTTCTGCTTGGCGCTGGTCTTCTCTGTTCGGTTAGATCCGATTTAGTTTAAGGGCGTTGTTGTTTTGGTTGTGCTATTTAGTTCTATTTGATTTTGATCTGTTTCGTATGGTTCAGCTATTATAATTTATTATGAAGAAAATTATTTTCAGTTTGCTTGTCCTATTCAGGTATCTCTACTCTAAACCATGTTTACCTTACCATCTGCACTCTATTAGTAAAACTGTTTGTATGCTAATCAAAGTCCATGAGACTGAAGTCTGTTCGAATGCCCAGCTAAAAAAAAAACATTGGTTATCTAGACGGAGTTAGCATGCATGCTAAGCTATAAAAGTTATTGGTGTTAAAGGCCGTTTCTAAACTAAGTTCATAGTCTATGGTAATAATATAGCCAAAGTTAGCATGCTAACGCAATTATTATATGGATGGTTACAGCTTCGTCTCCTAGTCTAATAATGGACAGGCTTTGTCTCATACTGCGTCTGCTGCTCAGTTCTGAATAACGGGTCGGCTATATTCACGCTACTTTTCCTCAGAGCTGTTCTCTAACTGCTATCAGCATGTCCAGGGATGCAGTACCCGATCCCAGCCCACTGGAGGGCGCCACAGAGACCACCACAATGGGGGAGAGCAAACCTCTACATCGATTCATCAGAGGAGAACCTAAAGCCGTTGGGGTAATGCACAAACATAGCTCTTTCTCATTTTATATATACAGTAGTATATATATATATATATATATATATATATATATATATATATATATATATATATATATATATATATATATATATATATGTTTGCATTCATGTCTTTAAATATTACAATAAATCTGACCCAGGAGGACACATCCTTCTTTTTGCCACCTCTACTCTGCCTCCAGATTGTGCTGTTGATCCTGGGTTCATCTCAGTTTATTCTCTCCATGCCTCTGAAGCTCAACCACATCAGGTCTTCGGCTGCTCAACTGACAGGATTCTGGATGGGAACGCTGGTTGGTAGCCTGAACAAACACACACCTGCACAACCACAACAAGGAAAATAAAATAGACAAAAGCACACACAATTGTGAGATTTGTTGAAGTCTACTGTGTTTCACTTATCTTAACCTACAGTTGATGGTGTGTGGACTTCTGTTTATTCTGACTGAGATCAGGCCTTCAAAGAAACTGGTGAGTGAAACATAGTCACAACATATTCAACTAAACAGAATTCATGTGACTCAATACGTCCCCAAAAATTACACAAAATAGCTCAGTGTGTTAAAGGGATAGTTCAACATTTTGGAAAATAAGATATGCCCCAACTTACCCCTAGTCAGACGAGATGATGGATATCAATTCTATGTCCGTACGTCCAGTATTGAGTCTGTTACGTGGTCATTGTGAAAGTAGCCTAGTGAAAGAGTAAGTTTGAGGTAACCGCTAGCATGGCTCCTAACAGGGACTAAATACTCCCCCCCCCCAGCCCCCCGAAATAAAATAAATCCTGACTGACATTTGTATGACCTATCTGGAAAAAAAACTACAAAAATAGCGAAGTCGATATACGTGGCGGTCCGTATCAGTTTCTTCTACTGTCTTTCCTGTATATTCTGGATTAGTAAATGTGACCCTGCCCCCTAGTGGAGCCTCAGAAGCATGCAGGCAAATTACTGTGCGAACGTCAGTGAACGAGGCACGGAAATGTTCGCAGATCCGCAAACGCAGAAGCATCAACCAGGATTAAGTTGCTCCAAGGGGATATTTCCTCTAATCTCATTGTACGTTGCTTTCGATAGAAGTGTCTGCTAAGTGACTCAGATGTCTTGTTTTTCAGGTGACGGTGTCTCTAGCTCTCAGTATTATAACGGTGCTAGGCCTTGTGCCTGCTACCATTCAGCATGCAGCAGCCACGACACACTACTACTTTGTAGAACATAATGATGAACACCATGAATACAACTTGACTTGGGACATGTTTGAAGAGCGCAAGGTACGCCTGCTGGGGTAGAGGATGGGGGTGGGTGGAGCTAAGGTCTGAAATTGCTGAGCCACTCAATATCCCAAAAGCATTGCCAAGCCCAGCTTGTTTCTGCAGTGAAGACGAGGTCATTGGATCTACAATCAATCACTGCACTCGTTTCAGGGGCCAGAATTCCACCTCTATAAAGCACTGTTTATAGGTCTGTTGAAAATAGATTGTAATTAGTGTGTGTGTGTGTGTGTGTGTGTGTGTGTGTGTGTGTGTGTGTGTGTGTGTGTGCGTGCGCGCGCGTGCGTGTGTGAGAGAATGTGTTTGTGTGTGTGTGTGTGTGTGTGTGTGTGTGTGTGTTCAGGACATGGTGATCAGTCTGGAGGTGGTCTTCATGGTTCACACCTTAGTGGGCGGAGTGCTTCTTTTTGTGTTGTCTTTCTTTGCCAGAGCTGCATTGCGCTCCACACACACTGGGGTACGAACTATACACTATTATTCCTACTTACATAACCAGTTATTCTCATTTCACCATATTGAATGTGTGGATTCTGTCCATATGCTCTTGAAAATGTGCCTGGTGTTTGTGTGTGTCCCTTTCTTTAGGCAGTAGTAGTGATGACCACCTTACCAAAGGAATAAAGCACCCTTTCCCTGTCCCTGCATCATACAAGAGAACCTCCTTCCTGCAGCTTTGCTTCTCTTTGGGATGAAGCCAGTTTTTTTTTTACTGACACCAATTTACTTGTGGGGTACACTCTTTATGTTATTTGCCCTATTTTCTCAACTGTTACTGAATTGTGTTGGGTTAACAAGCATGGGCCTACTTTTCGCTATGAAAATAATCTGTTCAACTGTTGTTTTTACTTTTCTACCGTGTAACTAGTGTGAACGAACCAATACAAAATAAGCAGTAACCAGGAAGTGTGAAAGCTACGTCATACAGAGACTAGTAAGGTGAGATTACTGGCAGGTTTAGAAGCCTGTGGCCTAATTCACTTTTAGTCGATATTTCCAGACGGCCTATCTCTCTTCCAGGACAACATATATCATACAGGTATATCATGTGTATCTAACATTTTGGTCACAATTTGTTTATGGACTGTTTTGTTAAACTTGTTCATTCACTTCATAACTGATTATCATCTAAATAGGAAAGATCATTATGTTAAACTATGGTTCAGCTTTACATTGTTTTTGAAAGCATTTCAAAATGGACATATTGATTGTGAATAATATAACCGTTAGTGTAACTTGATAATAATAAAGATTGAATCATAAAACATTAAACATTACGCACTGAGGCTGGTCAGGTTGGACTTCAGTCAAGGAGAGTGTGTTTGTGTCTGGTTATCTAAGGTCTAGAAAGTTGCATTGGCTTGGCCTCCCTGAAATACTTCTGCTGGGGATGTCAAGATGAAGTCCCATGGAACAGAGAGACTCAGGGTCCTGATATTACGTTGTTTTGCTTGCTTTATTGTAGCTAAAGACAATAGGTGAATAAATGAATGAATGATTGAAGGATATGAAACAAGAAAAAAAACATTACTGTAGCTACAATTATACAGTATGTGAGTATGTGTATATATATATATATATATATACATATAACGTTTCTAATTAATGTGTGTCCTCTCCCTAATAAAAAATGAAGTTGCAAAATAGCAGACCAATGTACATAAGCCCTGTGGCACGTTCTCAAGGTCACAGAGCAGCTCTTACATTTATTCACGACTCAAAGTGGATATTTGACTGAATGTTGAAAACCTTTACAAAAAAACAAACTTCCACTATGTATCTGAAGAAAAAAGTTTTTTTTTCTGCTCTGAAAGGAGTACAACAGTCACAAGGTGTCATTTCTCACCAGCTACAAACACACTCACACCAGCGCCAGAGCCCAGTGCACTCGGCCCGACCCACAGCTGGTCTCAGGAGCTCTGATAGACGTGGCCAAACACCTGGGAAACCTGACCTTCAGAGTCTGGGAGAAGATGAAGGAGAGGGTCAAGTTCACTCCTGTCATTCTGGACCCAAACACTGCACACACCTGTCTCTCTCTGTCTGATGATCTGACCAGTGTTAAACAAACAAGTCCATTGCAGAAGGTTCCTGACAACCCAGAGAGGAACACTAAGTACCCCAGTGTCCTGGGTTCTGAGGGGTTCAGCTCAGGACAGCACAGCTGGGAGGTGGAGGTGGGAGACCATCCTGACTGGATAATAGGAGTGGCCAAAGAGTCAGTAGACAGGAAGGGGGAGCGCCATGCCTCCCCTAACTATTGGAATCTGGGTTATACTGCAGAGTAGTGGTGAGTACACTAATGGGCTGGGTCAGACTGTCACTGTGAAGAGGAGCCTCCAGAGGATCAGAGTCCAGCTGGACTATGACAGGGGGGAGGTGTCCTTCTACGACCCTGAAGACATGACTCACATCTACACTTATAAAGACATCTTCACTGAGAAACTCTACCCATACTTCTATATTGGAACAGCTGGTGATGCCAAACCCCGACATTACAAACTTGATCAAAGGGTATTTGAAACATTTTCTTTTATTTGTATGTTATGAATCGATAATTGATTGATAATGAGTATGGAGTGATGGTGACCTGGGTTTCTACTGTCCTTACAGTAGTGTTATATATGTGCATTACTGTTTCTATAGAAACACTGTCAGCAGGGATCTCCCCAACAGAGACAGACAGAGAACCTAATAGTCAAGAGCATTGTCACTGTAATATTTAGTCCAATTGATAGCTTATTATTGACTTCTTAGTGCTGATCATTGTGTTAGAATATTTTCTAAATACATTTTAATAGTCATTCATCATGTGTCATCATAGGTCATCATTTCTAGTTTATATGTAATACATAATGGGAGTTTAAGGGGGTTAGAGGCCTTACATAAATATGTAAATGATCTTTATCATTGTAAGAGGGAAATATGTTGTCCTTGTAATCTTTCCTCTGTCCTTGTTACCTTTCCTCTGTCCTTCTTACCTTTCCTCTTTTCTTGTTACCTTTCCTGTGTCCACGTGACCTATCCTCAGTTCTTGTTACCTTTCCTTTGTTCTTCTTACCCTTCCTCTGTCCTCGTTACCTCTCCTCTTTCCATGTTACCTTTCCTGTTTCCTTGCTTCCTTTCCTCTATCCATGTTACATTTCCTCTGCTCTTCTTACCCTTCCTCTGTCCTTGTTACCTCTCCTCTGTCCATGTTACCTTTTCTCTTTCCTCGTTACCTTTCCTTTGTCCTTGTTACCTTAAGGAGGTTAGAGGCCTTACATAAATATGTAAATTATCTTTATCAATGTGAGAAGGAAAGATGCTGTCCTTGTAATCTTTCCTCTGTCCTTGTTATCTTTCCTCTTTCCTCGTTTCCTTTCCTCTATCCATGTTACCTTTCCTCTGTCCTTGTTACCTTTCCTCTTTCCTCGTTTCCTTTCCTCTGTCCATGTTACATTTCCTCTGTTCTTCTTACCTTTCCTCTGTCCTCGTTACCTTTCCTCTGTCCATGTTACCTTTCCTCTATCCTCGTTACCTTTCCTCTGTCCTCGTAACCTTTCCTCTTTCCTCATTTCCTTTCCTCTATCCTTGTTACCTTTCCTTAATCTCTCTCATAGACTTTCTCTGGGGAGGTTCAGAGAAAAGGACAGTCATGTCTAATAATAAAATAATAAAATAACCCTCGGGGGAATAAAGGGATTACATATTCTGTCTATTTGTTTATTTATGAAACTAATACATACCTTATCAAATGGATTTACTTTCACTTTACAAACATGACTATAATAGGAGATTTCTTTTCAAACAATGTCCATTGAAAAGTTTGGCAGAAAAATGTAGTTTGGGCTGCTACTTGAATCTGCAAGGCTGCCAACCTACCTTTGCAAGAGCAGGTTTAGTAAGACTAAGGTCAGCACTGATGTTAATCTAATATAACAATCACACCTGACACACCACAACCTTTAGTCAGTTAATTTTGGTATGTGTTTTTAACTGTATCGAAGAATAAAGCATTTTCTATCTTTTCTTATTGATGAATAAAACTACAGCTTTCCCTGCAGAGGGGACAGGAGAGGAGAGGAGAGGAGAGGAGAGGAGAGGGCCTGGTGATATCACTCCAGTCTGCCATTCTTAACACGGCAGTGAGCCCTGTAGACCAGTGTCATTTCCATGGTTACAGAGACACTGTTGAGTGTCTGCTCTGCAAGCAGGTAAATAATTCAGACCATGCACAGATTAGAATTCATGAAAATACAATACAAAATAAGCAGAAAATAAAATATGATGTGTATAAGAACACATATAAAAGGTGTCATGTAATTTCCTCCATGCTTCAATGTGTTGTGGATTATATTTACAGGATAAGATGCTAAACATGCTGGTCAAATCAGCACTGGGGGGCGATGTTACAATGTCTCATCACAATGGAAAAGTAAACAGTGCCATCTATTGATATCTTTATTTAATCACACATTTATATATACCCCGCCTTTATAATATGACAGTAAGTGAAATTGAAAGTATGTTTTGTCATTTATGAAGTCGGGTGAGGGGAAAATAGACAGCTATTTTCTAATCGACTTAGTAAGAAGACTGAAAATAAGCTGATCCGGTAAGGTTTGCCTTTAAGTTATTTATTTATATAATTTGGCAAAATATTTTTCTTACTAAGTTAAATATCTGCGCTTTAGGAGTTGGAGTGTTACGGCCTTGCTGACTAAATGGCTGCCAGTTTGTTTCTCCAAGAGGAGGATTTCTCCTGTCCTGTGTGCTGTGACATCTTCAAAGATCCAGTTCTCCTGTCGTGCAGCCACAGCTTCTGTAAAGCCTGTCTGCAGGAATACTGGAAAGAGAATAATGAAAAACGCTGTCCAGTTTGTAGGACAACCTCAAAGTTAGAGCCAACTTGTAATCTGGTGTTGAAAAACCTTTGTGAGGCCTTCTCAAAGGACAGAAACCAGAGAGCTTCAGCAGGGTCTGAGGCCCTCTGCCGTCTTCACAATGAGAAACTCAAGCTCTTCTGTCTGGATGATAAACAGCCAGTGTGTCTTGTCTGTCAGACCTCCAAAAACCACAAAGACCACACCTTCTGCCCCGTAGATGAAGCTGCACAGGAGTACAAGGTAATGTAAACAAGATAGTATTGTGCAGAGAATAAAACAATCTATGTTGTAGTGTATATTTTCTTTATTAATAACATAGAAATAAACAGTGGGTGACTCAACATTTAAAAAGATGTTATATTTAAAAAGTATGTCTAGAAAAGAAGCCTTTTGCTGCTTTTATTAACGTTATCTTGTCAAAATAAATATTGATTCTGTATTTCAGTGATCATAGAGATTTTTTTTCAGGAGCATATTCAGATTGCACTGAAGCTGGTACAGGAGAAACTGAAGGTCCTTAATGAAGTTAAACTAAACTATGATGAAACAGCAGAACATATCAAGGTAAAACAAAATCTTGTTATGGTGATAAGTTTGAAAGGGCACTGTCACAGAGTTAATACAAATATGATATTACAGTTCAAATGTTTTTCTCTTAAGTATATCGTGACTATTCTGTACTGCCACAGGGTAAATCAGTAATATGGTTTAATGCATAATTGTTAATGAAAAATAGCAACACATCATAGAAAGCGGATTTTTAAAGCTGCGAAAGTTAAGGAATAATGAAAAGTAATTATCTGTAGTCTGAAGACACCCAGACGTAACCTCCTCATTGTCTCCAGGTCCAGACCCAGCACACAGAGACACAAATTAAAGAGGAGTTTAAGAAGCTTCACCAGTTTCTACAAGAGGAAGAGGAGGCCAGGATAGCTACACTGAAGGAAGAAAAGGAGCAGAAGAGTCAGAGGATGAGGGAGAAGATTGAAGAGCTGAGCAGAGAGATATCAACACTTTCAGACACAATCAGAGTCATAGAGGAGGAAATGAAAGCTGAAGACATCTCATTCCTGCAGGTCAGGAATTCAGTATTAATCTAGAGACAGACAGACAGACACACACACACACACAGAGGCACCAAATCACACACACACACAGCCCCACACACGCACGCAATTAAACACACCTTTGTATGGATATGAATACACTCCACCTCTGCATAGACTACACAACACTATCAGCTGCATTTACAGTATAACTGTTATAGTCAGACTGAACAATAGCTACATCTTAAAGGTGGTTAACAAAGACCAACCATATTCAGAGAACGGACATGTAGCCTCATCCAATCAAATTCAACCATCTTCTGGCCCCTAGAGATATAATTGGTCATTTAAGTAGAAAGATGATTGGCCTGTTTGATTCAACTCCCAGACCCAAAAGGTGTAATTTTCCGAGTGCAAAAACGATTAAACAAATCTTTTAGTTCATCGACTGATATTCTGGGCTATAGTGTAGAGGAGTGGTGACTACACTAATGGGGAGGGTGAGACTGAAATCCCCATCTGCCCCCCCCCCACAAACACAAAAACACTCAGGACTGCAACAAACTGTATCCTGCACTTTTATCACTTTTATCACTTTTATCACTTTTATCACTTTGTTATGCTCGCCATTTACCAAACTGACTGGAAATTGGCTGTCCTTACTGTCCTACTTGCACTGTCTGCCTGTACACATCATACTGGATGTTTTTGCTGCCTTTAACATATTGCCGTTTTGCACTGGTAGTTCTGCACTACCACAACCATAACTTATACATCAACTTATGCTGCTAACCTAACTTATACATAAATTATACATACTACAACCAAACTTACAGTAACATATGCTGCTACCCCTAGCAATACATTGTAGACTATACATTTCTGCATATTTTTTTTATATATAATTTTATTGGCCATCTTTAGCTTTAGTATATATGTCTTATCTGTGTTTTGAATGTGCACTTTATATGTTCACCGCAAGAGTGTGGGAAACGTCTTTTCGATTCCTTTGTATGTCTCGACATGTGAAGAAATTGACAATAAAGCTACTTTGACTTTGACTTTGACTTTTG
The DNA here is from genome assembly GCA_017639675.1 of Aplochiton taeniatus. NCBI lineage: Eukaryota > Metazoa > Chordata > Actinopteri > Galaxiiformes > Galaxiidae > Aplochiton > Aplochiton taeniatus. Next base: position 33,304,430 of record CM030174.1, on the reverse strand, counting down.
ACTGTCACTGTGAAGAGGAGCCTCCAGAGGATCAGAGTCCAGCTGGACATAAAACTATTATCTTAATTGTATGTCATTATATCCATGTGTATCAAAGAATTAACCAGCCATCAAACACAAATACATTTATATCCATATAAAAGTCTAATCTATGTCGTCTATGTAGTGACCCTATGTGTTTCTCCCCCTCCAGAACTACAAGGCTACAGTGAAAAGGTAAGTGATCTGTCTCCTGTCTCTCTCTTCTCTGTGGTTCTGGAGCAAAGTCCACAGCAGCACTGACTCCAGAATGTTCTTCCAGAGCCCAGTGCACACTGCCCGACCCACAGCTGGTCTCAGGAGCTCTGATAGACGTGGCCAAACACCTGGGAAACCTGACCTTCAGAGTCTGGGAGAAGATGAAGGAGAGGGTCAAGTTCACTCCTGTCATTCTGGACCCAAACACTGCACATCCCTTTCTCTCTCTGTCTGATGATCTGACCAGTGTTAAACTAACAAGTGCATTGCAGAAGGTTCCTGACAACCCAGAGAGGAACACTAAGTACCCCAGTGTCCTGGGTTCTGAGGGGTTCAGTTCAGGACAGCACAGCTGGGAGGTGGAGGTGGGAGACCATCCTGACTGGATAATAGGAGTGGCCAAAGAGTCAGTAGACAGGAAGGGGAAGCACCATGCTTCCCCTGACTATGGAATCTGGGTTATACTGCAGAGGAGTGGTAAGTACACTAACGGGCTGGGTCAGACTGTCACTGTGAAGAGGAGCCTCCAGAGGATCAGAGTCCAGCTGGACTATGACAGGGGGGAGGTGTCCTTCTACGACCCTGAAGACATGACTCACATCTACACTTATAAAGACATCTTCACTGAGAAACTCGACCCATACTTCTCTATTGGAACAGCTGGTGATGCCAAACACCCTGATATAAAGATCAGCCAATCAGAGGTGTCTCTGTCTTACTAACAGTGATGTCAGTCAGGTGTGTGTCTATTCAAGTCAAATTTATTTGTATAACACATACACATAGGCAGTTCAATGTGACTCACATAAGGGGTAGTTATAGAGATTCTACACACTTGATCAAAAGGTATTTTTTTTGAAACATTTTCTTTTATTTGTATGTTATGAATCGATAATTGATTGATAATGAGTATGGAGTGATGGTGACCCGGGTTTCTACTGTCCTTACAGTGGTGTTATATATGTGAATTACTGTTTCTATAGAAACACTGTCAGCAGGGATCTCCCCAACAGAGACAGACAGAGAACCTAATAGTCATGAGCATTGTCACTGTAATAATTAGTCCAATTGATAGCTCATTATTGACTCCTTATTACTGATCATTGTAATAATATATCTTGTCATCATTTATGTTCTAATTTATCTGTGATACATACATTGAGTTAAAGTGGGGTTTGAGGCCTTACAAAAATGTTAATTATCTTTACCAACGTAAGAAGGAAATAGGCTAATTAAGATATTTAATGCAGAACATCATCTCCTCTATGTGCTTATATTACTGATGAAATGTATCATACACGAAGTTGGCGTGGTGAACCACAGTTGAAGGTTAAAGGTCATCACCATAGAGATTATACTTGTATTGGTTATTCCTCGTAGAATCTTTGTCTCCACATTCTATTCTGCGCTCATCCTTCTTTTCATTGAAATGATAAAAACATCATAATTAAGGGGTAGATTTTCTACAATAACGTTTTTAAGTTTTTATGTTTATTGTTAAGATTCATATTTGAAAGAGGGAAAGAATATGTGTTTAATGTATCCCTTTTATTCATATGCATAATTCATAATTATCAACCAATCTTGAATAATGAGAATGTTCAACTGTGATTAAACCTTACATTATGTTTAAACCAATAAACTGATTCTATATTGTAAAATGTCATCTGGTCATTTCAGTAATTATGAATTATATGACTTTATACTAGTATGACTGTGATAATGAAGAAAGATTGATGATGATCAGTTTGCAACCTTATTCTCTGCTTTTTGAAAGAATCCAGAATGCTGACGAGTCTTTGTCTGCACTTTATTGTTCCCTAGTACATTTTTCTGTGTTGCTGGGTTTCTGTGTTGTAACAACATTCATAGAAATGGTTCCTAGAAACATGTAGTTTGGATTGTTATTGAATCTGCCAGCATTCCTTCACAACAAATGAAACCTGTAGAGCTGGTTCAGTCTTAAGACTAAGCCCAGTCCTGATGTACAACTAACATCATAATTGCACACAAGTTTATTACTATAGTTTATATCATTGGGACAAAGGTAAAGGTAAATAAATATATTGGTTATAGATTTGAATTAAATCAGCCTCCTGTTATCTTTACCCCAGAAGAATTCATCTTATTACAAAAGGTTCTTTAGAGCATTGTGGGCCTCCATTACTCTAGGAAATATCATTGTATTGCTGTCTACTGTGCTGCTCTGTTGTCTTCTGTAGTGTGTTCCTATTCCTCTTACTCTTGCTCTGTGGCTGTAGATTACTGAAACGGAATATGATGGTCTGCCCCTAAACCTGCCATCATATTTAGTAGCCTAATTATCCACCAACCTGGATTGATCTTGTTAAAATGTTATTCAACTTTACATCATATTACATTATATTATAAAAGTATTGAAGTTTATTCACTCATGCAACGTTATGCAATGTAATACTATCTATGAAACTTTTTGATTATTAACAAATTGATTAACTGCAGTCATTGTAGGCGGAGAACACAAGAAATGTTAAATGTACAGAGATGAGAGAGAAGTGTTAAGCCTTGTTTAGAAAATGGCCGCTAGCCAGGGGAAGCTACCCTGTAAAAAGTAATAAAGATTCCCTCTATTGTTAGTTAATTACAAGGACGGTGAGCTTTGTATTCTGTGTCCCTTAATCTTATATATTGTAATACACAACGATAAAGCAATTGAAATTATAACGGGAATTGTTGAAGTTTCATCATTTTTTTATGGCTGGTAGCAGATAGCCCTGTCCTTGTTACCTTTCCTCTATCCTTGTTACCTTCCCTCTGTCCTTGTTACATTTCCTCTGTCCTTGTTCTCTTTCCTCTGTCATTGTTACCTTTCCCGAGTTTTCTAGTTACACGAAAAGAAGCTAAACGGCGGGAAAAAGAGGATGATATAATCAATTCCCCGACGTCTCAAGGCGATAGAAAGCTCAACATCACCATCTACTGATAAATGTAAGTACATGTGTCTATATTTTGTCACACCCTATCAGCTTCCCCACGCCTATAAAATTAAACAGTAAGTGAAATTGAAAGTGTTCTGACATTCTTGAAGGCAATCAGGTGGACGGCAAAACGGACCGGTATTTTCTAATCGACTTAGTAGTACACAGAGGTGATAACCAGAAGACTGGAAATAAAGGGATCTGGTACGTTTTTCAGTCAAACAATTTATGTTAAAACAATTTGTCAAAACGTTTCTTCCTAAGTAAATTATCTGCATTTTAGGAGTTGGAGTGTCACTGCCTTGCTGACAAAATGGCTTCCAGCTCGTCTCTTCCAGAGGAGGATCTCTCCTGTCCTGTGTGCTGTAACATCTTCAAACATCCTGTGGTCCTGTCGTGTAGCCACAGCTTCTGTAAAGCCTGTCTGCAGGAAAACTGGAAAGAGAATAAAGAAAAACGCTGTCCAGTTTGTAGGACAACCTCAAAGTTAGAGCCAACTTGTAATCTGGTGTTAAAAAACCTTTGTGAGGCCTTCTCAAAGGAAAGAAACCAGAGAGCTTCAGCAGGGTCAAAGGCCCTCTGCCGTCTTCACAATGAGAAACTCAAGCTCTTCTGTCTGGATGATAAACAGCCAGTGTGTTTTGTCTGTCAGACCTCCAGAAAACACAAAGACCACACCTTCTGCCCCGTAGATGAAGCTGCACAGGAGTACAAGGTAATGTAAACAAGATAGTATTGTGCAGAGGATAAAACAATCTATGTTGTAGTGTATATTTTCTTGATTAATAACATAGAAATAAACAGTGGGTGACTCAACATTTAAAAAGATGTTATATTTATAAAGTATGTCTAGAAAAAATGCCTTTTGCTGCTTTTATTAACGTTATCTTGTCAAAATAAATATTTATTCTGTATTTCAGTGATCATAGAGATTTTTTTTCAGGAGCATATTCAGATTGCACTGAAGCTGGTACAGGAGAAACTGAAGGTCCTTAATGAAGTTAGACTAAACTATGATGAAACAGCAGAACATATCAAGGTAAAACAAAATCTTGTTATGGTGATAAGTTTGAAAGGGCACTGTCACAGAGTTAATACAAATATGATATTACAGTTCAAATGTTTTTGTCTTAAGTATATCGTGACTATTCTGTACTGCCACAGGGTAAATCAGTAATATGGTTTAATGCATAATTGTTAATGAAAAATAGCAATACTAATCATAGAAAGCGGATTTTTAAAGCTGCGAAAGTTAAGGAATAATGAAAAGTAATAATCTGTAGTCTGAAGACACCCAGAGGTAACCTCCTCATTGTCTCCAGGTCCAGACCCAGCACACAGAGACGCAAATTAAAGAGGAGTTTAAGAAGCTTCACCAGTTTCTACAAGAGGAAGAGGAGTCCAGGATAGCAACACTGAAGGAGGAAAAGGAGCAGAAGAGTCAGAGGATGAGGGAGAAGATTGAAGAGCTGAGCAGAGAGATATCAACACTTTCAGACACAATCAGAGTCATAGAGGAGGAGATGAAAGCTGAGGACATCTCATTCCTGCAGGTCAGGAATTCAGTATTAATCTAGAGACAGACAGACAGACAGACAGACAGACAGACAGACAGACAGACAGACACACACACACACACACACACACACACACACACACACACGCACACAATTACATACACAAACATAGATGCACAAAATCACACACACACACAGCCCCACACACGCACGCAATTAAACAGACCTTAGTATGGATATGAATACACTCCACCTCTGCATAGACACCACAACGCTATCAGCAGCATTTACAGTATAACTGTTATAGTCAGACTGAACAACAGCTACATCTTGAAGCTGGTTAACAAAGACCAACCATATTCAGAGGCGGGACAACCAGCCTCATCCAATAAAATTCAACCATCTTCTGGCCCCCGGAGATATAATTGGTCATTTAAGTAGAAAGATGATTTGATTCAACTCCCAGACTCAAAAGGTGTAAATGCCTGAGTGGAAAAACTATTAAACTTATATTTTAGTTCTTAGAATGATATTCTGGGCTGTAGTGCAGAGGAGTGGTGACTACACTAATGGGGAGGGTGAGACTGTCACTGTGAAGAGGAGCCTCCAGAGGATCAGAGTCCAGCTGGACATAAAACTATTATCTTATTTGTATGTCATTATATCCATGTGTATCAAACGATTCACCTGCCATCAAACACAAATACATTTATATCCATATGAAAGTCTAATCTATGTCGTCTATGTAGTGACCCTATGTGTTTCTCCCCCTCCAGAACTACAAGGTCACAGTGGAAAGGTAAGTGATCTGTCTCCTGTCTCTCTCTTCTCTGTGGTTCTGGAGCAAAGTCCACAGCAGCACTGACTCCAGAATGTTCTTCCAGAGCCCAGTGCACACTGCCCGACCCACAGCTGGTCTCAGGAGCTCTGATAGACGTGGCCAAACACCTGGGAAACCTGACCTTCAGAGTCTGGGAGAAGATGAAGGAGAGGGTCAAGTTCACTCCTGTCATTCTGGACCCAAACACTGCACACACCTGTCTCTCTCTGTCTGATGATCTGACCAGTGTTAAACAAACAAGACCATGGCAGAAGGTTCCTGACAACCCAGAGAGGAACACTATGTACGCCACTGTCCTGGGTTCTGAGGGGTTCAGCTCAGGACAGCACAGCTGGGAGGTGGAGGTGGGAGACCGTCCTGACTGGACTATAGGAGTGGCCAAAGAGTCAGTAGAAAGGAAGGGGGAGCACCATGCCTCCCCTGACCATGGAATCTGGGTAATCCTGCAGAGGAGTGGTAAGTACACTAATGGGCTGGGTCAGACTGTCACTGTGAAGAGGAGCCTCCAGAGGATCAGAGTCCAGCTGGACTATGACAGGGGGGAGGTGTCCTTCTACGACCCTGAAGACATGACTCACATCTACACTCATAAAGACACCTTCACTGAGAAACTCTACCGATACTTCTATATTGGAGCAGCTGGTGATGCAAAACACCCTGATATAAAGATCAGCCAATCAGAGGTGTCTCTGTCTTACTAACATTGATGTCAGTCAGATGTGCGTCTATTCAAGTCAAATATATTTGTATAACATATACACATAGGTAGTTCAATCTGACTCACATAAGGGGTAGTTATAGAGATTCTACAGACTTGATCAAAAGGTACTTTTTTGAAACATTTTCTTTTATTTGTATGTTATGAATCGATAATTGATTGATAATGAGTATGGAGTGATGGTGACCTGGGTTTCTACTGTCCTTACAGTGATGTTATAAAAGTGAATTACTGTTTCTATAGAAACACTGTCAGCAGGGATCTCCCCAACAGAGACAGACAGAGAACCTAATAGTCATGAGCATTGTCACTGTAATAATTAGTCCAATTGATAGCTCATTATTGACTCCTTATTACTGATCATTGTTATTATATATCGTGTCATCATTTATGTTCTAATTCATCTGTGATACATACATTGAGTTAAAGGGGGGTTTGAGGCCTTACAAAAATATGTTAATTATCTTTATCAACGTAAGAAGGAAAAAGGCTAATTAAGATATTTAATGCAGAGCATCATCTCCTCTATGTGCTTATATTACTGATGAAATGTATCATACAGGAAGTTGGCGTGGTGAACAACAGTTGAAGGTTAAAGGTCATCGCCATAGAGATTATTCTTGTATTGGTTATTCCTCTATGGTCATATCCCTGCTATGTGCCTGTTCAGAATCATGCAGAATCTTTGTCTCCACATTCTATTCTGCTCTCACCCTTCTTTTCATGGAAATGATAAAAACATCATAATAAAGGGGTAGATTTTCCACAATAACGTTTTTATGTTTTTATGTTTATGTTTTATGTTTGTGATTGAGTTTGACTTTGATAATGAAGATGGATTGATGATGACGTTTTTTTCTATTCTCTGTACAGTAGACACAGAAATGGAGACCAGCCTGTCTATTGTAAAAAATTGATTCTATAGAAATACTTTCAGCAAGTATCTCCCTGACAGACACAGACATATCAGTTAGCAGTGTTAAGATTCATATTTGAAAGAGGGAAAGAATATGTGTTTAATGTATCCCTTTTATTCATGTGCATAAATCATAATTATCAATCAATCTGAAATAATGAGAATGTTCAACTGTGATTAAACCTTACATTATGTTTAAACCAATAAACTGATTCTATATTGTAAATTGTTATTTGGTAATTTCAGTAATAATGAATTAAATTACTTTTGTATATTTGTTTAATGTGTCCCTTTTATTCATATGCATAATTCATAATCATCAACCAATCTGAAATAATGAGAATGTCCAACTGTGATTAAACCTTACTTTATGTTTAAACCAATAAACTGATTCTATATCGTAAAATGTTATATGGTCATTTCAGTAATTATGAATTATATGACTTTATACTAGTATGACTGTGATAATGACAAAAGATTGATGATGAATTGTTTGCAACCGTATTCTCTGCTTTTTGAAAGAATCCAGAATGCTGCCGAGTCTTTGTCTGCACTTTATGCTTCCCTAGTTCATTTTTAAAACACTGTTCTGTGTTGTAACAGCATTCATTGAAATGGTTCCTAGAAACATGTAGTTTGGAATGGCATTGAATCTGTCCTGTAAGCCTGTCAGCATTCCTTCACAACAAATGAAACCTGTAGAGCTGGTTTAGTCTTAAGACTAAGCCCAGTCCTGATGTACAACTAACATAATAATTTCACACACGTTTATTACTATAGTTTATACCATTGGGACAAAGGTAAAGGTAAATAATTATATTGGTTATAGATTCTTCTGTAGTGTGTTTCTATTCCTTTTACTCTGCTCTGTGGCTGTAGATTACTGAAACAGAACATGATGGTCTGCCCCTAAACCTGCCATCATATTTAGTAGCCTAATTATCCACCAATCTGTCTTGATCTTGTTCAAATGTTATTCAACTTTACATCATATTACATTATATTATAAAAGTTTTGAAGTTTATTCACTGATGCATCGTTATGCAATGTAATACTATACATTAAACTTTTTGATTATTAACAAATTGATTAACTGCAGTCATTGTAGGCGGAGAACACAAGAAATGTTAAATGTACAGAGATGAGAGAGAAGTGTTAAGCCTTGTTTAGAAAATGGCCGCTAGCCAGGGGAAGCTACCCTGTAAAAAGTAATAAAGATTCCCTCTGTTGTTAGTTAATTACAAGGACGGTGAGCTTTGTATTCTGTGTCCCTTAATCTTATATATTGTTATACACAACGATAAAGCAATTGAAAATATAACGGGAATTGTTCAAGTTTCATCATTTTTGTATGGCTGGTAGCAGATAGCCCTGTCCTTGTTACCTTTCCTCTATCCTTGTTATCTTTCCTCTGTCCTTGTTACCTTTCCTCTGTCCTTGTTACCTTTCCTCTGTCCTTGTTACCTTCCCTCTGTCCTTGTTACCTTTCCTCTGTCCTTGTTACCTTTCCTCTGTCCTTGTTCCCTTCCCTCTGTCCTTGGTCCCTTCCATCTTTCCTTGTTCCCTTTCCTCTGTCCTTGTTCCCTTTCCTCTGTCCTTGTTACCTTTACCGAGTTTTCTAATTACACGAAAAGAAGCTAACCGGCGGGAAAAAGATGATGATATAATCAATGCCCCGACGTCTCAAGGCGATAGAAAGCTCAACATAACCATGTACTGATAAATGTAAGTACATGTGTCTATATTTTGTCACACTCTATCAGCTTCCCCACGCCTATAAAATTAAACAGTAAGTGAAATTGAAAGTGTTCCGACATTCTTGAAGGCAATCAGGTGGACGGCAAAACGGACAGGTATTTTCTAATCGACTTAGTAGAACACAGAGGTCATAACCAGAAGACTGGAAATAAAGGGATCTGGTACGTTTTTCAGTCAAACAATTTATGTTAAAATAATTTGTCAAAACTTTTCTTCCTAAGTAAAATATCTGCATTTTAGGAGCTGGAGTGTCACTGCCTTGCTGACAAAATGGCTTCCAGCTCGTCTCTTCCAGAGGAGGATCTCTCCTGTCCTGTGTGCTGTAACATCTTCAAACATCCTGTGGTCCTGTCGTGTAGCCACAGCTTCTGTAAAGCCTGTCTGCAGGAAAACTGGAAAGAGAATAAAGAAAAACGCTGTCCAGTTTGTAGGACAACCTCAAAGTTAGAGCCAACTTGTAATCTGGTGTTAAAAAACCTTTGTGAGGCCTTCTCAAAGGAAAGAAACCAGAGAGCTTCAGCAGGGTCAAAGGCCCTCTGCCGTCTTCACAATGAGAAACTCAAGCTCTTCTGTCTGGATGATAAACAGCCAGTGTGTTTTGTCTGTCAGACCTCCAGAAAACACAAAGACCACACCTTCTGCCCCGTAGATGAAGCTGCACAGGAGTACAAGGTAATGTAAACAAGATAGTATTGTGCAGAGGATAAAACAATCTATGTTGTAGTGTATATTTTCTTGATTAATAACATAGAAATAAACAGTGGGTGACTCAACATTTAAAAAGATGTTATATTTATAAAGTATGTCTAGAAAAAATGCCTTTTGCTGCTTTTATTAACGTTATCTTGTCAAAATAAATATTTATTCTGTATTTCAGTGATCATAGAGATTTTTTTTCAGGAGCATATTCAGATTGCACTGAAGCTGGTACAGGAGAAACTGAAGGTCCTTAATGAAGTTAGACTAAACTATGATGAAACAGCAGAACATATCAAGGTAAAACAAAATCTTGTTATGGTGATAAGTTTGAAAGGGCACTGTCACAGAGTTAATACAAATATGATATTACAGTTCAAATGTTTTTGTCTTAAGTATATCGTGACTATTCTGTACTGCCACAGGGTAAATCAGTAATATGGTTTAATGCATAATTGTTAATGAAAAATAGCAATACTAATCATAGAAAGCGGATTTTTAAAGCTGCGAAAGTTAAGGAATAATGAAAAGTAATAATCTGTAGTCTGAAGACACCCAGAGGTAACCTCCTCATTGTCTCCAGGTCCAGACCCAGCACACAGAGACGCAAATTAAAGAGGAGTTTAAGAAGCTTCACCAGTTTCTACAAGAGGAAGAGGAGTCCAGGATAGCAACACTGAAGGAGGAAAAGGAGCAGAAGAGTCAGAGGATGAGGGAGAAGATTGAAGAGCTGAGCAGAGAGATATCAACACTTTCAGACACAATCAGAGTCATAGAGGAGGAGATGAAAGCTGAGGACATCTCATTCCTGCAGGTCAGGAATTCAGTATTAATCTAGAGACAGACAGACAGACAGACAGACAGACAGACAGACAGACAGACAGACAGACAGACAGACAGACACACACACACATACACACACACACACACACACACGCACGCAATTAAACAGACCTTAGTATGGATATGAATACACTCCACCTCTGCATAGACACCACAACGCTATCAGCAGCATTTACAGTATAACTGTTATAGTCAGACTGAACAACAGCTACATCTTGAAGCTGGTTAACAAAGACCAACCATATTCAGAGGCGGGACAACCAGCCTCATCCAATAAAATTCAACCATCTTCTGGCCCCCGGAGATATAATTGGTCATTTAAGTAGAAAGATGATTTGATTCAACTCCCAGACTCAAAAGGTGTAAATGCCTGAGTGGAAAAACTATTAAACTTATATTTTAGTTCTTAGAATGATATTCTGGGCTGTAGTGCAGAGGAGTGGTGACTACACTAATGGGGAGGGTGAGACTGTCACTGTGAAGAGGAGCCTCCAGAGGATCAGAGTCCAGCTGGACATAAAACTATTATCTTATTTGTATGTCATTATATCCATGTGTATCAAACGATTCACCTGCCATCAAACACAAATACATTTATATCCATATGAAAGTCTAATCTATGTCGTCTATGTAGTGACCCTATGTGTTTCTCCCCCTCCAGAACTACAAGGTCACAGTGGAAAGGTAAGTGATCTGTCTCCTGTCTCTCTCTTCTCTGTGGTTCTGGAGCAAAGTCCACAGCAGCACTGACTCCAGAATGTTCTTCCAGAGCCCAGTGCACACTGCCCGACCCACAGCTGGTCTCAGGAGCTCTGATAGACGTGGCCAAACACCTGGGCAACCTGACCTTCAGAGTCTGGGAGAAGATGAAGGAGAGGGTCAAGTTCACTCCTGTCATTCTGGACCCAAACACTGCACACACCTGTCTCTCTCTGTCTGATGATCTGACCAGTGTTAAACAAACAAGACCATGGCAGAAGGTTCCTGACAACCCAGAGAGGAACACTATGTACGCCACTGTCCTGGGTTCTGAGGGGTTCAGCTCAGGACAGCACAGCTGGGAGGTGGAGGTGGGAGACCGTCCTGACTGGACTATAGGAGTGGCCAAAGAGTCAGTAGAAAGGAAGGGGGAGCACCATGCCTCCCCTGACCATGGAATCTGGGTAATCCTGCAGAGGAGTGGTAAGTACACTAATGGGCTGGGTCAGACTGTCACTGTGAAGAGGAGCCTCCAGAGGATCAGAGTCCAGCTGGACTATGACAGGGGGGAGGTGTCCTTCTACGACCCTGAAGACATGACTCACATCTACACTCATAAAGACACCTTCACTGAGAAACTCTACCGATACTTCTATATTGGAGCAGCTGGTGATGCAAAACACCCTGATATAAAGATCAGCCAATCAGAGGTGTCTCTGTCTTACTAACATTGATGTCAGTCAGATGTGCGTCTATTCAAGTCAAATATATTTGTATAACATATACACATAGGTAGTTCAATCTGACTCACATAAGGGGTAGTTATAGAGATTCTACAGACTTGATCAAAAGGTACTTTTTTGAAACATTTTCTTTTATTTGTATGTTATGAATCGATAATTGATTGATAATGAGTATGGAGTGATGGTGACCTGGGTTTCTACTGTCCTTACAGTGATGTTATAAAAGTGAATTACTGTTTCTATAGAAACACTGTCAGCAGGGATCTCCCCAACAGAGACAGACAGAGAACCTAATAGTCATGAGCATTGTCACTGTAATAATTAGTCCAATTGATAGCTCATTATTGACTCCTTATTACTGATCATTGTTATTATATATCGTGTCATCATTTATGTTCTAATTCATCTGTGATACATACATTGAGTTAAAGGGGGGTTTGAGGCCTTACAAAAATATGTTAATTATCTTTATCAACGTAAGAAGGAAAAAGGCTAATTAAGATATTTAATGCAGATCATCATCTCCTCTATGTGCTTATATTACTGATGAAATGTATCATACAGGAAGTTGGCGTGGTGAACAACAGTTGAAGGTTAAAGGTCATCGCCATAGAGATTATTCTTGTATTGGTTATTCCTCTATGGTCATATCCCTGCTATGTGCCTGTTCAGAATCATGCAGAATCTTTGTCTCCACATTCTATTCTGCTCTCACCCTTCTTTTCATGGAAATGATAAAAACATCATAATAAAGGGGTAGATTTTCCACAATAACGTTTTTATGTTTTTATGTTTATGTTTTATGTTTGTGATTGAGTTTGACTTTGATAATGAAGATGGATTGATGATGACGTTTTTTTCTATTCTCTGTACAGTAGACACAGAAATGGAGACCAGCCTGTCTATTGTAAAAAATTGATTCTATAGAAATACTTTCAGCAAGTATCTCCCTGACAGACACAGACATATCAGTTAGCAGTGTTAAGATTCATATTTGAAAGAGGGAAAGAATATGTGTTTAATGTATCCCTTTTATTCATGTGCATAAATCATAATTATCAATCAATCTGAAATAATGAGAATGTTCAACTGTGATTAAACCTTACATTATGTTTAAACCAATAAACTGATTCTATATTGTAAATTGTTATTTGGTAATTTCAGTAATAATGAATTAAATTACTTTTGTATATTTGTTTAATGTATCCCTTTTATTCATATGCATAATTCATAATCATCAACCAATCTGAAATAATGAGAATGTCCAACTGTGATTAAACCTTACTTTATGTTTAAACCAATAAACTGATTCTATATCGTAAAATGTTATATGGTCATTTCAGTAATTATGAATTATATGACTTTATACTAGTATGACTGTGATAATGACAAAAGATTGATGATGAATTGTTTGCAACCGTATTCTCTGCTTTTTGAAAGAATCCAGAATGCTGCCGAGTCTTTGTCTGCACTTTATGCTTCCCTAGTTCATTTTTAAAACACTGTTCTGTGTTGTAACAGCATTCATTGAAATGGTTCCTAGAAACATGTAGTTTGGAATGGCATTGAATCTGTCCTGTAAGCCTGTCAGCATTCCTTCACAACAAATGAAACCTGTAGAGCTGGTTTAGTCTTAAGACTAAGCCCAGTCCTGATGTACAACTAACATAATAATTTCACACACGTTTATTACTATAGTTTATACCATTGGGACAAAGGTAAAGGTAAATAATTATATTGGTTATAGATTCTTCTGTAGTGTGTTTCTATTCCTTTTACTCTGCTCTGTGGCTGTAGATTACTGAAACAGAACATGATGGTCTGCCCCTAAACCTGCCATCATATTTAGTAGCCTAATTATCCACCAATCTGTCTTGATCTTGTTCAAATGTTATTCAACTTTACATCATATTACATTATATTATAAAAGTATTGAAGTTTATTCACTGATGCATCGTTATGCAATGTAATACTATCTATGAAACTTTTTGATTATTAAAAAATTGATTAACTGCAGTCATTGTAGGCGGAGAACACAAGAAATGTTAAATGTACAGAGATGAGAGAGAAGTGTTAAGGCTTGTTTAGAAAATGGCCGCTAGCCAGGGGAAGCTACCCTGTAAAAAGGAATAAAGATTCCCTCTGTTGTTAGTTAATTACAAGGACGGTGAGCTTTGTATTCTGTGTCCCTTAATCTTATATATTGTAATACACAACGATAAAGCAATTGAAAATATAACGGGAATTGTTGAAGTTTCATCATTTTTTTATGGCTGGTAGCAGATAGCCCTGTCCTTGTTACCTTTCCTCTGTCCTTGTTACCTTTCCTCTGTCCTTGTTACCTTTTCTCTCTCCTTGTTACCTTTCCCCTGTGTTCTAGTTACACGATAAGAACCTAACCGGCGGGTAAATGATGATGAAAGAATCAATGCCCAGACGTCTAAAGGCGATAGAAAGCTCAACATCACCATCTACTGATAAATGTAAGTACATGTGTCTATATTTTGTCACACCCTATCAGCTTCCCCACGCCTATAAAATTAAACAGTAAGTGAAATTGAAAGTGTTCTGACATTCTTGAAGGCAATCAGTTGGACGGCAAAACGGACCGGTATTTTCTAATCGACTTAGTAGAACACAGAGGTCATAACCAGAAGACTGGAAATAAAGGGGTCTGGTACGTTTTTCAGTCAAAGAATTTAGGTTAAAATAATTTGTCAAAACGTTTCTTCCTAAGTAAAATATCTGCATTTTAGGAGCTGGAGTGTTACTGCCTTGCTGACAAAATGGCTTCCAGTTCGTTTCACCCAGAGGAGGATCTCTCCTGTTCTGTGTGCTTTGACATCTTCAAAGATCCTGTCCTCCTGTCGTGTAGCCACAGCTTCTGTAAAGCCTGTCTGCAGAAATACTGGAAAGAGAATAAAGAAGAACAATGTCCAGTTTGTAGGAGAAGATTTTCAAAAGAAGAACCTCCTTGTAACCTAGCTCTAAAGAATCTATGTGAGGCCTTCTTACAGGTAAAAAGCCAGCCAGCTTCAGCAGGGTCTGATGTGCTCTGCAGTCTCCACGGAGAGAAACTGAAGCTGTACTGTCAGGACGATCAAAAGCCCATCTGCCTGCTGTGTCAGACCTCCAGAAAACATAAAGACCACATCTGCTGCCTCATGGAAGAAGCAGCACAGGATCACAAGGTAGGCCTTCAGAAACATCCTAATGTCACTGTCAGTCACCTCAGACTGAAGACAATCTGTGTGTCACCTACAAGTTGTGAAGTGTTTACTGTAGGTTTAAAAGTTAAATTGATATTTATTAAAAAAATTCAGTGAAGGAATATAACGTTTATATTTGTTGTCAACTGTTTGCCACAGCCCACATGGAGGGAAGTACAATGCTATTATATTTAAAACAGGAATTGTTGGTTGTCACAGAAATCTGTTAATTTTACACAAACACACACACAAACACACACACACACACACACACACACACACACACACACACACACACACATCAATAAATACACAAAATGAACTATCATTACAGGAGGAGCTCCAGACTGCCCTGAAGCCCCTTCAGGAGAAACTGAAGATCTTCAATAAAGTCAAACTCAAATGTGATAAAACAGCAAAACATATTAAGGTAAAACTGAATGTCTGTACAATAATGCAGTACAAAAATGTTTGTAAATTTGTTAATATTATTATAATAAATCCTTGTTAAAGTATAATTAGTTGATATTATTATAGTAAATCCCTGTTAAAGTATAATTAAATTATGTCATTTATGTTAGCATTTATGTCTTCATGGTTTCATCTTGTGCACCCAGAGGTCAGAGGTCATGCCCCCAGTTTGTTTGGGGGCTGCAGTTTCCTAACTCCATTTGCTTCATGCTGCTTTAGTGTACATCCATAATACTACGGATTGGATTTCAAACAAACAGCTGTAAGGACACGTGCCTCCTCTGTTTGAATGGGCACGAAAACTCTACCAGAGGTAATGGTGTAACTTTTATGTGTCCAGACCCAGACCCAGCAAACAGAGAAACACATTAAGGAGGAGTTTAAGAAGCTACACCAGCTTCTGCAAGAGGAAGAGGAGGCCAGGATTGCTACACTGAAGGAGGAAGAGGAGCAGAAGAGTCAGATGATGAAGGAGAAGATTGAAGGGCTGAGCAGAGAGATATCAACACTTTCAGACACAATCAGAGTCATAGAGGAGGAGCTGAGAGCTGAAGACATCTTATTCCTACAGGTCAGGAATTCAGTTTTGATCTACAGACCCAGTCAGTCTCTCTCTCTCTAACACACACACACACTCACACACACACACACACACAAACACAAACAGAGATGAAGAAAATCACACACACACGCACCCACTTACACGCACGCAATTACACACACCTTTGTATGGATTTGTATACACTACACCTCTGCATAGACTACACAACACTATCAGCTGCATTTACAGTATAACTGTTATAGTCAGACTGAACAATAGCTACATCTTGAAGCTGGTTAACAAAGACCAACCATATTCAGAGGCAGGACATCTAGCCTCATCCAATCAAATTCAACCATCTTCTGGCCCCTAGAGATATAATTGGTCATTTAAGTAGAAAGATGATTGGCCTGTTTGATTCAACTCCCAGACCCAAAAGGTGTAATTGTCCGAGTGCAAAAACGATTAAACTAATCTTTTAGTTCTTAGACTGATATTCTGGGCTATAGTGCAGAGGAGTGGTGACTACACTAGTGGGGAGGGTGAGACTGTCACTGTGAAGAGGAGCCTCCAGAGGATCAGAGTCCAGCTGGACATAAAACTGTTATCTTATTTGTATGTCATTATATCCATGTGTATCAAAAGATTCACCAGCCATCAAACACAAATACATTTATATCCATATAAAAGTTTAATCTATTACGTCTATGTAGTGACCCTATGTGTTTCTCCCCCTCCAGAACTACAAGGCCACAGAGAAAAGGTAAGTGATCTGTCTCCTGTCTCTCTCTTCTCTGTGGTTCTTAGGCAAAGTCCACAGCAGCACTGACTCCAGAATGTTCTTCCAGAGCCCAGTGCACACTGTCCGACCCACAGCTGGTCTCAGGAGCTCTGATAGACGTGGCCAAACACCTGGGAAACCTGACCTTCAGAGTCTGGGAGAAGATGAAGGAGAGGGTCAAGTTCACTCCTGTCATTCTGGACCCAAACACTGCAAACACCTGTCTCTCTCTGTCTGATGGTCTGACCAGTGTTAAACTAACAAGTCCATGGGAGAAGGTTCCTGACAACCCAGAGAGGATCACTAAGTACTCCAGTGTCCTGGGTTCTGAGGGGTTCAGCTCAGGACAGCACAGCTGGGAGGTGGAGGTGGGAGACCATCCTTACTGGAATATAGGAGTGGCCAAAGAGTCAGCAGACAGGAAGGGGGAGCCCCATGCCTCCCCTGACCATGGAATCTGGGTTATATGGCAGAGGAGTGGTAAGTACACTAATGGGCTGGGTCAGACTGTCACTGTGAAGAGGAGCCTCCAGAGGATCAGAGTCCAGCTGGACTATGACAGGGGGAAGGTGTCCTTCTACGACCCTGAAGACATGACTCCCATCTACACTCATAAAGACACCTTCACTGAGAAACTCTACCCATACTTCTATATTGGAAAAGTTGGTGATGCCAAACACACTGATATAAAGATTAGCCAATCAGAGGTGTCTCTGTCTTACTAACAGTGATGTCAGTCAGATGTGTCTATTCAAGTCAAATATATTTGTATAACACATACACATAGGCAGTTCAATCTGACTCACATAAGGGGTAGTTATAGAGATTCTACAGACTTGATCAAAAGGTATTTTTTTTTTAACATTTTCTTTTATTTGTATGTTATGAATCGATAATTGATTGATAATGAGTATGGAGTGATGGTGACCTGGGTTTCTACTGTCCTTACAGTGATGTTATAAAAGTGAATTACTGTTTCTATAGAAACACTGTCAGCAGGGATCTCCCCAACAGAGACAGACAGAGAACCTAATAGTCATGAGCATTGTCACTGTAATAATTAGTCCAATTGATAGCTCATTATTGACTCCTTATTACTGATCATTGTTATTATATATCGTGTCATCATTTATGTTCTAATTTATCTGTGATACATACATTGAGTTAAAGTGGGGTTTGAGGCCTTACAAAAATGTTAATTATCTTTACCAACGTAAGAAGGAAATAGGCTAATTAAGATATTTAATGCAGAACATCATCTCCTCTATGTGCTTATATTACTGATGAAATGTATCATACAGGAAGTTGGCGTGGTGAACCACAGTTGAAGGTTAAAGGTCATCGCCATAGAGATTATACTTGTATTGGTTATTCCTCTATGGTCATCACCCCACTATGTGCCTGTTCAGAATAATGCAGAATCTTTGTCTCCACATTCTATTCTGCTCTCATCCTTCTTTTCATGGAAATGATAAAAACATCATAATAAAGGGGTAGATTTTCTACAATAAAGTTTTAATGTGTATGATTGAGTATGACTGTGATAATGAAGATGGATTGATGATGATCTTGTTGTCAATTCTCTGTACAGTAGAGACCTATAATAAGATAATGGAGAATATAGAAATACTTTCAGCAGTTATCTCCCAGACAGACACAGACATATCAGTTAGCACTGTTAAGATTCATTTCTGAAAGAGGGGTAGAATATGTGTGTAATGTATTACTACTATGTATGCCTGAAATGATCAGTGTTGTCTTTATTCATAGGCATAATTCATAACCATCAACCAATCTGGAATTATGAGAATGGTCAACTGTGACAAAAGTTTACATTATGTTTAAACCAATAAACTGATTCTATAGAAATACTTAAAATGTTATGTGGTCCTGTCAGTAATTATGAACTATATGACGTTATACTAGTATTGCTGTGATAATGAAGATGGATTGATGATGATCTGTTTGTAACCATATTCTCTGGTTTTTGATAGAATCCAGAATCCTGCTGAGTCTTTGTCTCCACTTTCTGCTTCCCTCTCACTCATCTTTGTTTTAACTTTTAAGTTTAAAATATGTTAAGAAAGGTGAGGACTGTTAATTAAGACACTCTGATATCTGTTCTTTGTTGTGACAACATTCATTGAAATGGTTCCAAGAAACATGTAGTCTGGACTGGCATTGAATCTGTCCTGAAAGCCTTCCAGCATTGCTTCACAACAAATGAAACCTGAAGAGCTGGTTCAGTCTTAAGACTATGACAAGTCTTGATGTACAGTACAACTAACATAATAATCACACCTGAAACGCTACAAACTTTAGTCAGTTCCAAGTTGTGGATTTCTATAAACAGACAGGCCTTATGCCCGCATGACTCCCCCAGTGAAGTGATGCAGTTTCCTGGTCTCCTTTAGCCCCGCCTCCTGCTCCTCACCTGTCCTAACCTCCCTTTAGCCCTGCCTCCTGCTCCTCACCTGTCGTAACCTCCCTTTAGCCCCGCCTCCTGCTAATCACCTGTCCTAACCTCCCTTTAGCCCCGCCTCCTGCTCCTCACCTGTCCTAACCTCCCTTTAGCCCCGCCTCCTGCTCCTCACCTGTCCTAACCTCCCTTTAGCCCCGCCTCCTGCTCCTCACCTATCCTAACCTCCCTTTAGCCCCGCCTCCTGCTCCTCACCTGTCCTAACCTGTCACTCCACCTGCCTGACTTGCTGATGACATTTTGTCACCCTCATCAGAGACAATAATAGAGGTTAAAGGCCACGACCCTGCTGCTCAAGGTTAAAGTTCATAATCTTTTCATCCACCCTCTGCTTCCCACCTTCCTTTCATAGTCATGTTTAACGTAAAGAGACTTAATAAAGACACTGATTGTTTGTAATAGTTCATTTGTATTTTTCTGTTATATGAAGGATATAGAGTGATATAGGGATGGACTGATGATGATCTTGTTTTCTATTCTATGTACAGTAGAGACAGATAATGGAGACCAGCCTGTCTATTGTAAATGACTGCTGCTATAGAAACCTTATCAGCAGTGACCTCCCACATAGACATATCAGTTAGTCTCGTTAACCGTCAGATAACTGTAAGATATCTGAGAGAGAGGAGAGGGATGTATGTTTTTAAATATTAATGTATGAGCTACTTACCATAAACACCAGTTAGCATGAGCTCCATTAAAGTGTAAAGTAGTCCTAGCCAGACGGACACGCGTGCAGGAAGAACGCTGCAGTTTTAAGCTGGAGATCCAGAATACAGAACATAAATACTTTCATCCAAGAACAATAAGAAACAGAGTCAGAGTCAGAGTCAGAGTCAGAGTCAGAGTCAGAGTCAGAGTCAGAGTCAGAGTCAGTCTGGAACATGAACCACTGGGTAAGCGTGTCTAGGCTGTAGCCCTCTGGTGGGTACAAACAGTAACACCCAACAAACTCTGAAACCAGGAAGCTTAAATACAGAACCTAATTGAAAACAAGTGCAAACAATGAGGCCAATCAATGCTCTAGTGATGTGGAGCGCTGGAGGGAAGGTGTGTGACATACAGTCAATTGAAAGAATTAGATGATCAATGTAATTAATAACTCCTAATAGATTGATACTATACTCCATAACCTTTTACCACACCACAATATTGTACACATGAATAATGTCAAACTTTGTGATCATGAGTTAAGATGGTCGGGTGACAGTCTAAGTATCACATGGTCCTGGTCACCACATCTCATAATCTAGAAAGCTGAACACCGCCATCTATTGATGCCTATTATGTATTACACAAGCTTGTTAACTTTATAACTAACATGCCCTGTAAGGGAAACTGAAAGTATGTTTTGACATTTTTAAAGAGAGAAGTGTCACCACGACAGGGTGAGGAAGACACAGACGGATTTCTTCTGATCAACTCTGAATAGCACACCTTCAATAGAACATTATAATAAACCTACATAGAGTAAGTAATTAAGCAGTAGGTTTTTCAGTTAGGGCCTTCTTTTTTTTGTACTAACAAAGCTGGTTAATAACTGGTGTTTATTTTGGTGGTTCAGGGTGAGGTGTTACTGCCTTGCTGACAAAATGGCTGCCAGCTCGTCTCTTCCAGAGGAGGATTTCTCCTGTCCTGTGTGCTTTGACATCTTCAAACACCCTGTGGTCCTGTCGTGTAGCCACAGCTTCTGTAAAGCCTGTGTGCAGGAATACTGGAAAGAGAATAAAGAAAAACGCTGTCCAGTTTGTAGGACAACCTCAAAGTTTGAGCCAGCTTGTAATCTGGTGTTAAAAAACCTTTGTGAGGCCTTCTCAAAGGACAGAAATCAGAGAGCTTCAGCAGGGTCAGAGGCCCTCTGCCGTCTTCACAATGAGAAACTCAAGCTCTTCTGTCTGAATGATAAACAGCCAGTGTGTCTTGTCTGTCAGACCTCCAGAAAACACAAAGACCACACCTTCTGCCCCGTAGATGAAGCTGCACAGGATCACAAGGTAATGTAAACAAGATAGTATTGTGCAGAGGATAAAACAATCTATGTTGTAGTGTATATTTTCTTGATTAATAACATAGAAATAAACAGTGGGTGATTCAACATGAAAAAAAAATTATATTTAAAAAGTATGTCCAGAAATGATGCCTCTTGCCGCTTTTATAAACGTTATCTTGTCAAAATAAATATTTATCCTGTATTTCAGTGATCATAGAGATTTTTTTTCAGGAGCATATTCAGATTGCACTGAAGCTGGTACAGGAGAAACTGAAGGTCCTTAATGAAGTTAAACTAAACTATGATGAAACAGCAGAACATATCAAGGTAAAAAAAAGCATAATTTTTCATGAAAAATATCAATATTAATTATGGAAAGTGGATCTTTCAAGCTGCGAAAGTTGGAATAATGAAAAGCAATAATCTGTAGTCTGAAGACACCCAGAGGTAACCTCCTCGTTGTCTCCAGGTCCAGACCCAGCAAACAGAGAAGCAAATTAAAAAGGAGTTTAAGAAGCTTCACCAGCTTCTACAAGAGGAAGAGGAGGCCAGGATAGAAACACTGAAGGAGGAAGAGGAGCAGAAGAGTCAGATGATGAAGGAGAAGATTGAAGGGCTGAGCAGAGAGATATCAACACTTTCAGACGCAATCAGAGTCATAGAGGGGGAGCTGAAAGCTGAAGACATCTCAATCCTACAGGTAAGGAATTCAGTATTAATCTACAGACCCGGTCAGTCACACACACACACACACACACACACACACACACACACACACACACACACACACACACACACAATCAATTACACAAAATCACACAATTACATACACAAACACAGATGCACAAAATCACACACACATACACACACACACACACACACGCACGCAATTACACGCACCTTTGAATAGATATGAATACACTCCACCTCTGCATTGACACCACAACACTATCAGCTGCATTTACAGTATAACTGTTGTAGTCAGACTGAACAATAGCTACATCTTAAAGCTGGTTAACAAAGACCAACCATATTCAGAGGCTGGACAACCAGCCTCATCCAATCAAATTCAACCATCTTCTGGCCCCTAGAGATATAATTGGTCATTTACGTAGAAAGATGATTGGCCTGTTTGATTCAACTCCTAGACCCAAAAGGTTTACTTGTCAGAGTGGAAAAACGATTAAACTAATCTTTTAGTTCATAGACTGATATTGAGTGGTGACTACACTAATGGGGAGGATGAGACTGTCACTGTGAAGAGGAGCCTCCAGAGGATCAGAGTCCAGCTGGACATAAAACTATTATCTTAATTGTCAGTCATTATATCCATGTGTATCAAACGATTCACCAGCCATCAAACACAAATACATTTATATCCATATGAAAGTCTAATCTATGTCGTCTATGTAGTGACCCTATGTGTTTCTCCCCCTCCAGAACTACAAGGCCACAGTGGAAAGGTAAGTGATCTGTCTCCTGTCTCTCTCTTCTCTGTGGTTCTGGAGCAAAGCCCACAGCAGCACTGACTCCAGAATGTTCTTCCAGAGCCCAGTGCACACTGCCCGACCCACAGCTGGTCTCAGGAGCTCTGATAGACGTGGCCAAACACCTGGGAAACCTGACCTTCAGAGTCTGGGAGAAGATGAAGGAGAGGGTCAAGTTCACCCCTGTAATTCTGGACCCAAACACTGCATCTCCCTGGCTCTCCCTGTCTGATGATCTGACTAGTGTGAGGAACACAGACACCGAGCAGCAGCTCCCTGACAACCTAGAGAGGAACACTAAGTACGCCACTGTCCTGGGTTCTGAGGGGTTCAGCTCAGGACAGCACAGCTGGGAGGTGGAGGTGGGAGACCATCCTGACTGGATAATAGGAGTTGCCAAAGAGTCAGTAGACAGGAAGGGGGAGCACCATGCCTCCCCTGACCATGGAATCTGGGCTATAACCCAGAGTAGTGGTGAGTACACTAATGGGCTGGGTCAGACTGTCACTGTGAAGAGGAGCCTCCAGAGGATCAGAGTCCAGCTGGACTATGACAGGGGGGAGGTGTCCTTCTCTGACAAGACTCACATCTACACTTATGAAGACATGTTCACTGAGAAACCTATACTTCTCTATTGGAACAGCTGGTGATGCCAAACACACTGATGTAAAGATCAGCCAATTAAGCAAGCATATCACATGACATGATCCCGGATATCGTTTCTGAAGTTCAGAGAATAGGTGCAACATTTAATTGGCTCATAAAGTGGCTATATGAGTATGAAAGCCCTTTACGATCAAATAACACTTACACAATGTTTATCTCCATAAGAAACACACGTTTGTTCTCTGAACGTGGACAAGAGAGTAGCCCACAACACAAAAGAGATATTGATCCTAACCCTAACCCTAACCCTAACCCTAACCCCACAACACAAAAGAGATATTGATCCTAACCCTAACCCTAACCCTAACCCCACAACACAAAAGAGATATTGCCTGTGATGTTGATAAGGTGCTGTGGCCAGACCCAACTTGGTGGTGAGAGGCAACCTAAGTATTTTTCTTTCCTCTGGTGGTTTTCCCCCCTGTATATTCTTTTCTTGAAGTTCTTTTCTGTTAACTGAATTTGATAGAGAGCATAATTTTTGTTCACACAACTGTAATGTATACTGTATGTACTGTGGGTATGTTGTTATGTTTGTCCACTGGTTTGTGGAGGAAACATTTTTTAATTTGTTTCAACAGTATATTTGTGTTTCTGCACATATTTCTGTAGACTTGGACATATTTCCATATTTACAAACAGAACCATTATGATAAGGCTTACCAAGGTGAACGTGCTTGCAATTGAGCTCAACAGTGTGTAGTTGGTTGTACCAAAATCTGGTCATATGAGTGAAGTTTGTGCCATTTGAAGCAAAAGTCAGATTTTGATAAATGTTTTTGTAGTTTTGATTGCAATTCATTTTGCAGGATATCAGAGGTGTTTTGTACTTTGGGTGTGAGGTTATGTAAATTGTGTTTAGTGTTTGGACAAAATGAGTCCTGTTGTCAAAATTGAGCTTAAGCAATTGTAAAAAAAACTGTAATATATCTATATATATCTATATATATTAATGTATGAGCTTTTTACCATATATTGCACTCGGCAGTAATTATGAGGTCTATTACAGTCATTGGAAAGAACTATACGATCAACATAATAAATTAGGCCTACTCATAATTGATCGATTGTTGTATTCAAATACATTTTACCACATCACAATATTTGCATATGTTTTTACATTGTGTTTGAAATTATAAAAAATGTCACACAGTTCTTAGGATTTGGGAGTGGGCTGCTGCTATCCCCCTATTATATTGTATTATACATTCTCTCTCTATATATATATATACATATTTATGTATATATAAAATGTCAATATATTATATGTATTTTGAAGGTATTAGCCAGAGTGCCGTATTTCCGCTCTGTGCTGTCTGAGGCTGCGAGGGGATCTCTTAAAGATCTAAAAAATAATGTACAGACATTGCAGGCAGGTTTAACAGAAGATCACACACCAGATTTGATCTGGTTGTTGGGTGGGAGGGGTTTGGCCAGGTTGACCAATGCCATGGCCGAGAACCATCAGTGCTGACATCGTCGTGGGACTTCAGAAGATTCCATACTTAAACTTGAAATAGCTTAAAAGAAAGTAACCAGAGTCGAGAGTTCGGAAGAGTAGACTTTTATTAAACGTTCAGTAACCGCCGAGTTGGTTCTGCCAGGTCAACTAAATTGCGATTCCACCTTTGACACAATCTTTTATATTCCAGAAGATAGCCCAAACCCCATCTTGACATTTGAGCCAATCAAAGGTGGGCATCACTCCCCCTAAACTGGTTTGCATCCCCCACTTCACCCCTGTGGCAGGGTCCACACATACAGTGGAAAGATTACCCCAGGCCTACTTCAAAGCATTTAGTCTACCCAATAACAATACACTCTGGTTTACTTCAACACCGACCAATCAAGTCAGACTTGCTGTATCCACCTTTTGTTCTTGCCTTCCTGGGTGTCCTGTCCCCAGAGCCGTTTCTATACATGGATTATGTGGTTGCACAGAGCCCCCGAAACAACCAGGGCCCCCCCAAGCTGCCATTTTCATCTTTTTTATCTATAAATGAATGTAGCCGGTCTGTATTGGTAAACCAACCACACTTGTGTGCTGAGTGAAAACAATTATATGCATATATTGTCCACGGATCTCGTAAAGTGCACCAGATTGATGCATTTAAATGTTAAATGCGTGCCCCTGGACCACCTTAGAGGGTTTGGAATTTCCCTACAATTGTTTCACAAAATAGGGGCCCCCCAAACAACATTTCGCATAGGGCCCCACAAAAGCCAGAAACGGCCCTGTCTGTCCCTATCAAGATAAGACCATTTGCTTACCTTGTGGACTAGGGAGGCACAGCTGGACACCTATCAGGTGTAGCTATCTAGTCTGTTTCTTTACCAAGAGCAAGAGCATACAATTACAGGTTTAACAGAGAAGGTAACAAAGGGTTTATATTTAGTCAGTACTCTTTCACAATGAATTGCTTACAATAAAGTCGTACACTTTTAGGCCTAATTATACCATAACATAAACAAAAATGAAAAATAAAAACTCTTATGACCACCGGCCGGTTCAGGTGACCTTCTGAACGTGATGGCCCCTGAGCCTTACTGATGTTGCTCTTTTATTATGGAAAGAAGTACATGGTCTTGTTTGATGGTTTAAGTGCTTTTCTCCTACTCTGCCTGCTCAAATAAATATATACTCATAACCCATTATGTTGTATTATAGACTATTCATTTAATATTTGAGAGATGTTTATTTGACTGACTCGTTATCATTTGCAAATTGGATTAAGTCACAGCATATAATTGAGCCACGTGAACATGCTGTCACCTTGCAGAGGTAAGGGGATATTGCGGAATTCAGTTGGCCTCAACTGTTTCAAGGATAATTTTTTATGTTATGAATTGTACTTCAGTGTTATGATTTTATAATTGCTTTTACGTCTTCACAAATCATATCAAGAAATCTTTTAAATTTGACCAAACACGAACCTAAAATCCAGAAACAATCACGCATACGGTGAACTGCATATATGGTGTTACGTAACGAACCAAATAAACTGACTGGTCGTCATCCCCTCGCGAGATTCCAAACTACCGGAAGCGAAATGGATATTTGAGCTGTCCATGGTGCTGAATCTGTGAGTACAACATTCAATTGTCCCTTCTCTGGTTAGTCCGCATAAGCAGCGCAAACAACGTTAATAAACCCACGACGCGTATAGCTAACGAAGATTGTTAACATGGCCTTGAATATCCTTAGCTAACAGTATGTTTTCCACAAAGTAAACTATTACCAACTATTGCAAACAACAGCACGAGTAGGCTACATACATTGTTCACTCTCGTTGTGACTGCAAGAAGTTGGTTTAATCGTGTCAGTCATGCATGCAATGTTAGAAAATAAACCAAAAAAGCGTTCAAAAGACGGAAAATATAGAACGGCTTTCAATGTTATCGTTTTAAGCTAAATTAAAGCACTTAGCTGATACTGAAATGATGCACCTCGATTTATGCTAAGAGGTTGTTCAAATTATGTCACGTAGGCCTACACCTAAATATGCATTTTCTTTTTAGTATCTGGAAAAATTCCAAATTTTATTTTATATTTAATACAGGTTTTCCAACAAGTGTGTTCTGTTTTCGTGGCAAAATACTTGATATGAAGTATAAAGCATGTTTAAAATTAGCTGGTCTTCCCCGATTTGACAGTCCTCTTTCCCCCAAGTTTAAAGTTTGTTGCATAATTGACAGCAGGTTTCTTTGTGTTTCTCCCAGTGACTCCATGATAAGATGGATGACCGACTGGAAGGGTCTAGCTTCCTCACAGACATTCCCAACTGCATTCCCAATGGCGTTCCAGACACCGTTCCGGAATGTGGAGGCGTTCCGGAACGCCGGTCCATGGTGCGGGTGCCAGAGACTCAGGGGCTGCAGCTTCTGAGCGTGCTCAGATCGTTCCGAGAGCGTGGCCTGCTGTTTGACTTCACCGTCAGAGTTAAGGGACGGAGCTTCCCCTGTCACCGCTGTGTCATCGCCGCATGCAGCGACTTTTTCAGGTGTGTGTGTGTGTGTGTGTGTGTGTGTGCGTGCGTGTGTGTCTGTGTTGGTGAGTGAGTGTGAGTGTGAGTGTGAGTGTGAGTGTGAGTGTGAGTGTGAGTGTGAGTGTGAGTGTGAGTGTGAGTGACAGAGAGAGAGAGAGAGAGAGAGAGAGAGAGAGAGAGAGAGAGAGAGAGAGAGAGAGAGAGAGAGAGAGAGAGAGAGAGAGAGAGAGAGAGAGAGAGAGACAGAGAGAGAGAGAGAGAGAGAGAGAGAGAGAGAGAGAGAGAGAGAGATGGGGGGACATTGAGAGTGTGTGTGAGGAAGCGAGGAGTGACTGAGTGTGTGTCTTTAAGCTTGACATGTTTTCTCTGTCCTCGGCTGTCTCACAGAGCTACGTTTGAGGTGGACATGTTTTGTCTGACCTCGGCGTCTCACAGAGCTATGTTTGAGGTGGACATGTTTTCCCTGGCCTCGGCTGTCTCACAGAGCTATGTTTGAGGTGGACATGTTTTCCCTGTCCTCGGCTGTCTCACAGAGCTATGTTTGAGGTGGACATGTTTTCCCTGTCCTCGGCTGTCTCACAGAGCTATGTTTGAGGTGGACATGCGGGAGCGTGACGACGGGACGGTAACCCTGGGCAACCAGTCTGCGGCCGCCGTGAGTGCCTTCCTGGACTTCGCGTACTCGGGAGAGACCGTCGTCACCGATAGCAACGTGGACATGATGTTCCAGCTGTCCTCTTTCCTGCAGGTACGAATATGTGGACTGGAGTAGACTGGACTGGACTTGACTGGACTGGACTGAAAGAAGAAAACTGAACTGGACTAGACTGGACTGGCTTGGCCTTGTTGATTATCTTGTATGGTCACGTGTAATTCAGCCATTAATTAAATAATGAATTTCCTTCTTTTTCTGAGTGATGCCTGTCTTTAACTTGTTGTTTTAAACTCACAATTTAAACTTAAACTGAGTTGACTATCAGCTAATTGCTACCCAACAGTAATCCACATTTCAATCCCCCCAAAACCTAGACTGTTCCTTCATTCACCCACAATTAAAAGATAAAATGTAAAATGTTTGAGTCTGGATAGCACCTATAAAAAGTATCTCGATCCTCACCAGCACGAAATGTCTAGAAATATAAAGCGTAGAGTAACAAAAATGATGCGCTTTTCTGTTCATTCTGTTTCTATGTCCAGGTGTCGGTCCTCTCCAAAGCATGCAGTGACTTCCTGATCGGAACACTGGACCTCTCAAACTGCCTGACGCTATTGGCTCTTGCAGAAGGATATGGCTCCGCCCCTCTGCTCCAGCAAGCCAATGAGTTTGTGCTTCAGAACTTCGATCAGCTGGCTTTGACCGCGGACTTTCTGGGCATGCAGGTTGGGCAGATTTGGTTTTTCAAAGCACGTCCTAAAAAAAACTAAAAACACACGCTCTGAGGAAGAGTGGTCCCAGTTGAGAGCAGAACAGAGACCAGCTATATCTCTATTAATCGTAACTGCACAGTCAACTTAAGTAAGAAATGTTTTGAAAAGGAAAACTCGATTAAGCAAAACACAAAAAGTGATCTTGCTCTAAAGCTAGATGATAATCTTTCTGGGTAATGTAGTTTGCTGGTGGTACAGAGAGATGCTATTAATTTGTAAAAAATACTAATGCGTATTAGTACTATCGCGGTGCCTTATGGTGGATAAAGGGGGAATGTCTTGGTTGCTGGATTTAATATCCACATCTGTTTTTATTCATAAAATGTAACCAGCATTGTGAACCCGCTGCTCCCCGGCCAGGGCCAGCCCATAAAACAAACCCCCCTAAAGTTCCGTCAAAAGTCTTTCAAAACGTTATCTTCCTTCCTGTAGGATAACGTGCTGGAGGCGTGTCTACGCTCAGACGCACTTAGTGTGCCCAATGAGGAGGAAGTGATGACGTCACTGCTGCGTTGGGTAGGTCACGACCTCCAGGGCCGGCGCGACCTGTTGTCCCGGTTACTAGCACTCGTTCGACTGCACCATCTACCGGCAGAAAGGCTAAAGGTATAAAAACACGCCATGTATTTTTAACACACAGTGCTTATATATGGCAAAGTATGCTTGCTAAGTGTGGTGCACTTAATGCTCATGTTTGTCTGTGTCTCGGAATTAACTTAAATAGTATATTCTATATGTATATATATATATATATATATATATATATATATATATATATATATATATATATATATATATATATATAATATAATAACGTAATAGTATGCTATATGTATAATTATGTATGCATATATAACATAATAACTTAATAATATATGCTATATGTAGGAAGTATAATATATGTAATTTGATAATGTGATAGTATACTATATGTATAAAGTATAATATATTTACAATATAATATGATAACATTCTAGTATGCTAAAAGTATATATATATATATATATATATATATATATATATATATATATATACATATAATAACGCCATAGTATGCTATACATGTATAAAGTATGAAATATAAATATAACGTCATAGTATGTGTGTTCTGTATCCAGTGTTTATTAGACGTTGTGGGTGTGTCAGTCTCTGAGGGTGAGTGAGGCTCCCCTCCTGCAGGATGAGGGGTGCATGCGGCTGTTTGCCGAGGCGGACACCCGCCGGAGACAGTTTGGGGGTCTCCTTGGCGACGCCCGCCCCTCCACCACCCAC
The DNA here is from genome assembly GCA_017639675.1 of Aplochiton taeniatus. NCBI lineage: Eukaryota > Metazoa > Chordata > Actinopteri > Galaxiiformes > Galaxiidae > Aplochiton > Aplochiton taeniatus. The sequence goes on along the minus strand of CM030174.1, from coordinate 33,274,195 downwards.
ACCTACATCTACGTCCACAAAACGGAGGAGAACGGAGAGATACACCACGCCTTCTGCTACCTGCTGGAATCCGACCAATGGAGAGAGCTGCCTCGGGGCCCGGGCGTCGCCATGGTACCGGACCCCCCAGGCTCCTGCCTGAGTGCCTATGCAGAGCAGGTAGGGCAGACACACAGGTAGCTTACCTGTTAGGAGGAACACCTTCACCTGTAAAGAGGAAACCAGGGCCAAAGGCACCGGTAGTGCTTTGTGATAGTGTAGATGTGTAGTATGGACATAGATAGATAGATCAAATAAAATCACAACTTCCCAAGTTGTTATTTTTTGTTATTTTATTTTATTCCTCTTGACAGATTGCTTAGTTGACTTTGTTTATTTTACTGATGAGGATGGCGTATACAATTTACAACATGTCTTCAAGGTGTTTGTGACTGGTGGTTGTCGGGGGAACTGTTGCCGGGCGGTGCGTCTGCACGTTGCCGAGGCGTTCCACGAGGCGACAGACGAGGTGTGGTGTTTCTGTCCGGTCTCACGCACCTGCGCCCCTGCGCCCCCCATGGGGAAACCCCGTACCATGCACGCGGTTGTGAACGCCCTCAACCGGCTCTACGTGATTGGTGGAAGGACCAGAGGGCCGAGGGACGGAGCTCCGCCCTTACTGGAGGTAAACACAATAGACACGCCCAATCGAAACGCCCCTAAGGTCACGGCCAATCAAAACACCCCTAAGGTCACGCCCAATCAAAACACCCCTAAGGTCACGCCCAATCAAAACACCCCTAAGGTCACACCTAATAGAATCTCTCTCTGTCTCACGTAATGTGTAGTTAACACTCTCTCTCTCTCTCTCTCTCTCTCTCTCTCTCTCTCTCTCTCTCTCTCTCTCTCTCTCTCTCTCTCTCTCTCTCTCTCTCTCTCTCTCTCTCTCTCTCTCTCTCTCTCTCTCTCTCTCTCTCTCTCTCTCTCTCTCTCTCTCTCTCTCTCTCTCTCCTCCAGGTGGAGTTCTATGAGCCGTTGTCCCGTACCTGGTCTGGGGTCAGCCCCCTCCCGACAGCCATCTACTTTCCCGAGGCCAGTGCCTGTGGCAGCACCATCTACGTCCTGGGCTCAGAAGTGGAGCTCACCAACTCTTTCAACCCTTCACTGGACTGCTTCTTCCAGTACAGAGCGCAAGAGGACCAGTGGAGCCGCCTAGTGGCCGAGTTTGGGCAGTTCTTCCACGCCACTCTGGTTAAGGCTGTGTCTATCAACGACACATTGCATCTCTGTGACCTCTCCACCTATAAGGTGACAAAGAGCAGGGGATAAAACACTAACTGAATACAGTTATAAGAGATTTTCACAGTGTTGGCAGGGATAGGCTCCAGCCCCCCCGCGACCCTGTAAAACAGGATAAGCGGTAGAAGATGAGAGATGAGAGAGAGAGATTTTCACAAGTATTCATGATTAATTGTAATAGATTTTACCTTAGAAGGTTAATGTTTTTGTTGCGTAGGTTAAGCCAAATTTAAATGTAGACTTTTCTTTTTCTATCGGAGAGGATTTAATCTATATTTTCAGACAATTCTAATTGTACACTCTGCTGCTACTACCAGTAATACAATCATTTATTTGTGGCCGCCTTTCAGGATATTTAAGGTCACGTTAAAACAACAAACGGTTTAGTGCAGCAACAGAAGTACCAACTTAAAAACACATCAAAACAGAAATAGCTCGACTGTTCCCCAGGCAATCGTTGAGTCTGTGTTCCCTCTCGTCCCTGCTCCCCTGCAGGTGTACAGCTTCTGCCCAGAGACGTGTGTGTGGAAGGGCCAGGGCTCCTTTGAGTGTGCCGGCTTCAATGCCGGAGCAGTGGGATCCAAAGACAAGATCTACATCCTGGGCGGCGACTATTCCCCTGACGAAATCACAGACGAGGTTCAGGTAAAAACAAAAAAAACCCACCTAGGTCTAGGTTTAAAAACACCCTCCGAGTTGGAATGCAGGATCTTTTCACTCCTTCTACGTGTGTTGTTTTGTTTACCCTTCGGGTAAGCTCGTCTGGACCGGCTATCTGGAGGGTACAGTGACTTGAAGGTGGCGGGTAACGGTGATTTGAGAGGGGGGGGGTATGACGGTGATTTGAGGGTGGTAGGGTAACGCTGTTGTGTTCCTCCCCCTGTGTAGATGTACCACAGTGGGCGGAGCCAGTGGGAGGAGGTGGCGCCCATGCCCAGAGCGCTGACCGAGTTCCACTGTCAGATTATCAGCTTCAACTCCTACAGAGACCCCTGGTGGCCAAAAGAGGACACTATATGAAACGACACCTTACAGAGACCCCTGGTGGCCAAAAGAGGGCACTATATGAAACTACAAGTTACAGAGACCCCTGGTGGCCAAGGGAGGATACTACACAACCCAGCACCTTACAGAGACCGCTGGTGGCCATGACAGGACACTTTACGATGCATTCACACCTCCCTAGCTCCCAAAGAAGGAGTATCATAAGAAGCATTATGCATGAAAAAAAGCTAAACAGGGAGTACTTTATGTAGGTTGCTAGGTAACCTAACCATTTCACAGCAGTTAAGCTGTGTATCAAAAAGGGCAGAAGTTGCACAACACAAACCCCTGGGCAGTTGAGAAATATAAGAGCTATACATGCTTTTTAATCCCACTTGATGTCAGTGTAAATGTCAACATTAAGGTTAAAGAACTGACTTCACTTACTGGGTATTTAAGGTTGAGAAAAGCATATTTTGCATTTCAACAGCATGCAACTGTTTTTCAATGCAATTATTACAGATTGGCCCACTGCCTTGTCAATCAATCAGTGGTCTCTCTCAAGTAAGAATTGTATTGGAGGAGGAGGGGCGAATGAATAGTTTGAAAAAAGTAGTTTATATGAAAAGTTTCCTTGCAGTTTGTTTCTGTTTCATCATGAACTGGCATGTAGCCTGTCTTATCTCTTCGTCCATATGACAGAAATGTTGTTTATATGATCAGCTTGAAAAGGCTCATATTTTGGACTTTACCAAAGAACTTTGCAGTTGATGAATTTGTTGATTGACTAGCCACATGATTTGGCCCTTAAGACATACTTTCTTTATTAGGCCTTTGCTGTTTTACAACCCATATCATTTAACATGGACTCTTCTCATCTGGGCGACTTTGCCAGTAGTTACAAATCCCATATAATTCGAATATCTAGTTATATATTATATAAAGTTAATATAAAGTTATACTTTATGAATATAAAGTATATTCAATGAAGTGGTCATCCCCCGTTGGAACAAATGGAGTTCTTTTTCACATGTCAATCAAGGCTTACAAAGGAACAGACGCTCTGTTTATTGTTGACAACAGGCTAGTTAGCTAGCTGCGTCACCGATCTTGGTACACCTTAGCCCATATTTCCGTGTTTACGACCAATGATGTCTGAGCTGGAGAATGCTGCCTAGCTTACGATCACACAAGTTTGCAAGCAGTTATGTACAGTTGTGGAGAAAGCGACCAGATAGCCTGGCTATACGAGGCTAACCGTTATGCAACATCTCTTCAATCAGTTCGTGTGCTGGGGTAGTAGACAATACAGTCTGTAAACTGCCCTCACTGCTTTACTGGGGACAAACTTCTCTGCTCTGCTCTGCTCTGCTCTGCTCTTCTAGGGAGTGGATACTATAGGCTTTGTATTCAATAAAAACATACAACCCTAGCACCTCGGTCTTAGGAAGCAATACAGTGATGCTGAGAACAACAAACTGCTAGCAAATTGTAAGGCCATCAGTAGCTTTTTGAAAAGACAGTTATTGACCTGACTCAAAGAGAGTTGTTTATTGCAGTTTGTTGTTTGGAATTATTCCGGTTTTTTTTTTCTTCTGTGGTATTAATTGTACTTTGAAACTTTTGGAAAAGTGCGAATAAAACAAAAAGCATCTGTTGTGTCTTGTGTGAATAAGTAGGACAAAAAAAAAATAGGACAATGTAATGCCTCATTTGAGCTGTAATTTCTGCCCTGGTGTGTTAACAGGCACTAAGCTACGGGAGATCTGGACGTTTAAAGTCATCATCATAACCTCTTACTGGTGCTGGTCTAAGTGCAGGGTTATAGTCCCATAACAACCCTTTTCATTTATGTTTTTATGACGCTGCGTGCTTCTGACTGACTGGAAGGAGACAAGGATCAAGGCTACTTATTTAAGAGAGGGCTGGGCGCAACCACCCACCCACACACACATACACACACAGTTACACACTCACAAACCCACACAAAGTTACACACTCACAAACACACACAAAGTTACACACTCACAAACACACACACAGTTACACACTCACAAACACACACACAGTTACACACCCACGAGCACAGACACAGTTACACACTCACAAACACACACACACACACTTACGCACACTTTTCTACTCCACACTACGCACTTCATAAATTCTATTGAGATATGTTTGAGAGTAAAAGGTGTTCTTGTAAAGGACGGAAGAGATGGTGACTTTGGAACTTCCCCCTATCTTAAGGTGCCACGGCAACCAGCAGAACCTGTAACCCTGCAGCCCTCTCTTTCCTCCCCTTTTCCTCCCCCTTTTCCTCCCCCCCTCCCTTCTGTTTTGTCAGAGTAGTCTAATCATCAACTACAACACAAACTGTAATGAAATTTGTAGTTATTACTTACTTTTCCCTCTCCCTCCTCCCTTGTCCTACTCCCCTCCCCCTCTTTTCTCCCCTCCTCTCCTCTTCCCCTCCTCCTCCTGTAAATGTCGGTCCAAAGGCCAGGACAGCCTGCTACCGACTAGCTACAGTATAACAGGTGTGTGCCTTGCCCACTGCCTCTCAGAGCCACCGAGCCCGTCGTGAAGACAGCACCATGAGAGAGCTGAGGAATGTTTTGCTAGCGCTAGCGCTCGCCGTGGCGGTGGCCAGCGGTGTGGCGGCGCAGGCCGATCTGGAGGAGCAAGCCCGGGCCTTTCTACAGAGGTTCGACGAGGGAGCCACGGATCTCATGTACCAATACTCCCTGGCATCCTGGGCGTACAACACCAACATCTCCGCAGAGAACTCTGACAAACTGGTGAGAGTAACAAACAGTGTCTGCTCTGATATGATATAGTACACCACAGCACACTACAGTAGCTTATGGTTACAGTAGGCCCACATCATAGTACATTATGGTTAGTTTACAGTACATCATAGTACCTTGTGGTTAGTTTACAGTACATCATAGTACATTATGGTTACTTTACAGTACAGTACATCCTAGTACCTTATGGTTAGTTTACAGTACAGTACATCATAGTACCTTATGGTTAGTTTCCAGTACATCATAGTACCTTATGGTTAGTTTACAGTACATCACAGTACCTTATGGTTACTCTATAGTACATCACAGTACCTTATGGTTAGTTTACAGTACATCATAGTACCTCATGGTTAGTTTACAGTACAGTACATCATAGTACCTTATGGTTAGTTTACAGTACAGTACATCATAATACCTTATGGTTAGTTTACAGTACATTACATCATAGAACCTTATGGTTAGTTTACAGTACATCATAGTACCTTATGGTTAGTTTACAGTACATCATAGTACCTTATGGTTAGTTTACAGTACATCATAGCACCTAATGGTTAGTTTACAGCATAGGATACTACTGTACCTTATTGTTAGGGTTAGGGTTTTTATGATACTACGTATGTCAGTGTAGGTTTTTGGTATATTCTGTGTGTCATGGTATGTTTTTGTTATACTGCATTTGTTGTTGTATGTTTTTATTGAACTGTGACGTGTCTGTTGCCGTGGTCACAAAAAACAGTGAAACTTTAGTAGATGCTCATAAACAACAACCAATAGAGGTGACTGCAATTCAACTATGTGTTGGAGGTCTGCACTACAATGGATTCACAGTTGTCGCTGTAGTAGTTGTGTGTAGTATTGAGTGACTTTTATTCATCTCTCTCTCTAACTATGAAGTATGAAGGAATCATTCATAGTTCCTGCTGTAGTTCTGTAATCAGGGTCTGATTTGGGTATTTATTGGGTCTGAAGTTTAACAAATAAGTAATTCATGGTTTCTGCTGTAGTTATGTATTTCTGTATTTAGAGTCTGAGTCTGTTACATATTGGGTCTGAGGTTTGAAGAATAAAGAATTCATAGTTTCTGCTGTAGTTATGTATTTCTGTATTCAGAGTCTGTGTCTGGTACTTATTGGGTCTGAGGTTTGAAGAATAAAGAATTCATAGTTTCTGCTGTAGTTATGTATTTCTGTATTCAGAGTCTGTGTCTGGTACTTATTGGGTCTGAGGTTTGAAGAATAAAGAATTCATAGTTTCTGCTGTAGTTATGTATTTCTGTATTCAGAGTCTGAGTCTGGTACATATTGGGTCTGAGGTTTGAAGAATAAAGAATTCATAGTTTCTGCTGTAGTTATGTATTTCTGTATTCAGAGTCTGTGTCTGGTACTTATTGGGTCTGAAGTTTGAAGAATAAATGTATTATTAGTTTCTGCTGTAGTTATGTATTTCTGTATTCAGAGTCTGTGTCTGGTACTTATTGGGTCTGAAGTTTGAAGAATAAATATATTATTAGTTTCTGCTGTAGTTATGTATTTCTGTATTCAGAGTCTGTGTCTGTTACTTATTGGGTCTGAAGTTTGAAGAATAAAGAATTCATAGTTTCTGCTGTAGTTATGTATTTCTGTATTCAGAGTCTGTGTCTGGTACTTATTGGGTCTGAAGTTTGAAGAATAAATGTATTATTAGTTTCTGCTGTAGTTATGTATTTCTGTATTCAGAGTCTGTGTCTGTTACTTATTGGGTCTGAAGTTTGAAGAATAAATGTATTATTAGTTTCTGCCGTAGTTATGTATTTCTGTATTCAGAGTCTGTGTCTGGTACTTATTGGGTCTGAAGTTTGAAGAATAAATGTATTATTAGTTTCTGCTGTAGTTATGTATTTCTGTATTCAGAGTCTGTGTCTGGTACTTATTGGGTCTGAAGTTTGAAGAATAAATGTATTATTAGTTTCTGCTGTAGTTATGTATTTCTGTATTCAGAGTCTGTGTCTGGTACTTATTGGGTCTGAAGTTTGAAGAATAAATGTATTATTAGTTTCTGCTGTAGTTATGTATTTCTGTATTCAGAGTCTGTGTCTGGTACTTATTGGGTCTGAAGTTTGAAGAATAAAGAATTCATAGTTTCTGCTGTAGTTATGTATTTCTGTATTCAGAGTCTGTGTCTGGTACTTATTGGGTCTGAAGTTTGAAGAATAAATGTATTATTAGTTTCTGCTGTAGTTATGTATTTCTGTATTCAGAGTCTGTGTCTGGTACTTATTGGGTCTGAAGTTTGAAGAATAAATTTATTATTAGTTTCTGCTGTAGTTATGTATTTCTGTATTCAGAGTCTGTGTCTGTTACTTATTGGGTCTGAAGTTTGAAGAATAAATGTATTATTAGTTTCTGCCGTAGTTATGTATTTCTGTATTCAGAGTCTGTGTCTGGTACTTATTGGGTCTGAAGTTTGAAGAATAAATGTATTATTAGTTTCTGCTGTAGTTATGTATTTCTGTATTCAGAGTCTGTGTCTGGTACTTATTGGGTCTGAAGTTTGAAGAATAAATGTATTATTAGTTTCTGCTGTAGTTATGTATTTCTGTATTCAGAGTCTGTGTCTGGTACTTATTGGGTCTGAAGTTTGAA
>CM030174.1:33209002-33261502 GCA_017639675.1 Aplochiton taeniatus | reverse complement strand
GTGTGTGTGTGTGTGTGTGTGTGTGTTTCATCGAGTCTGTCCAGGGCTGGTTGGAGGATCGGCAGTTCAGAGAAGCAGAAAAGTTCTTCATGTCCGTGGGTTTATATAAGATGTTTGATAACTTCTGGGTGAACTCCATGCTAGTGAAGCCAGACGACCCTGCCATCAAGGTGGTGTGTCACCCAACCGCCTGGGACATGGGCAATAGAGAGGACTTCAGGTAGACACCACACACACACACACACATACACACCACACACAGACACACGCACACACACACACACACGCAGGCAGACACACAGACACAGACACAGACACAAACAGACACACACACACACACACACACACACACACACACACACACACACACACACACACACACACACACACACACACACACACAGAGGCAGGCAGGCAGGCAGGCAGGCGAACAAACATGATAAAAAACGTATACACTTTGGGCAAACACACCATGGGGACACACACCTGGACACACACCTGGACACACACCTGGACACACCTGGACACACCTTTTACATTAAGAAACCACTTGAAGATACGCCCGGTCAGCTAAAGAGCAGCTAATAGTGATGAGCTGGCTGCTTTTACTGAAGCGGACGCTTAAGGTTATAAGACTATAAACAAGTAAGGAGAGAGAACAACAACTCCCTCTCTCTATCACTCTGTGACTCATTCTACCCAAGCCATAAAGATAACCAAGGAACAACTTATCAACACTTAACTGCACACAGCTTGATATATTGGATCTATTTATTAATCCTCTTTAAGACACATTTCCTTTGTTTATTGTTATTGTTTTCGTTTGTTAAATAACTTATTAGAAGTACTCATTATTTTATTTGATAAGTCTATGTTATTAGGAAGTATATGAGGTATTTGTTGAATTATTCTAGGTCTCTTAGGTGTGGAGGGAACAGCTGAATGTAAAACACACAGTTAATAATTTCTGAAGTAACATTGCACGCGTCAGTCAGGTCAAACATCTCCTTGTATTTTCCCCCCTAATATCTGATGAGCATTTACAATCCCACGTTTCTGATTCTTATCTCAGTGTTCAAGGTCTACAAGCATTTATATCATCTAAGATTAGCAGTGTTGAATCTGATGATCTGGTTAGTAGCTGTACTAGAAGTCAGGAGTATCATGACTTGATTTGATCATTCATTTTCTTTTCCTCCTTAGAGTTCACTGACTAGAAAATAACCGAAGGAAACAATATATACTGACGTTTTACAAACCTCAGGATTTTGCAGATTAAACTGACCTGTAAATGAACCATAAAACGGTTCCCCACTATCAAGTGGATTCAATTCACTAAATACACTAAGGTAATACAAACAGAGTATTTCAAATCAGTTGCAACTTGAGTTTGAACCTGTTCAAATAGAACTTTGTTTTGCGCAAAAAGACAACTGGGAATTACACACAGACGGCGGACGCATGCATGCTGGTTTGACTTGTTTGAATTCATGCAAACAATTTGACTACGCCAACCATGCTTCTCGTGTTACAGGATCAAACTGTGATTTATTATCTTGTCCTATTATCTTATCATCTAGACTCTACTTTCTACCAAGGCCCCTCTGTGTCAAAGACAATATTCCGAGGGCCCCTCTGTACAATGACGCATGAAGTTTCTCCTTATAATTAAATAGGTGATTTTTTATTTAAATATTTTCTCATCAAATCCAGGCCCCCCTAGTGGCTCTCTGAGGCCCCCTAGTGGGCCGCTGCCCCCTTGTTGTGAACATCTGATCCAGAGTACACCGACCAGGTTTCTCACGTCCTATAGGATCAAGATGTTATTTATGACTATATTAGTATCTAAATTGACCCTGTCTTTCATGTGGTGGAATAAAGATGTGATTTACTGTTATATTATCCTCTCAAGGGACCCGGTTTCTCCTGTCATCTAGGATCAAGATGTTATTTATGACTATATTAGTATCTAAATTGACCCTGTCTTTCTTGTGGTGGAATAATGATGTGATTTATTGTTATATTATGCCCTAAATGGACCCGGTTTCTCACGCCCTATAGGATCAAGATGTGCAGCAAAGTGAACATGGACGACTTCCTGACCGCGCACCATGAGATGGGTCACAACCAGTACCAGATGGCCTATCGGAACCTCTCCTACCTGCTGCGGGACGGCGCCAACGAGGGCTTCCACGAGGCCGTCGGCGAGATTATGTCTCTGTCTGCCGCCACGCCCAAACACCTGCAGGCCCTAGGGCTCCTTCAGCCGGACTTTGTGGAGGATAAAGGTAAACAAGAAACACACCTGTGCGTGGATACAGGTAAACAGGAAACAGACCTGTACCCAGATAAAGGTAAACAGGAAACAGATCTGTACCTGGATACAGGTAAACAGGAAACAGACCTGTTCCCAGATACAGGTAAACAGGAAACAGACCTGTACCCAGATAAAGGTAAACAGGAAACAGACCTGTACCCAGATACAGGTAAACAGGAAACAGACCTGTACCCAGATAAAGGTAAACAGGAAACAGATCTGTACCTGGATACAGGTAAACAGGAAACAGACCTGTACCTGGATACAGGTAAACAGGAAACAGATCTGTACCTGGATACAGGTAAACAGGAAACAGACCTGTACCTGGATACAGGTAAACAGGAAACAGATCTGTACCTGGATACAGGTAAACAGGAAACAGATCTGTACCTGGATACAGGTAAACAGGAAACACAATTTAAATTATTAACAGTAAGATTGTACTTTAAAAAACAAACAACAGCCACGAGTTGATTTAGATTAAAACAGTATTTACTTCCTAGTTATTATCAGAGCTGTGTCAGACCAATTAGCCTCGGTCCCAGCATCAACTTTCTCTAAACCATTGCCTTGCACTTTCTATTCTGTCACCTAATAGTATGATTTCACCATTTGGGATATAAGGAGTTTCAATAAAACACAGATTTTCCCCCACAGATTTTACAACAGATTCCAAAGAATTAGTAGTTTTTCCGTTAAGTTGTCCTGTGTGTCCTTTATTCCTATCCGTAGAGACGGAGATCAACTTCCTGTTGAAGCAGGCACTGACCATCGTGGCTACATTGCCCTTCACTTACCAGCTGGAGGAGTGGCGCTGGCAGGTGTTTCAGGACAACATCCCCAAGGACCAGTGGATGCAGCGCTGGTGGGAAATGAAGTACGGCACTTTTTAAAGTTGGTTTAATGAAACCACACTGAAAAGGAAGTAGGGCACTTTTCAAAGTCGGTTTAAATTAAAGTGTTAAAACTACACTGGGCTACTTCAATGTCAACAAGGACCAGTGGATGCAGCGCTGGTGGGAACCGAAGTATGGCACTTTTCAAAGTCCGTTTAATGAAACTACTTTGTATTTTAATATTGAGACCTCACTGGGTCACTTTAATGTCAACAAGGAAGTCAAAAACGATTCCCATCCATCTTGACATGAACTGAGATATTGACATTAGGCCCTTTATCTCCCCCTACAGGACAGAGCTTGCATTCTGCAGAGTAATATATTGTGTTGTTGATGCCTCTCTGTCTCCCTCTACAGGAGAGAGTTGGTAGGCGTGGTGGAGCCCATACCTAGAGATGAGACCTACTGTGACCCTCCTGCTCTGTTCCACGTGTCTGGAGATTACTCCTTTATAAGGTAACATCTTCACACCATAACTCTACACTATAATTTGTGGTCTATTACACCATACATCCAATCATTGATCCAGTTAACACTCTTCCTTGAAACAAATATTGACAACTGGTATGTAACATTTTCACTGAAATCAATGGGCACTGTTCGAGATAGACGACCCAACGTTAACCTAAAACACAGCATTGAAACACCTACTAAAACATCCACCACCTGTGTGTGTGTGTGTGTGTGTGTGTGTGTGTGTGTGTGTGTGTGTGTGTGTGTGTGTGTGTGTGTGTGTGTGTGTGTGTGTGTGTGTGTGTGTTTGCACACCAGGTACTTCACCAGAACCATCTACCAGTTCCAGTTCCAGAAGTCTCTCTGTGAGTTGGCGGGACACACAGGCCCCCTGTTCAAGTGTGACATCACCGGCTCCACAGCGGCAGGCGCCAAACTGAGGTACGGATTGCCGGCTTGGACTCACTAAATAGCACAGCCCACGAGCATGGTTAATCATAGTGCTGTGATCCATAGCTGCCTGGAACAAACAACCAGTCTATCTTTACTTTCAGTAGTTCTGTGATAGTAGAAATGAAGTTTAGTTAACTATTAGTTAACCATTGTGTGTTATTATTTACTGTGTGTGTGTGTGTGTGTGTGTGTGTGTGTGTGTGTGTGTGTGTGTGTGTGTGTGTGTGTGTGTGTGTGTGTGTGTGTGTGTGTGGTGTTATTGTTGTCCAGGGCGATGCTTGAGTTGGGGCGCTCCAAATCGTGGACCAGAGCTCTGGAGGAGATCTCCGGGACAGTCAAAATGGACGCCGCACCACTGCTTGAGTATTTCAACGACCTGCTGGTCTGGTTGAAGGAAGAGAACCAGAAGAACAACAGGATGGGGGGCTGGGAAAAGACAGTCGACCCATGTGAGTCCCACTCCACCTGCTTAACTTTCACTATTACAATGTCAACATGAAATAAGATAACTAACTTCAAAAAATGACTGGTGAAGAAACAAAACTAAGAAGCAGCGTATCTTACCTTATATTTTTTTCCAGATGCAAAGTACGCCATCAAAGTCAGGCTGAGTCTGAAGGCTGCTTTGGGAGAAGAGGCTGTGAGTAGCAGCCGATCAACACACAAGCGTCATCCTAGAGAGAAAAGAACACAGAATACAATGCTAACACAGGCTAGAATACACCTTTAAAAACAATGCTAATGGGCTAGAATACACCTTTATTAACAATGTAACATAGGCTAGAATAGACCTTTAAAAACAATGCTAACACAGGCTAGAATACACCTTTATAAACAATGCTAACACAGGCTAGAATACACCTTTATAAACAATGCTAACACAGGCTAGAATACACCTTTATTAACAATGCTAATGGGCTAAAATACACCTTTATTAACAATGCTAACAGGCTAGAATACACCATTATAATCAATAATAACTGTCTTGAATACACCTTTAAAAACAATGCTAACAGGCTAAAATACACAAAAATACACCTTCATAAACAATGCTAACAGGCAAGAAAAACACTTCAATAAGTTTAGGAAACACAGTTTAAAAAGTTAGACAGAATGAAAAACATCATTAACCAGTCCAACAGTATCCATTCCATGCCACACACTATCTTTTACTTTTACTTTTCGCTGATTTATGACTTTACTGTTTGTTTTCCCACGTTTGACAGTACCCCTGGAACACCAATGAGATGTACCTGTTTCAAACCAACATGGCGTACGCTATGAGACAATACTACACCAACAGGACTGCTGCCTTCACGTTAGTACCCTGTCTATGATCTCTATATCTATCACATATCTGGACCGCTGCCTTCACGTTAGTACCCTGTCTATGATCTCTATATCTATCGCATATCTGGACCGCTGCCTTCACGTTAGTACCCTGTCTATAATCTCTATATCTATCACATATCTGGACTGCTGCCTTCACGTTAGTACCCTGTCTATGATCTCTATATCTATCACATATCTGGACGACTGCCTTCACGTTAGTACCCTGTCTATGATCTCTATATCTATTACATATCTGGACTGCTGCCTTCATGTTAGTAGCCTGTCTATGATCTCTATATCTATCACATATCTGGACAGCTGCCTTCACGTTAGTACCCTGTCTATGATCTCTATATCTATTACATATCTGGACTGCTGCCTTCATGTTAGTACCCTGTCTATGATCTCTATATCTATCACATATCTGGACAGCTGCCTTCACGTTAGTACCCTGTCTATGATCTCTATATCTATTACATATCTGGACTGCTGCCTTCATTTTAGTACCCTGTCTATGATCTCTATATCTATCACATATCTGGACAGCTGCCTTCACGTTAGTACCCTGTCTATGATCTCTATATCTATTACATATCTGGACTGCTGCCTTCATGTTAGTACCCTGTCTATGATCTCTATATCTATCACATATCTGGACGACTGCCTTCACGTTAGTACCCTGTCTATGATCTCTATATCTATTACATATCTGGACTGCTGCCTTCATGTTAGTACCCTGTCTATGATCTCTATATCTATCACATATCTGGACGACTGCCTTCCCGTTAGTACCCTGTCTATGATCTCTATATCGATTACATATCTGGACAGCTGCCTTCATTTTAGGACCCTGTCTATGATCTCTATATCTATCCATCACATATCTGTAAGGCGCGTATGTTCTGTGATGAATCTGTGCATATTTCATATGAATATGTCCAACTGCCACTGCAAACGGAAGACCATCTGTGTCTGTTAGCGTTAGCGTAGTGAGTGTATTGATTATTAGCGTAGTGAGTGTATTGATTATTAGCGTAGTGAGTGTATTGATTATTAGCGTAGTGAGTTTATTGATTAGCATATCGAGGATGGCTGGGTTAGGGTTCAAGTTGAAACTAACCATTTTTTGTTACCCAGGTCGGAGAACATCCACACCTACAAAGAGACACCCAGGATCTCCTTCTACTTTTTGGTGACGGACCCCAGCGACCCGGCCAAGTTCATCCCCAAGGCGGATGTGGAGGCGGCTATACGGTGAGGAGGGGTTTCCTGCTGCTGTAGTAGCAGGCCATTACTCCTGCCTGCTGTGCCTCCTACGCTGTGCTAACTTTCCATCTTATTTAAGCTGTAAACTTTAAGGTTTGCTGTTCCGCTTAAAGGATGCTTCCCTCAAAGCAGAACAAAAACGTTCTCATCATCAGAGTTTGCGTCATAACCACAGGGTTTTGCAGAAGAGAACAACCTGTTCCTCCTTTATTTAGAAACCTGCAACTGGTTACTATGACAGGCTGACAGGCTGTTTTTTTTTTACTTTTTTTGTAACTTTCTTTCAGATGTACCGTGACAATAATGTTCATACAATGTTACCGGATATGTAGAATCCACCACGTTTGGAATAATTATAAAAAATAATCTAACCACATATTCCTTCATTAATCTGTTGACCAGGCTGTCAAGGGGTCGGATCAACGATGCCTTTCGATTAGATGACAATACACTGGAGTTTGAGGGTCTCCTAGCAACACTGGCCCCGCCCGTGGAGCAGCCAGTGACTGTGTGGCTCGTGGTGTTTGGGGTGGTCATGGGACTAGTAGTCCTGATGGGAGCGTACCTTATTGTTTCCGGCTTCAGAGAACGAAAGAAGTAAGTTGGAAAAAGGGAACTGCCCATGCACACACACAAACACACAATAGCAAACACAATAACACAAACACACACATGCACAGCTTACTATGCCAACAAGTATTAACCACACACACACACACACACACACACACACACACACACACACACACACACACACACACACACACACTGAGACTACGTGTTGGATTCACCCTTGGTGGGTCCTTTGTGTCTAACAGGAAGTCTGCAGCGCGTTTTGAGGAGCAGACGGAGAACCCGTACGAGATGACAGTCGAGGGCGTTGAGGTCGTCGGGGGCGTTCCTAACAAGGCCTTTGAGAACGATGACGGACAGCAGACGGGATTCTAAGCCCCGCCTCTCCTTCTCTAGGTTCTAAAGAAGGGACTCCATAAAGCAACGGGTGGAATCAGTGGAGATGTTTTTTTTTTATTATTATTTTATTGAATTTCTATTTTCTATCATTAAATCCTTAATTTAACAAAGAGAAATGTTCAGCATTATAACCAAATGAGCGCCTCTTTAGCCACTACTAAGAGTGGAGGAGTCGTTGAATACAGACAGTATTGAATACAAACCTTAAGGCATAGGCCTGTGGAAGCTGCCTGGCAGCAGGCTTCAACGAAACCTGCATATGTACATGTTTACAACTTTAAACATGTTGTAGACTGTTTGAAAAGGAACGATTATTGAGTTTATGAAATGTATTTTTACATGTTGAAGTTTATTCATTTATATTGAGAAAAGTCTACAGCTTTGATGTAAATGATAAGTGTATGCTCTTGATATACCGTTGATTGTTTTTGTGAGTGAACAACACAACATTATATTAGTGTCATTTACAACAAATAATCAAACATTATTTATCTTTGTAATTTTGTGACAAAGAATTATTAAGTCTTGTTTAGTTAGTAAGATTAGTATCAATGACAACAAATGATTTACACCACCATTTTGTTTGTTTTCTTCTATAAACGACAAAAATATACACCACCATTTAGTTTAGTTTTTCTTTATGAACGACAAAAATGTACATTTTGTACTCATTTAATTTTTTCTGGTTGTCTCTGTTCGACCAAGTTAGAACCTTGAGCTGCCTTGAGGCACTTCCAGCACTATGTTTCAGCCTTTCTACTATGGTTTTAAACGTAATCAAAAAATCCCTACACTTAGAAAGAGTAACATTAACATGTTTCAAAACCACATTCATTTTGCTGATCTGTCGTATTGCACTGCTATTTTCTGGCTTGTTGTATATGATGATTCAAAACTGCACACATCCGTTTCCCAATGCAAATAGGAGCTAGTGGCGCCTGACATCAAATGCCCTACTGCTCAGGTCCAACCCCTAATGCTCAGGTCCAACCCCTAATGCTCAGGTATAACTATAGGTAAATCTCCTATAGAGTCACGAGCCCTCTATGACTCAGGGCGATCATAATCCTTTCGTGTGTGAAATGCTTCTTTACAAATGGTGAAAATGGATTAATGCAATAAAAAGGTTATCGACAATTAAACTATGGAGTTAAAATCAATGTTATATTATATACTTAATTTAACCAGATAAAGGTCTCCTTTCTTTTCAAGAGTGACCTGGCCAAGAGAGTAGCATAAACATTTTACAACAACAAATATAAACAAAACAAACAAAAACAACAACAACAGACAAAGACAACTGGCATCCAGCCAAATAACTTTTCATTTCATTACAGTTAATCAAGAAAACTAGATTTTACACATATGTTTAGAACAGGAACAGTGATTTAAAAAGGTCACAGTGCAGAGAGCTGCCCCCTGAAGCAAAGGCTGTCACAGAGGTCCTTCAGCGATGAGATGAAAAAAGAGAAGAGAAAAAAGAAGCCTGAACGTCCTCTGTTTTCTGTTATCCTCTGTTTTCTGTTTTCCTTCTCTCTCTGCGAGCTCACCCCTCTTCGCGAGCACCTCACAACGTCACCATCTGTTCCCCCTTTTCTCAAAAGTTCAAAAGTCGGCCAGAATCCACGTTCTTCCTCCATAGCCCCCCCCTCTCCCCCCGCCTCCCCAGCAGCTCCTCCTACATCCTTGGAGGGAGAGGCAGCCCTTCCTCTTCCCCAGTCTCTGAGCAGATCAACATGGCTTGCTTCTCTTCTCTTCTCTTCTCTTCTCTTCTCTTCTCTTCTCTTCTCTTCTCTTCTCTTCTCTTGTAATCTCTTCTCTTTCTCTCTCTCACAGATATGAAAGTTCACAGCAACTTTCCCTTGCAACTTAATCAGTTATTGTTTCTTTAGTGGAGAGATAGAAATGTATATAACTCTGCTGGCTGTAGGGGCATGTAACAGGCAAGTTGTTTTGTGATTTGGAATTAGTCCCCTTGATATGTCTTCAATGATTCATATATTGAAATCAATCACTGCATATTTGGGACAGTTCGGTTTCGAGATATTGTAAGGACAATTATATGAATGGATTGATCAGAAAGAAGATTTTCTTGTTTGCTAAATTATTTCTGTTCTATCTGCATCTACATCTGAGTAAGAGGTTATTTGAAGTTCACTTTTTGATATGTGTGGTTCGTAATCGTAAAAGCTCAGTGTCCTCATCTTCATCACCATTGATGATTATATAGTGTCCTCATCTTCATCACCATTGATGATTATATAGTGTCCTCATCTTCAATGGTGATGGTGACTGTGTGTTTTTATGACTTCTGCCTCTAGGAAACCAGGAACAGTTCCATATGACAGTGAGGTTTAACCAACAGTAAGAGCAGATATATTTATAACTCCACAGATCATAATATAATATAGCTTTTGTAGAAGAAAAGATGGCGAGCAGCAGTCCTTCAGGTAAGATATTTATGTGAGCTTTACTTAAAAAAAGTGTTGTAATGCATGTACTGTAAATATTAACAGTGACACAAGACACATTTTTAGCAACACCGATTGTTTTTAGTTTTGAATCTTGAAAAATATTGGTTTGGTTTTTTCTTCAGTTATACCACAAATACACCTCGAAACCCTATAGTGGCCCTGTGATGTAGAGTAATATCGCTTCTTAATGTCCTGTTTAACTTTGCAGTTGTTTTGTTTAATCGTCTTAGTGTTCTAACCCAGAGGTTCTCCATTTATTTGTTGTTGTAAAAGACCCCTAAATATGCATTACAAGACGCCAGGAACCCCTAACCAAATAATATTGCTTGAAATCATGAGAATAACAAAAAGAGGTAATTAAAAGTTTCCCTTGAATCAAAGCATTTTGCACCCTAAAAACCTCTGCTTTGTAGAATAATATGAAGTTAAACCTCTGCTTTGTAGAATAATATAAAGTTAAACCTCTGCTTTGTAGAATAATATAAAGTTAAACCTCTGCTTTTATAGAATAATATAAAGTTAAATCTTTGCTTTGTAGAATAATATAAAGTTAAATCTCTGCTTTGTAGAATAATATGAAGTTAAACCTTTGCTTTGTAGAATAATATGAAGTTAAATCTCTGCTTTGTAGAATAATATAAAGTTAAATCTCTGCTTTGTAGAATAATATAAAGTTAAATCTCTGCTTTTATAGAATAATATAAAGTTAAATCTCTGCTTTTATAGAATAATATAAAGTTAAATCTCTGCTTTGTAGAATAATATAAAGTTAAACCTCTGCTTTGTAGAATAATATGAAGTTAAATCTCTGCTTTGTAGAATAATATAAGGGTATATCTGTGTATATCGTTTCATTTCTCTTTTCCCCTTTTGACAGATGACCCTTTCCATCTCTCAGAGCTGAGGATGGTTCTGCTGGGGTGGATAGGAGCAGGGAAGAGTTCATCAGGAAACACCATCCTTGGCAGAGATGAGTTTGGCCTGACGAGAGCTGATCCCAACCTTAAGAGACAGGGAAAGGTTGCAGGGAGGGAAGTCACTGTGGTGGATAGTCCAGGATGGTGGAAGAATTTCACCGTATTCTGGACTCCTAACCAGGTTAAACAGATGATTGGTCAGAGCTGGCTCAAATGTTTTCCAGGACCCCACACTCTCCTCCTTGTTATTCCAGTGGGTGACTCCTTTACAAAGAGAAAGAGAAACTCTATAGAGCAACACATGCAGCTTCTGGGTGAGATAGTATGGGATCACACTATCATACTGTTCACCAAGGGAGACTGTCTGGGAGAAACAAACATTGAAACCTACATTGAGAGCCAAGGGAAATACCTTCAGAGTCTTGTAGAGAAATGTGGGAACAGGTATCACGTGTTCAACAATAAAAAAAGAGAAGATGTCACTCAGGTCACCGAGCTACTGAACAAGGTAGAGGAGGCGGTGGCAGGAAAAAGAGGTGCCGTATTTCAAGCAGCAGGGGGATACAAAATCAGGACAGTAAAGAGCCAAAGGCGTACGAGAAGTAAGAAATACAAAAACGCGAAATAATCAACTTTCTATCTCATCATAGTCCCATCGAGTTCCACCCATAAAAGTTGTTGGAAAGATTTTTTGTCTTTCAGGGTTATTTTCCCAAACGCCAAAAGTTTGCCTATCAAAGTTACATTTTGTTATGTTACCAGGATCCAATTCATCCTGGAATGATAGAAAACCAAGATGTTTACGATCAAATTCTTGTGACTTTCGTGAGTAACCGGACCCAAGTTTTGATGTTACATTGTCAGCAATGATACAGTATAGTTACTCACACCAATTTGTAAGGTTTAATTTATACCCATATTACGCAAAATTGTATCCATTGGATTACAGAGCCACGAACTGTTTACTTTCTGGAACTGTCTGAAACTGTATCGACACGTCGCCTCGTCAAACCCCAAGAAATACGCTTATTGTCCAAGCCACGCATTTCTTTGGTTCCAAAGGTTTCGTGTAAACAGTCCTACAGGTAATGTAAAATATTATAATTCTCAAAACAATTATTCCAATAACATGAGTGATTGGCTAACTGTGGGACTGAGTTGTCCAAAATTACTACTTAAATGTGATTTGTATGTGATAGTGTAGGGCAGGGGTCGGCAACTTTAGGCACGCGTGCCACCAATGGCACGTGGCAGTGTAATCATTGGCACACGGGTGAAAAGTGCGCGAGAGCGGATTTTTACAAACTATTTTGGGGGGGAAATGTACGAAGTACCTTCTCAGCTGCATGCCTAATCACTTATTGAACAGCCATTGGCTGTTGTGTGGCCATTCTTTCATTTGATTGATTGTAAGGGAGGCCGCCTACAATCGCAGTGCAGCGGTTCAGATTGGTAGATGATACAAGTCGTGGCGTTACTAGTTTAACTACATTTCTAAGTAGCTTGGAGGTCTCATCGCTGTTTTCTGAATAGCTTTTTCATAACGAAGCTTTTTTATTGATCAACTTGCGTGGTAGCGTCCACATTTCCCCAAGCAGCTTCGCAGAGCTTTCTGCTGCGTCTGAAATTAAACTGCCGTGCTGGATCAGTAATGTCGCCTCCATCAAACATAAAGCGGAGTGTTTGTAGCCGACACTTCTGTCACAGCTTGAGCTTGAATTTAGTTTATGTGTCGCATTAACAAACACCTCTTGTGAGACAGATGTGCCATGTTGTTACTTTTACTTTTGCCATATTGCTGTAGTATAGCTTAGCTACATTTCTCTGGGGGTAGCTTCAGTGTAGTAAAGCTTCATTTAATCTCGAGTAACTGGTGCTATAGCTTAGCTCATTACACTTTTCAAGTATTGTTAGTTTGCCCCACACTGCTGTAGCAAAAACTCCAGGTCTTTTGAAAATGTTTTTGATGTACCATAATTAAGCTAGGCTAATGTTAATGTTAAAGTTAATGTTGATGTGGCACACTAATCAACAAGAACATTTCAAACTGGCACTTCATGTCAAAAAGGTTGCCGACCCCTGGTGTAGGGTGATTCCCCTTTCGGTTTCTCCGCAGGCTCCAGTGCCCCCATGCAGGTCTGTTCCAGTGCAGCATGACTGGCCTAATGTTTCTGATGGAGGGAAGGGGGGAGTTGCTCTACAGGATTGTCCAATGGGATGAAGGCCTCTTGGATTCAACTGGCCAATCTCAGGCGGGGCCTCTGTTCAGCATTGAGTGTCCTCAGTGGTCTGTTGGTCAGATCCACCTGCCACACTGTGAGCTGCATCGCGGTGAGTCCAACTGCAGTGTTCCAAAGTTTACGGTATTTGGGGTTCAAGTCTTGGCCCCATGAACTCCATTGGTCGTCAATTCTTCGGAATTAAAAGTACACCGTTTAATATGACACGAGAAAATCTCAAAACAAATCACAAGTCTAAAAGCATAAGTTACATTTTTGATGAAATAGGATACGTTTCTTCTTACCCTTAGTCAGACGAGATGATTATTTAGGTAAACGTAACCATTGGTAGCTGATAACACGACTCCATCAAAACTGAACACATATATGCCCGGACGAGTTTTTATGTAACACTGCCTACTCAGCACAAGGTAAAACTATGGCTAGGCCTCGCAAAATCGGCCCGATAGTATATCTGTTTTAATAGCAACAACGTCTCGTTTCACATTTTCATTCTGACACGTGCGATATACAGAAGATACAACATGCAATTAACACAGCTTTGGAGTTTTTTTAATGTGTATTTTGTCACTATTGACCATAATAGGAGTTACCAATAGCTTATAGCCATCATTAATATATTCTAAAGTCTACATTTACGCCTACAACCCAAATAACTAATTATTGGACGCACAAACATAATATTGATATTGATCATATCGTCTGACTAGGGGTAAGTAGGGACACAACTTATTTCCCCAAAAGTTGTTGAACTATGCCTTTAACGTGCCAAGAAGGATTATGTCATTGTTACAGGAAAAGGCAAAGAGTCCCTGTCGGTGGCCCATGTGACCAGTGATGGGGTGGAAGTGATAGCCCCTTTAAGGGTGACAGACACACATGTTGAGGTGGAGCCCACTGGTCTGTCCTTATGGGGCCTCTTGAAGAAGCTTCTACCGTTCAGTAGCATTTCAGGCCAGGTGCTGCTGTTCTTGGAGCCCAAAACGAGCAGGAGCTCTGTTCTCAATACGATCGTATTGCCAAGTAACGTGCCTAGGGCAGAGGTAATAAGACATTTCAAATAAAATACTAATTTCGCCTTTGGAACTGGACAGTAAATGTAGATTCAGATTGAAGAAGGTTTACTTAGTCTGAATATGTGTAAGTGGTTGTCCAGTCAGAGACAAAGTTTTGAATCACTATATTCTTTGATGTGTTGATGATGATGATGAATATTACTATTATGTATTTTAGTTATTTTTATAATTATTATCATTATTACTGTTACTATTGTTGGTTCATTTGTTTGTTTGTTTGCTTTTACAGATGAAGGAGAAACTGTCAGGGTGTGCTGTTGTTGTTGTTTACAGATGAAGGAGAAACTGTCAGGGTGTGCTGTTGTTGTTTACAGATGAAGGAGAAACTGTCAGGGTGTGCTGTTGTTGTTTACAGGTGAAGCAGCAACTGTCAGGGGGTGCTGTTGTTTCCAAAGGAAGGAGAAACTGTCAGGGTGTGCTGTTGTTGTTGTTTACAAATGAAGGAGAAGCTGTTAGGGTGTGCTGTTGTTGTTGTTTACAGGTGAAGCAGCAACTGTCAGGGTGTTGTGAAGTGCGGGTGACCTCCAACTGTTACCTTAGCCGGGGGGAATCCTACAGCTTCCATTGCAATAAGGAGGACATGGCAAAGATAGTACCAGAGGTAGAGACAACAACAACGAATAGATTTGCAATGGACCAGAGTATGAAATGGGAAAACACTGTGTGATTCACATCACACACAGTAACACACTGACCATTGAAAGTTGAGAGTTACACTAGGTGCTCCCCTCACGCGCGTTTAAATAAACCATTACTTTAACCTAGGAAGTTGTGTTTGTGTTCAAAGTAGCCTGCTGTTTCAGCTTGTTCCGATCTACTGGAACTACGGTCCAAACTACCACCCGACCTTCCAGGTGTTTCTGCGGAAAGCCCCAGAGGAAGAGCTGGAGATGGAGCTCTGGCTTCTGCAGGGAGGGCCAGGTGGATCCAAGGTTTGGACGGGCCTGGTCTTATTGCCGGAGACAGGAAGTGAAGTTGAGATGCTCGGGACGGGTGGATTACATGGTATGTATTCAGACTAGAGGATTACATGGTATGTATTCAGACTAGAGGATTACATGGTATGTATTCAGACTAGAGGATTACATGGTATGTATTCAGACTAGAGGATTACATGGTATGTATTCAGACTAGAGGATTACATGGTATGTATTCAGACTAGAGGATTACATGGTATGTATTCAGACTAGAGGATTACATGGTATGTATTCAGACTAGAGGATTACATGGTATGTATTCAGACTAGAGGATTACATGGTATGTATTCAGACTAGAGGATTACATGGTATGTATTCAGACTAGAGGATTACATGGTATGTATTCAGACTAGAGGATTACATGGTATGTATTCAGACTAGAGAATTACATGGTATGTATTCAGACTAGAGGATTACATGGTATGTATTCAGACTAGAGGATTACATGGTATGTATTCAGACTAGAGGATTACATGGTATGTATTCAGACTAGAGGATTACATGGTATGTATTCAGACTAGAGGATTACATGGTATGTATTCAGACTAGAGGATTACATGGTATGTATTCAGACTAGAGGATTACATGGTATGTATTCAGACTAGAGAATTACATGGTATGTATTCAGACTAGAGGATTACATGGTATGTATTCAGACTAGAGGATTACATGGTATGTATTCAGACTAGAGGATTACATGGTATGTATTCAGACTAGAGGATTACATGGTATGTATTCAGACTAGAGGATTACATGGTATGTATTCAGACTAGAGAATTACATGGTATGTATTCAGACTAGAGGATTACATGGTATGTATTCAGACTAGAGGATTACATGGTATGTATTCAGACTAGAGGATTACATGGTATGTATTCAGACTAGACTAGTGGATTACATGGTATGTATTCAGACTAGAGGATTACATGGTATGTATTCAGACTAGAGGATTACATGGTATGTATTCAGACTAGAGGATTACATGGTATGTATTCAGACTAGAGGATTACATGGTATGTATTCAGACTAGAGGATTACATGGTATGTATTCAGACTAGAGGATTACATGGTATGTATTCAGACTAGAGAATTACATGGTATGTATTCAGACTAGAGGATTACATGGTATGTATTCAGACTAGAGGATTACATGGTATGTATTCAGACTAGAGGATTACATGGTATGTATTCAGACTAGAGGATTACATGGTATGTATTCGGACTAGACTAGTGGATCACATGGTATGTATTCAGACTAGAGGATTACATGGTATGTATTCAGACTAGACTAGTGGATCACATGGTATGTATTCAGACTAGACTAGAGGATTACATGGTATGTATTCAGACTAGAGGATCACATGGTATGTATTCAGACTAGACTAGTGGATCACATGGTATGTATTCAAACTAGACTAGTGGATCACATGGTATGTATTCAGACTAGACTAGTGGATCACATGGTATGTATTCAGACTAGACTAGAGGATTACATGGTATGTATTCAGACTAGAGGATCACATGGTATGTATTCAGACTAGACTAGTGGATCACATGGTATGTATTCAGACTAGACTAGTGGATCACATGGTATGTATTCAGACTAGACTAGAGGATTACATGGTATGTATTCAGACTAGAGGATTACATGGTATGTATTCAGACTAGACTAGAGGATCACATGGTATGTATTCAGACTAGACTAGTGGATCACATGGTATGTATTCAGACTAGACTAGAGGATTACATGGTATGTATTCAGACTAGAGGATTACATGGTATGTATTCAGACTAGAGGATCACATGGTATGTATTCAGACTAGAGGATTACATGGTATGTATTCAGACTAGAGGATTACGTGGTATGTATTCAGACTAGACTAGTGGATCACATGGTATGTATTCAGACTAGAGGATTACATGGTATGTATTCAGACTAGAGGATTACATGGTATGTATTCAGACTAGAGGATCACATGGTATGTATTTAGACTAGACTAGTGGATCACATGGTATGTATTCAGACTAGACTAGAGGATTACATGGTATGTATTCAGACTAGACTAGTCGATCACATGGTATGTATTCAGACTAGACTAGTGGATCACATGGTATGTATTCAGACTAGACTAGTGGATCACATGGTATGTATTCAGACTAGACTAGTCAATCACATGGTATGTATTCAGACTAGACTAGTGGATCACATGGTATGTATTCAGACTAGACTAGAGGATCACATGGTATGTATTCAGACTAGACTAGAGGATTACATGGTATGTATTCAGACTAGACTAGAGGATTACATGGTATGTATTCAGACTAGAGGATTACATGGTATGTATTCAGACTAGACTAGAGGACCACATGTATTCAGACTACACTAGAGGACCACATGTATTCAGACAAGTTCAATCAGTGCCTTGTGCTGTAGCTATAACTGCCATGTTGCGGTCTCTCCAGGAAACCAGTCATCGACTCTGTTCCGCGTCCCTTTCCCCCAAGCTGCAGAGTCGCTGGGAGCAGAGCTTCCGTCTGAGAGCTGGCAGAGGGCCAGTGCAGAGCAGCAGTTGCGTTCTGTTCGCACGGCGTTTGTGGAACGAGTCTCGTCCTCGGTCCTGAACAGACTGCTCGACAGAATCCTGCAAGAGGGAATCATCGATGGCTTGGAGATGGAGTCTGTCATGGTGAAGCCAGAGAGGGCGGACAGAGCTCGGGCCATTGTGGACATGGTTTTAAAGAAAGGAACTCTTTCCAGCTCTGTAATGAAAACTCTCCTCAAGGATCTAGACCGTCCCTTGTACATAACGCTGGGTTTTTGCTGAAACATTGCCCAGAGAGTGACAACTCCCACATCTTTTATTGCAACAGACTGCTTTCTATACAGGGGTTCTAAGGTCAAGTGTCAACATGTGTTGTGCACACGTTTATGTATAAGACGTGTTTTTTTTTAATATAGCTGTTTTTATATTTTGAAAACAAGTTTATCCTCAAGTAACAATCACTCAATTTGCTTTACTTGGGGACAGGTTGTGTCAAAAGGACAAAGACACAGGAATAGAGTTATAGGGTTAGGGTTATATAGTTATAGCCTTTCTACAAAAGCCTACCTTAGAGGGGATGGGGGCTGTTCTACAGATGTAGGCAAGGCATTACTTGGGGAAAATTTGGAGTTTTCCAATGAGCAAAATGCTATTATTAATAACATATTTGCCTCTAGATGGTTCTGAGAATCATTAGTATATCCTAGCATTTTTATACCTACCTACAATTTACTTGAAAACAATCGAAGGAACACATCCATTGCTTTTTCTGCTTCAACATATGTTTTAATGTTTACTTATGACATCGTTTTTTTTATTTCCATTTTTAAGTCAGTAATTTGTATTTTATAAATGTTGCTAGGAAAATAGTAAATTAAAATGTGATAAAAGGAAGTGTAAAACTCCAGTTTCTCAAAATGTCTAAAAAGACAATGTTTTATAACCACGAAAGCTGTGCTGTAGAGCTGTGTTGTGTTGCTTGAAATCTTAATGTTTACAGCAACATTTACTGAATATGCTTGACAAAAGAAAACAGTGAGAGACATGTTTTGATCGGATGTGCCAACTTGATAAGGGATCCTTCCTGTAAAAGTATTATTTCCCCAAGATGTACCACCTCCCTTTGTAGGTTCTCCAAAACAGGTTTCATGCTTGCAGGTAACGTTTAAGTTGGAGCGCAGTCACCAGCTCTTTACTGTCAACTCACAGTGAGATGGGAAGTGAGAACATTTTAATACAAGTAGGCATATATAGTGTCTGTCTATGATGGTAACCAAATAAACCTTTGTTTTCTAATTCGCCTATTTGCTTTCACAAGCAAGTTCCCTGTACATTGAACACTTGATATTACCATCACTATTAATATTATTACTATAATAAATAAATATAATAAAACTCAGATTTACTTTCTTTCTGATTCACTTAATTGGTCGAGAAACTCGTACATTTTTTCTCAGGTTTCAGTGAGATTAGCATGACTGGAATGAATGTGGATATTATTTAGAGATTGTAGACACACTATTATTACTATTAACCAATATCCGCATTGAAATCAGGACAGAATAAATCAAGAAACAGGATTGCGTTAGAGAGTGTTTTAATGAAATGTACTTATAAACGTTGCTTTAAAAATACCTGATCATAGGTGATATAAAAAAAAAAAGTCCAAACAGGTTTTACACAGACAGTTGTTATATGGTCTAACAAAATATAACATATAAAAAGTATTTCTACTGTATAAAATGCCATTTACAGTGTTACATAAACATCTAACACTTTAATAAACGTATTTTGACACGTATCACTAGGCTAACCTTTTCAACTAGCATCATGAATTAGTACAATTAGCACATGTTCATTACTTTGAATTACATAGGTAAGAGTTCTTGCACAAGCTCATTGGCCAAAAGAGAAAAACACCCTACATGCAAGGCAAATGTCAGCTTTTGAAATGGTGACCAGGTCATTCTTTCTTAACTTTATAATAAACGTATCATTTTTCCCAAAATGCCACTAGCAATACAAAATCAGGAGCAAGGTAATAATTAGTTAATTACTCTCTCGCATCATTGAGCGACTCATAACCACTGCGCCTCCACCTTCTCCTAATGATGATGGCCCCGACGACCACCAGAACCCCCCCCCCAAAGACCACTCCTGCCATCTCCGCGACAGACATCTGGCCTGAACCCTGGCCCGACAGCCTGGCCATAGCGCTACTCTCCTCGGGTGTCGCCAACTTCCACATCTTGGTCTGCGCCACCCTGACCCAGCTCAGCTCCCCCTCCGTCATCACCATGACGGTGTTGGTGGCCAGCGTGTGGGTCACCGGAGGTCGGGTGTACGGTGGCAGGCGGATGGGCAGCAGTTGTCCGCCGGTGAAAAGGCCAGACTGGACACAGTAGAGGATCTCACAGCCGTCGCTGACAGTCGCCAGGTGTTGGCTAAACTGGGCGGGGCAGCGGCGTTGGTCCCAGGCCAGGGGATTGGTCGACTCGCAGCTGAACAGGCCACCGAAGGGGACGGAGTACTTGGGCCCGGTCTCGTAGTCATTGCTCACGCAGATCACCTGGCCGTCGGAGAGGAACTTCACGGGGATGAAGTCCAGAGGACAGCTCTTGGTTTTGGTGATGGGGTTCACCAGCGAGGGGCTGTATATACCTCCGAACAGGTACCCCGAGTTCATTCCAGCCTTCCCGCGGATGCTGCACCAGTAGGTCTCCACGGTAACGGAGCGGACGAAGTACACATTGCTGCAAATGGTCTCGCAGCATGTCGACCACCCCAAGAAGCCGCAGCTATAGCAGGTTTTTTGGCAGAGGTTCTTGCTGTACGTCTGCTGTCTCATCTCAGAGCGTAGCAGGGTCGGAAAGTAGGGCGCGCGACAGGAGTAGTCCCCTGTGTCAAGGTTTTTCTGGGCCAGGGTCTGGCAGAGGGGGTCCGCGTCGGCGCTGATCGGGACGCACCGCTGGTACACGCCGCCAAAGCTGAGGTTAGTGGCCGGGCCCTCACAGGACTTGTCGTCCAGGTTGGCCTGGAAGTTGAAGTTTGGGGAGCCAACATTCACACAGCCCGGGTGGGTGTTGA
The DNA here is from genome assembly GCA_017639675.1 of Aplochiton taeniatus. Classification (NCBI taxonomy): domain Eukaryota; kingdom Metazoa; phylum Chordata; class Actinopteri; order Galaxiiformes; family Galaxiidae; genus Aplochiton; species Aplochiton taeniatus. The sequence goes on along the minus strand of CM030174.1, from coordinate 33,240,499 downwards.
TTTTGTAGTACGTCTTGATAGCCTTAAACACGGAGGAACTAAGCTTGCCGACAATGGGCTCCGGGAGATTGGGGAAAGTGGTGGGGTTTATGAAGTAGTGGAGCGGCAGTCCGGACCGGTCGATAGAAGCCAGGTTGTTGCTGGTGCTCTCCTGCCATTTCTGCAGCGTGATGCCTGGGTAGAAAGGGGCCCCTCCATGGCTCTTGATCAGAGAGTATTGAATGTTGGACAGGTACGTTTTGAGGGCAGAACTCTCCTGCGTGTCTTTGCTGCTTATGTCGAACTTGAGCTTGTCAAAGAAGTTCAAGCCGGCGGACACGGTGATGGAGGCCCGGTCCGATTTGCTATCTGACACGTAGGAGGAAAGGAGGTAGTCTTCCTGCACCAGTGCGGCGCCGGCGTCCACACTGGTGATCACGTGGGTGCCGTAGTCCAGCACCATCTTCTCTGAGAGATAAGTGGCCTGTCTGGTCTGGTTGTTTATAATGGCGTCTGCTATGGCTTCTGCTTGTTCAGCGAAACGGGAGTCCAGAGTGAAATCGGGGAAAGCTTTCACTGTGTAGAGGAAGATGCGAACCTGAGGGGAAGAGAATTTCTCTTGAATACGTTTTAGAGTTCATGACAAATTTCATTCTAAAAGCAATAAGAGGAGCAGGGTATTTTCTTTTTTTTAAACGGCATAATATTCTGTAAAAGCATAAAATATCATAATTCTGAGTGAGAATACGTGATTACACCATTTTAGACAAACATTATTGTGTGGGAGCAAGAGAAAAATAGCAAACTTTTGTGTCCTTAATCATGTTTGAGCCCCAAGGCACCTTACTTTAGCACCCTCTACCTGAGGCAGTGGTCGGCCAGTAGTTCTCTCTTCCTCTTCTACTACATTCCTCTTTTGTAACCCTTGTCGTTTTTCGAAACGGTTTCCTCCCAACAGCCTGAGCTGAAGCAATCTCCTCTACTGTACTGTTTTCAGCTGCAATAAAATTCTGGGGTTGTACTTCTCTATTTTCTTGTTCCAGTTAGTTAAAAAATTGTTTATCAAATGGGGGTGGGCAGATATATTATGCAGTATGTTTACTGAAACATTTTCTTCACTTTCTTCACTTTCTTATTCTGATGTCAGTACTCCCTGGGTATCAATAATGCTGCTTTCATAAATAAAAAATACAGTATTTGTAAAATAAATAAATAAATAAATAAACGGTGTCTCCATACCGCAGCGCTTCAGATTGAAAGTGAGGTGTGTGTGTGTGTGTGTGTGTGTGTGTGTGTGTTTGGGTGTGTCTGTGTATATGTGTGTGTGTGGAGTATGAGATGGTTGTACAGAGAACAGAGATGAGATTAGATTAGATTCAACTTTATTGTCTGTGAGGTGTGTGTGTCTGTGTGGACTATGAGGTGTGTGTGTGTGTGTGTGTGTGTCTGTATGGACTGTGAGGTGTGTGTCTGTGTGGACTATGACGTGTGTGTGTGTGTGTGTGTGTGTGTGTGTGTGTGTGTGTGTGTGTGTGTGTGTGTGTCTGCGTAGACTATGAGGTGGAAGCACAGAAAACATTAGTAATAACACTGCATACATATTTGTAAACAAACTAGGAGAATTTAAACGGAAACAAAATATATTACGTTAAATTGCAGCCTGTACATTTTAATATCAGAAAAATTATATGATAAATAACCAAATGTTTCCAGTTTGAGTTGACATAAAATATGTTCTCATATATTTAACATATCAAATATGTTTTGTTATCACAATTTTATTATAGTCTACTTCAAGTGTTAATTTCTGATACATTTTCATATGTATTAAAGTATTATGTCGGCTATTAAAATGCAAACCTCTTTCAGAACTCATATATATTTATATATATAAATATATATATATATATATTTTTTTTTTTTTTTTTACCTCAATTTTATCAGTCTATTAAGTATTAATTTCTTAATTGTATTCAAATTGGTACTGACGTACCGTATATCAATTTGCAAAAAAAAGAAGATGAAAAAAAGTAACAGTTCATAAGATTCTTTTTGTTTTCAGCACTCACCTGGACCCTGGTGGTAGTTGAAGCGTCCTTGACCTGGTGCGTCTTCATCCTCTGGGTTTCGGCAGAGAACTTGGCGTTCAGCAGGGCGTCGAAGGACACGTCGGTGTTGATGGAGGAAGACGTGGAGCTCTTCTGCTCCAGCCAGGAGCTGATAATCTCTGAGTTGGTCTCCACACCCGTCTCCTTCTGGGGGATGACGAACACCTCGTCCGGGATGAGGTAGAACCCGTCCTCTGTCGTCTGACACTGGGAGTAGCTGAGGTTCATGACGCGACCCATATCGATATTTCTCAGGTTGTCCCAGCCTCCGCCGGGAAGTACTTCCAGGGCCGGAATGGAGAGGTTGGGCATGGCCCGACATTGTCTCAGCCAGTTTGAAGGATGGGCGATCGGGTGAGGGATGGAGAGGTGGATGTAGGAGAAAACCAAAAAGATGACTGCTTTCAAAGCCATGGCTGTCTGGTGTGACTAATGTGACAATGTGGGAGGCTTTGTATCCTTGAGTTCCCCTATTGCTGGTCACAGGACTGAACGGGAACACAATTCATATTGCAGTGTCAGAATGGATGCCCGTGTGGTTTGAGCCACATAATTACAGATTAATTTACATAAAGAGTTCGTTTGTATCATATTTTATTGTTTAAATGTCATATACTAATATGAATGTATACAGAGTGTATACAGAGAGGAATAGTGTCATGGATGAAAGTGAAAGGGATTTTCTATGTTTCGCCTGTATTTTCATACAGTGTACTTCTTGTATGACAAGTTGGTGTTTTCGTGAGCAATACACAAAACTGCATGAATAAATATATAGGGGTTATTCTATGAAACAAAATAGCCTACATTTGCAATGATTAATTAGGCCCATGTTAAGGTTGATTGGAACGTGTGGCGTTAAAACATGAAGCAAAAATAATTTACAGAAAAAACGAATGTGTAAATGGAGAGACAATACCTTAACGTGTATTATTTCCATGTAATCCTGGGTCTTCAATTTCAGATTTACCAAGCAGAACAAGGGATGTTGTTGCTGTTTCAGGTTCATGAATTGTACACTCTTGAGTGAGAGAATTGTATAGAGAAAGACTGAGAAGGGAGAAAAGTCGAGCCTGAGAGCTTCATAAGTTTCGCTTTCATTGTAAAGCATGTTTTTAAGGAGTGGCAAATCTAATCAGTTCGTTGGTTGTCCGATGAGCGGGATTTTCCGATGGATATTATTAGGACTACACAACTACTTTTACTTTTGCTTTAAGAATACTGTCAACATGATGAGTCGAATACGAGACGTGTAACTGTGGTGTCCAAAGCCCATTATATGAAGATAAATCAAAGTCAAAGTCAAAGTCAAAGTCAAAGTCAAATATGAATACAATCACAAAATCACTGAACTCTTACCCTTCTTTTGACCCAGAAATATTTGTGTTGCAAACTAATAAATGAAGGGACTTATTGAGCTCTAAAGTGTAAAAATGTCAATTTAAAAAAATAGTAACTGTTGTCCGGGCTTTTGTGCTTCATCAATGTCATCCAGAATCTCAAAGGTAAAAAGCCATGTAAAGCAAGATGGTAATTACGTGACAGTGTGTGTAATCACAAAGAAGACCCATTTAAGACTTTGTGTTGATGCGTAAATGTCCCCGAAATATTGGATGCTTTTACTTTTTCCCCCTTCTAAACTTTGCAACAAAAACGCATGTAATTCAGTTCAAGACAGGAAACATACTTTTAATGTTATTATTTTATAAAAAGATACATTAAATATGAAAAGTAAAGGTAATCTGTATAGGACAAGGTCGTTGCTTATATTTGGGCAAGGAATTGCCTGTTAAATATGTTTATAAATGAAATCCGTCCCTTAGTATCACGTTTTTGTCTGTCAGTACAACAACAATTTCATGTTAAGTTTCATGTTACACGACAATGTCACCCGTTATGCTGTGTGACAGTAGCTTTGTTTGTTGGTTTGTTTTCAGAGATTTCAACATTTAATCATGCAATTCAGCACTTGTTGAATGAATACTGAATATTGTCATTTTAAATTATTTTATGGCATTTTAAGGAACTTTGAGAAAGATATCCACCTTTTTTCGTGATGATTTTAAGCAAAACTGTACTGTTTTTGTCTGCTAGAACAGCTAAAAGAAAAATACTAATTTTACTAATGTTCATGGGATCAGTATTGTTATTGTGTGTTTGTATAGGATCATTATTCTTACTGCTGAAGGAATCGCGTTCAAAATAAAATAATGTCATTTTTTCTGGGTATCTCTATTTATGCCAGTCAAGTCATGGATAGGCATATGACCTTCGGATTATAAAAATTAGGCTAATATAACAAAAAAAAAACACTTACTGTTATACTGAATGACATTTTACAAAGGTTGCTTTCACAATAAAAAAAATACTTATGGCTTTTTTCTTGAAGGGCATATAGGTGACACTCAAATGAACATAAAAATGCCTTATAGGGAACTGAAACTGCTGTTCTATTTTTTGCTACTTTGAAAACCTTACATCTGTGACCCTTATACAAATCAAGTAGGTCTATTGTTTCATTGTCAACAGGTGGGTGTTATCATTTTAATAGAGGGACTAATAAATACAATGAGTTGTTTCCATTTATTTATATTGGTTTATGAAAATAGCATATTTACAGTATGTATACTGTTTATATATATATATATATATATATATATATATATATATATATATATATATATATATATATATATATATATATATATATAACCTACGTATACTGATTATATTTTATTTTGACTTGACCCCAATTGTTTGAAATAGGGAATCGATTCAGCTCAACAAGGGCTATCGTGTGCAACCTCTATTTTTACGCCCATCCACGTGGTGGCGATATTGGTTTTAATAAACCGGCAAAGAAGAAGTGGGTTTAGAGGAAGAAGAAGAAGAATCGGCTCTGCCTTGGACATCACGGTGGACACAGACGAAGTCATTTTAACTGAAGGATACTGAATTAACAGACACCATGAAGAACGAGGGGATAGAGGGTACAGAGAGGTTTCTGAGTCCGGACAAGGGGAGAGGATTGCGGGCAGTCCAAGACTTTGCAGTCGGGGAGCTGGTATTCGCCTGTCCTGCATACTCGTACGTGCTGACTGTGAACGAGAGGGGCGCCCACTGTGAATACTGCTTCACCAGGTATGGAACGGTTTGCAAGGCTCGCGTGACATTCTGCTCGTTGGCTATGTCTTGGGCAAGCCTGACAGTTGTCAGATTATAGTGTCAGGATGTCCACAACAAAACAAGATAGAGCACTAATCCTGATGCTACGACAAAACCGATGACAGTTGGCTAGCTATAGGAAGGCAAGATTGAATGGAACGCCTCGGCGTTCGAAGTGATGTTATAGCTGTTACAGAGGTGTTAACAATTTGAGACATCTTTAATTCTGTCGTTGTACACATAGCGTGACCTAAATGGGTTAGAGTAACTGCTCACTGCAAAGACACTAGAGCAGCCCTACAATGGGAAAATTGAGGACAAACACACTCAAGGGAATTTCTGAACGGTGCCTGACTTGGAACGTAACATAAGCTACGAATTATCGGTAGTGGTGCATTGCTTTGAGAGAACAACAAATTACCCACGCGCGCACACAGACAAACACACAGACACATACATATGTTACTGCTCTCAGAAGGGTGGTAGCCATAACTACGCACGCACACATACAGACACGCACGTTACTGCTCTCAGAATTTGCCAGTTGTAGCCTAGTATTTCTAGCATTCTAGTCTGAACGGTGGTAGCCATAATGACTTGCACACGCACGCACACTTCAATTTGCAGTTATGTCCTGTTCACTTAGTGGGTGGGTGAGGGGAGTGGGGACCCCTACTAGCTCCAACTCCTTGTTAGGGCAGCTTTAGTGTAAAAGGTCTGACCTAATGTCTAAGGAGGAGAACCAGTCCTGTGCACACGAACACAACTGTAGAGAACTGTTGTTGGAATCAATCACCGTGTATGCTTGGCGTCACACACACACACACACACACACACACACACACACACTTTCCCTCGTACACACACACACACACACACACACACACACACACACACACACACACACACACACACACACACACACACCCTCTCTCAAACATGTACTCTTGTCATACACCCACCCTGCTGGTAAGGGCAAGCGGTGTGGAGAAAGGTGAGAGCGCTATATTTATCGGCCCATATGTGCACAGTTTGAAGGGGTGAGACGTGTAAGAAAGGCCATGAGCTGTGTGTGTGTGTGTGTGTGTGTGTGTGTGTGTGTGTGTGTGTGTGTGTGTGTGTGTGTGTGTGTGTGTGTGTGTGTGTGTGTGTGTGTGTGTGTGTGTCTCACTCACTCCTAGATAGTCGGGGAAAAAATAGGGTTACAACTTTTAGATCCAATTGCACTCACACTCAGAAGCTGTAATCAGTAGAAGAGTTCTGCCCACACTCACGCTCACACTCATAAAGCTGTATACAGTAGCAGAGTAGGACCTGTCACCTGTCTGTAGTCACCTGTCTGCAGAGTAGGACCACACACACACACACACACACACACACACACACACACACACAGTCACTTAAATCGCTGGTCCTATACCTACTAAATAATCAATGAATGAATGGCTACATTCTCATAGAAGCTCACAGATCAAGTGCTCGTATGTTACGTTGAACTTAGTAGAGAGGGTAATGAGACAAAACGCTTTTTCAACTCTCGATTAAAGGTTAAATCAATAAATCATGGGGGCTGTGAAATAACAAAAGAACAACACTCCAATTATGAATTGAATGTAGCCACACTGTGCCCTGGGACATGTAGTTTTCTCTCTTTAAAACAGGGTTCATATGGTTAGGAAGAACTGGGACATTAATTGAATGTAGCCACACTGTGCCCTTCTCAATGTGTGATTTTGACAATTCATGCGTATTGTGTATTCTAGTTTTTCTTTTTCAACTGAGTTGAGAGCTGATCGCCTAGACTACAGAAACCTCTTTCCTCAGGGAATGAAGATAAGGACACACACCAAGTCAGATCATGACAAGAGACAGCACTCCTTTTCGGCCCAGCAGTTGTTGGGTAGTGTAGTTCTAAAATGTTGCACAGTGCATAACGATGGCCTAGTTTCCATGTCTCCAACATGGAGTAGGCTTTGGTACAAGAAGCATCTAGGGACTGCGAGCATTGTGAGGTCTGGTAGCCAGCCCAAATGGATCCCGTGTGGATCTTGCTCGCTGTCTGACTGAATAAAGAATAAAGGTTTAAAGGGGAAGGCGTAGAGACCGAAGCTAGGTAAACTGATGCCATGTTAGACTGACTGGTTGTGTGTGTATGCTTATGAGTGGGTACTTGTGATCAGGAGAATAAGACGAGGCTTGTAATGCTCGTATAGATAGACCGTTAATGTTGTAAAATGTTGTGGGATCTTTGCAGTAAATATTTCTCTTTGCAGGAAAGAGGGTCTGTCAAAATGTGGCAAATGCAAGCAGGCGCACTACTGCAATATCGAATGCCAGGTAAGTTGTGTTTGTGTGTTTTACAGTTAACATTCCCCACAGAAAGGTAGCCGCCATGTCAGCCATGCTAGACTGGATCTAACATGTTTGGCTGGACTGGAGATGTTGGGTAGTGTAGTCCTTATTTTGTTGAGTAGTGTAGTCCTTATTTTGTTGGGTAGTGTAGTCCTTACTTTGTTGGAATGTGTAGGCTTATTGTATATGAATGAAATACTGCACATATGTATTGTTACGTTAACGTGTTGTATTTCCTCTGTCCATCTCCCCTGTCTCTCTCTCTCTCTCTCTCTCTCTCTCTCTCTCTCTCTCTCTCTCTCTCTCTCTCTCTCTCTCTCTAGAGGGGCGACTGGGCGATGCACAAGCTGGAGTGTTCTGCCATGGTGGCCTACGGGGAGAACTGGTGTCCCTCTGAAACCGTGCGACTGGTGGCCAGGATTATCATGAGACAGGTGTGTGTCTGACTGACTGGTTGGCTGACTCGCTGGTTGACTGACTGACTGGTTGGCTGACTGGCTTTCTGGTTGGCTGACTCGCTGGTTGGCTGGCTCGCTGGTTGGCTGACTGACTGGTTGACTGACTGACTGACTGACTGACTGACTGATTGCTTTGTTTCTGTCTCCAGAAAGTTACCACAGAGCGCACTCCTTCAGAGAGGCTGCTGTTACTGAGCGAGTTTGAAGCCCGTACGTAAACCCTCTTAATACAGTGTGTGTGTGTGTGTGTGTGTGTGTGTGTGTGTGTGTGTGTGTGTGTGTGTGTGTGTGTGTGTGTGTGTGTGTGTGTGTGTGTGTGTGTGTGTGTGTGTGTGTGTGTGTGTGTGTGTGTGTGTGTGTGTGTGTGTTGTATTGTTTATTTGTGTGTATCATACACCTATGGGTCTTCACACACATTAGCTGCTACAGTTTAGTCATTTCCTTTTGAGAACGGGGTTCTTGGTGAAGGGAACTGATCCCAGCTCAAATTCAAGCTGTAATTCTATAAATTAAATTCTATATTCTATATTCTATAATCTATATTGTATATTCTATATTGTAATAGTTGAATGCAGGCAATTTGTTTCAAAGACGTTGCTGAATGCTACTTCCTGCAGTGTAGCTCCAGCATTTATACACACACACACTCACACGCACACACACACACACACACACCCTTCCAAAAACATAGCCGAGGACTATTGAGGCCTTGGTCTCACACCTGTCTAGTTGTATTCACACCTGTCACACACACACACACACACACACACACACACACACACACACACACACACACACACACGTTCTCTCAGAGACACAGTCTGTCCCGGCAGCTGCTTTTTCCCCCTCCCCATTCCAGCCAAAAAACAGGCGTCTGTGTGTGTGTGTGTGAGCGGCTTGTGCATGTGGCCCACCTTACGTTACCGGGCACAGGGTTTATATGGTTAGGAAGAACTGGGACATGTAGTTTTCTCTCTTTAAAACAGGGTTTATATGGTTAGGAAGAACTGGGACATGTAGTTTTCTCTCTTTAAAACAGGGTTTATATGGTTAGGAAGAACTGGGACATTAATTGAATGTAGCCACACTGTGCCCTGGGACATGAAGGTTTTCTCTCTTTAAAACAAGGTTTATATGGTTAGGAAGAACTGGGACATTAATTGAATGTAGCCACACTGCCCTTCTCAATGTGTGATTTTGACAATACATGTGTATTGTGTATTCTAGTTTTTCTTTTTCAACTGAGTAGAGAGCTGATCGCCTAGACTACAGACACAGGGTTTATATGGTTAGTAAGAACTGGGACATGTAGTTTTCTCTCTTTAAAACAGGATTTTTATGGTTCGTAAGAACTGAGACATGTAGTTTTCTCTCTTTAAAACAGGGTTTATATGGTTAGTAAGAACTGGGACATGTAGTTTTCTCTCTTTAAAACAGGGGTTTTATGGTTAGTAAGAACTGGGACATGTAGTTTTCTCTCTTTAAAACAGGGGTTTTAGGGTTAGGAAGAACTGGGACATGTAGTTTTCTCTCTTTAAAACAGGGGTTTTATGGTTAGTAAGAACTGGGACATGTAGTTTTCTCTCTTTAAAACAGGTGATATGAGACAAACCAAATGGTTAGCCAGAGGGTAGCTGGGATGTGTAGTTTCCTAGTCTAACTGAACAAAGGGGTCTTTACTGTTAAGTAATGAAACGATACTTGTCATTACACTACACTAATATTTTCACTTTTAATGCTCCCCTTTTTGTCTCTTTTTCTCTCTCACTCTCTTTTTCTCTCTCCTCTCTCCTTCTCCAGACCTGGATAAGTGTGACGCTGAGAAGGATGAGATGAACCAGGCGGACATTGCAGCGCTTCACCACTTCTACTCCAAACACATTATGGAGTTCCCAGACGACCAAGCCCTCACCGTGCTCTTCGGACAGGTAAACCCTCAGAGCTAACCCCTTAGCTAATCAAAGCTATCACCATACTCTTCAGACAGGTAAACCCACAGAGCTAACCCCTTAGCTAATCAAAGCTATCACCATACTCTTCGGACAGGTAAACCCTCAGAGCTAACCCCTTAGCTAATCAAAGCTATCACCATACTCTTCAGACAGGTAAACCCACAGAGCTAACCCCTTAGCTAATCAAAGCTATCACCATACTCTTCAGACAGGTAAACCCTCAGAGCTAACCCCGTAGCTAATCAAAGCTATCACCATACTCTTCAGACAGGTAAACCCACAGAGCTAACCCCTTAGCTAATCAAAGCTATCACCATACTCTTCAGACAGGTAAACCCTCAGAGCTAACCCCTTAGCTAATCAAAGCTATCACCATACTCTTCAGACAGGTAAACCCTCAGAGCTAACCCCTTAGCTAATCAAAGCTATCACCATACTCTTCAGACAGGTAAACCCTCAGAGCTAACCCCTTAGCTAATCAAAGCTATCACCATACTCTTCAGACAGGTAAACCCTCAGAGCTAACCCCTTAGCTAATCAAAGCTATCACCATACTCTTCAGACACGTAAACCCTCAGAGCTAACCCCTAATTAAGCCCCTCAATTCAGTTTGGAATTTGAATGGGATTCTGTCCCTGAACTGGGGCGTATCTGTGGAGGATATCTGATTGGTTGAAATGGAAGCACCTGATTGGCTGTTGCGACACTGTTGACAGTCAGCGGACAGGTACTGCTTCCGCACTGAAACACCTCTCACTCACTCACTCACTCACACACTTTCTTAAACTCTGTCTCTCTCACGCAAACACTCTATCTCTTTGTGTGTGTGTGTGTGTGTGTCTCTCTCTCATACTCATGTAGTGCTGTGGTTCTGTTGTTAGCAGATCTAGGAACACTCTCAACCAAATTAGTCAATCGGGGCCTGTCTGTCATTTCTATCAGCCAATCAGGGCCTGTCTGTCATTTCTATCAGCCAATCGGGACCTACGCGTTGGCCCTGACTACCAATCAGGACCTGTCTGTCAGTCTACTAAGCCAATTGGGACCTGTCAGAATAATGAGGCAGTAATGACTTAGCTGTCAGCCCTAAAGGCCAATTAGGACCCAGCTATCAATGCTCAGTGTTTACACAGTGATCTAATGTGTCACTGCTGTAAGCCACTCAGACTACACAACCCCCCCCCACACACACACACACACAACCCACAATGCTTTTTTCTCTCTCTCTCTCTCTCTCTCTCTCTCTCTCTCTCTCTCTCTCTCTCTCTCTCCTTCATTCCCCCTGCAGGTGAACTGTAATGGCTTCACTATTGAAGACGAGGAACTGTCCCATCTGGGCTCAGCTGTCTTCCCTGAGTAAGTCACTAACTAACTCTGCAGTGTATGGTGGGTGTACACTAACTAACCATCCAGTGTATGGTGTGTGTACACTAACTAACTCTGCAGTGTATGGTGTGTGTACACTAACTAACCCTCCAGTGTATGGTGTGTGTACACTAACTAACTCTGCAGTGTATGGTGTGTGTGCACTAACTAACTCTGCAGTGTATGGTGTGTGTACACTAACTAACTCTCCAGTGTATGGTGTGTGTACACTAACTAACTCTGCAGTGTATGGTGTGTGTACACTAACTAACTCTGCAGTGTATGGTGTGTGTACACTAACTAACTCTGCAGTGTATGGTGTGTGTACACTAACTAACTCTGCAGTGTATGGTGTGTGTACACTAACTAACTCTGCAGTGTATGGTGTGTGTGTACACTAACTAACTCTGCAGTGTATGGTGTGTGTACACTAACTAACTCTGCAGTGTATGGTGTGTGTACACTAACTAACTCTGCTGTGTATGGTGTGTGTGTACACTAACTAACTCTCCAGTGTATGGTGTGTGTACACTAACTAACTCTGCAGTGTATGGTGTGTGCACACTAACTAACTCTGCTGTGTATGGTGTGTGTACACTTACTAACTCTCCAGTGTATGGTGTGTGTACACTAACTAACTCTCCAGTGTATGGTGTGTGTACACTAACTAACCCTCCAGTGTATGGTGTGTGTACACTAACTAACTCTGCAGTGTATGGTGTGTGTACACTAACTAACTCTGCAGTGTATGGTGTGTGTACACTAACTAACTCTCCAGTGTATGGTGTGTGTACACTAACTAACTCTCCAGTGTATGGTGTGTGTACACTAACTAACTCTGCAGTGTATGGTGTGTGTACACTAACTAACTCTGCAGTGTATGGTGTGTGTACACTAACTCTGCTGTGTATGGTGTGTGTACACTAACTAACCCTGCTGTGTATGGTGTGTGTGTACACTAACTAACCCTCCAGTGTATGGTGTGTGTGTGTGTGTGTGTGTACACTAACTAACCCTCCAGTGTATGGTGTGTGTGTGTGTGTACACTAACTAACCCTCCAGTGTATGGTGTGTGTGTGTGTGTACACTAACTAACCCTCCAGTGTATGGTGTGTGTGTGTACACTAACTAACCCTCCAGTGTATGGTGTGTGTGTACACTAACTAACCCTCCAGTGTGTGTGTGTGTGTGTGTGTGTGTGTGTGTGTGTACACACTAACTTCCTATGACTCAGCTTAAATCACATTCTAACTCTGTCACTCTCTCCTTTTCTCTCCCTCTCCTTTTTCAATCTCCCTCCCTCCCTTCCCTTCTCTTCCCCCTCCCTCCCTCCACCAGTGTAGCGCTGATGAACCACAGCTGTAGCCCTAACGTCATAGTGACCTATAAAGGGACGGTGGCAGAGGTCCGTGCTGTGCAGGACATCGCCCCGGGAGACGAGGTGAGGACCAGAAGGAAGACGCCCTGTCAGACGACCCCCACCCACCCAAACACCGACGCACACACACTTGGACACACACTTGGATAAACTTCCCACACTTGCATGCACACAATCGCCGTCTCCTTCCCACAAACAATCACACACGCTTACACATAGATATAACACGCATGTAGAACACACATGAAGAGCACGCATATAGAACACAGCTCTATGGTGCTGACTGTAACCTGAAGGGAAGTTTCTAGATGACTGCATTTATTCAGTCTTCCTTTTTTATTATGTACCTTTTAAGATTTCAGATTTGAGAAAAGATCTTGTCAATCCCTCAAAGCACCATCTTGTCTTACTTATGTGTCCGTCTAGATCTTCAACAGTTACATAGACCTACTGTATCCAACAGAGGACCGCAACGAGAGGCTTGTAGACTCCTACTTCTTCTCCTGCCAGTGTACCGAGTGCACGTCCAAGTCCAAGGTATGGAATGGAGCCATTACTGATAAAACCACAAAGGTACAAGTATAATGGTATGGAATGGGGCCATTACAGAGTGCCCCTCCAAGTATAATGGTATGGAATGGGGCCATTACAGAGTGCACCTCCAAGTATAAAGGTAAGGAATGTAAGGTTTACTGATGATACCACTTGATGGTCCACACACCGCAAACAGTTATAAAATAAAGCCATTTCTGTGCCAACCCATAAGCCTCTGGTTTAAAATTAAGCCATGCCATTCAAAACATCAAAATTAGCTTTCAACATGTCATGAGTTTATAATATTGTTTGTACCCCCTTCCTCTATTCCATCCTCCTGCCCCCCCCCCCCCCCCCCCTCTCTAGGACAAGGCTAAGATGGAGTTGCGTAAGAACATGAAGAAACGTCCTTCTCAGGAGGAGATCCAAGCAATGGTTAACTACGCCAAGAACGTCATCGAGGAGTTTCGGAGAGCCAAGCACTACAAGAATATCCTTTTAACAAGATTATCAAACTAAATTCTTAAACCTATAGGGAGAGGTGTCTTAAGATATGTTCAGGAGGCCCAAGCACAAGAACGTGGTTGTATTTTGTATGCAATGTATTTAATCGATGGCTTGACAGGACTTGGATTGCGATTTCCCCTTGACTCTCTGGCACCCCCTAGTGAGCTGCTGGAGATCTGCGAGTTGAGCCAGGAGAAAATGGCCACCATCTTTGCGGACACCAACGTTTACATGCTGCACATGATGTACCAGGCCATGGGCGTGTGCCTGTACATGCAGGACTGGGACGGTGCCATGAGCTATGGGGAGAAGATCATACACCCCTACAGGTGAGAGGGGAAATACACCCCTGAAGACACAAGATCATACACCCCAACAGGTGAGAGGGGAAACACACACCTGAAGACACAAGATCATACACCCCTACAGGTGAGAGGGGAAACACACCTGAAGACACAAGATTATATACCTGTAAGGTGGGACAATTATACACCTGTACAGGTGAGATAGGATAATACACCCCTACAGGTGAGAGGGAAACACACACCTGAAGACACAAGATTATATACCTGTCAGGTAGAATGATAATACACCTGTACAGGTGAGAGGAGAACATACACCTGTACAGCTAAGAAATGATTATACACCTGTACAGGTGAGAGAGGATCATACACCTGTACAGGTGAGAGAGGATCATACACCTGTACAGGTGAGAGAGGATTATACACCTGTACAGGTGAGGAAGGATAATACACCTGTTCAGGTGAGAGGAGAACATGCTCCCTGACAGATGAGGGGAGATCATGCACCTGTATAGGTGAGAGAGAGGCGTTACACCTGTACAGGGGAGGGAAGGTGTTCCTACTTCTTGCCCTCATTGGTTGATCATGGAGCCCACACAGCCAATCACAACACAGTGTGTGGAGGGATTCAAACCTGTGGATTATAATTCTTTTTTTTTGTAGCCTATTATTTATGTCTAACAAACCCATCTAACCTTACTCCTTGCATCTGTTTTTTATTGTGGTATGTCTGTCTCCATAGCATCCACTACCCAGCCTATTCCCTGAACGTAGCGTCTATGTACCTGAAGCTGGGCAGACTGTACCTGGGTTTGGAGAGGAAGTCACAGGGGGTCAAAGCTCTCAAGAAGGTAGGAGAACTTACACCCAGACCCAGGGACAACACCGGAGAACATTTCTGACTTGTGTGCTTTGAGTCAACTGGCCGTGCACTTGGAAGAGCTTTTAAAAGCACTCCTGGTTATCTCAAGATACACCAATCAACAAAGTGCTTTAAAAAATAAAAAATAAAATCTTCTTCAAATATCACTTTCTGATTTTACCGTTTAAATACTTCTTATAACAAACGGAACACACCCCAAACCCAGGTATTAAGAGTTCAAAAAGAGAATAACGCTAGTATATCCAATTGTGTGGAGCATAATGGGAGTTGAAGAGTGTTCTTGTTTAGGTTGAAAGGTAAATATGGCATTTTAAATATTGTACTACATTGTAAAAAAAAAAAAGCCATTATGACTAATCTCTGACATGTTTCCTGTTCCTGTTTAATGTTCCTAGGCCATTGTGACTCACCTCTGACACGTTTCCTTTTCCTGTTTAATGTTCCCAGGCCATTATGACTAATCTGACATGTTTCCTGTTCCTGTTTAATGTTCCTAGGCCATTGTGACTCACCTCTGACACGTTTCCTGTTCCTGTTTAATGTTCCCAGGCCATTGTGACTCACTTCTGACACGTTTCCTGTTCCTGTTTAATGTTCCCAGGCCATCGCCATCATGGAGGTGGCTCATGGAAAAGATCATCACTACGTGGCAGAGGTCAAACGGGAGGTCGAAGAGCAGAAGTAAAGAAGGAGGAGGAGGAGGAAGAGGAGGAGAAGAGAGGAGGGGATGTGAGGACTAATGTGAAGAAAGGAGGAAGAGAAGAAGAGTGAAAACGACTGAGGAGGAAGACTGAAGGACTTGTCGCACCGCAACGAAGAAAACCATGACAACTGCACGGCATGCATTCTAATCTTTACCTCTTCCTGTCTCTGTGTGTGTTCATTCTGTCCTCTGATCAGAGGATCTTAAACCCGGAGTCAAATAACCGCAGCCAATCCCATCGGGCCTAGCCCGAATCCATCGTGGTTTTTTGTCAGCATGCCAACAACTGTCTCTTTGTTTTGACTTTGAACAGTGTCGCACCTGGAATTCCATCGACTCTTCCTGTATCGTTTATCAATAATCAATGATCAATGATCAACAGGAAGATTCTGGTGTGTCTTCGTGGAAGCCTGAAGCCTGTATCAGCCGAGAGGGCAGGGGCGATGGTCTGCTCTGTGGTGCATTTCAATCCTGTTCCACTGTTATCCCTGGAGAAAGACTTAAGCGTGTCCGTTCCCCTAACCGATCGTTCCTGGTGCCGTTTTACGTTTGCAGGACGTTTGGCAACATTTGTGAATGATACTTTTAGCAACAACGTGGAGATGGCGGTGATTTTCCGGTAGCAGAAATCTGTATGTTTTTTTATCTTTCACTGTAGCATGGCAACATCTTCTCTGCTCCAAAAACATAGTCTCTCCTCATTTCATATCATGTTTGTGTCCCCCCCCCCCCCCCAAAAAAAAAACAAAATTGTTAATTTAAAGGCAGAACAGAATCTACCCGTATCAGTCTGTCTACTGGACTTGTTGATCTACAACAGGGAAATTAGGCGGGATAGCTGCCCACCACACAATTTTCAGTTGGCCTACAACTGATGCTACCGTATATATTTAATATATGAAGCCATGGAAGTGCATGGAAGCCTGTTGCTGCTGTAACCTCGCTGTGAGAAATGAGAAATATCATAACACCTGATGACCTAACGGTCTGCAACCAATTTTCAATGTTTCACATTTGCAAACAGACTTTTTCTATCCATAAGTCAATATAAATAATATGTTCTTAAAAGCAATCATAATGGGGGCTTCACTTGCCATTTAGGCTCTTTAGGGTGAAAGGTTGCACAGCACAACCTTGGCTCATCCGGGATCAAAACGTATCTGTTGTTTTTGTGTGAAATCTCCGTGGAACAAGTGAGGGTGAGCGTCACTACTGTACTAGGGTTTTAAAGTCATTAGGAAATGCTTCGCTCTGAATTACTGGACGACCAACTGTTACACGACAGAGTTGTTGCCATAGAAGTAGAACACTGGTTCTATCTCTACGGTTGTCGCCCTCTGGCGGCCGTGTTCTGGAACAACGCTGAGACTCCCTTTCAATCGTCCCATCATCATAGCTAACCACGCCGTTTGAATGCACAATGTAAACCTGTCGGTCTGCCGTAGATAGGGCATCTCATTGGAAATAAAACACTGCCTGACTTGACAAGTTGTAAGTCAATTCTGTTTTCACTATAGGTTACGCATTCATTATACGAGATATATATACGATATGTTACTTGACCCTGATGATGTGTGAATACTAAATACTCTTAATGAATGAGTCATCTCATCAGCTAAGCCAAGCCTTTTCTTGAGTTGGAAGCCTTGCCTGGTATTTAACATCACACCTGTTCAGTTCGCAAAGAAACACAGTATCCACATTCATCTTTTTATATATAAATGCATTTATTTAAGTTAATCATTTTTCCTCATTCAAAATTGAATTTCTGTCCTATATATAAAACAATGACCAGTTCGAAGCGCTGTACAGAAGACGTTGGTACTGATAGCCCCCGTTGCTGATGCGCACTGCGTGTCTATACATCCTGTACACACACCACGCCGTAAATATACAAACATATACACTTTGTTGTAGCCCATGATCTCTCCTAGGCAAGCCATCGTTTTAAATCCATATTTGTAAGAAATTCTTATATAACTTACCGATTCCCATCAGAAACAAACCAAATTTCGGTATACCAATATAATATACCAATTATTATGGTCTTTTTAGTGATTAATAATTTAGGTTATATTTGACATCCCTATGTTAATTAGCTGATATCTGTACATCAACTGTATGTCCCTATGCCCACTAATGTAAATACAAATGTATCACCATGATAGAAATAAAAACAGGAAAGAACTTTGGCACATTGTGCTATAGTGATGTAAACATTTCATCCAATTATTACGGGTCTGTAAATTCTAGTTTTTATTTGTATAATTGTTTTCGCTCCGGAACTCCACCCCCCAAAATTAATAATCATAAAAATAAAGAACAAACATGTATTTGCAGGAATAAAAAAAAAAAAAATTGTAGTAAAAAGGCTTTTTTGAAGCGCTGCTTTCTGCCTACTGAGGACCATGTTATCTTAATCAATAAAAGTCTGTCAAATGGGTTAAATGGTGCAGTCCCAATACGAAGAAAAACGCTCCCTTCCCTCCCTTCAGCCACGGGAAGTAAATCAGAAAGTAATATAACATAATCCAATATTGAAGTGAAGTTACCATGGTTACTCCATAAAACCGACAGGAAGGAAGAAAGGTAGGCAGTACCATGTGACATCACCAGCTTCAGCAAGGTATGTAGAAGAAGAAAAATGATCGATTATAAGGAATCTTATTGCTTTACTCCCTTCCACCAGCAGGGGGCAGACTAATTGCCTGCTCACCATCACAACACGTCCCCTCAAAGCTCCGTTAAAAGCGTTAGTGTGGTTTCTTGATCACAATTCCCAACATAGCTTTTTGTTTATATCTTTTAAACAAGACTCACTATCTCAGAATTTAAGTTAACCAACGGGATTGTTAGCAAACATCATTGCTTTTTTAGTTTGCTTGCGTTATATTTAAGTGTTTTCTGAAGGCTCAATTTGTTTCCATTTTGAGGGGCTTCTGGCTTAATGAGTTGCCCTGCATATCCAGTTGATTTCCTTCAAACAGCAAAGTATTTAAAGTGATCCTCGACAGGATTTAAAGGAACGTTTTCTCCCTTCTGCAACGTGAACCTGGAGTAACCGACCAATCCAGGAAGGGCACCACAACAGGGAGACGTTGTCATGGCAACACAGTAACAAGAAACAGGAAGTGATCTATGCAGGAAGTGATTGCAGCCAGAGAAGAGTATGATGAGGTTCTGTCAAATGTCTTCAGTGTCCTCAGTTGGTAATAATTACAGTAACTGATTAAGATTAGGAAACAAACATCCCTTCAATGTCTGCATGAAAAGAAAACATAACGTATGTCATGACATTAATAGAAAATAAAGAACTAAACATTGGCTGAATGTTGTAGTATTGTCAATCAAGAGCAGTAACAGCCAAACATACAGGTTGACATCCTAAAGACGTCAACAAGTTACTTCCTTGTTCTCGATCCACATGAACTCTGACCTCCTGCAGTCAACCAGTCAGGGCTCTCTTCTCTCCTTCAATAGCGTTTGTGGGGTCGGGAGCACCGTCACACTCCACAGAATAAAACAACAAAAACATTTCCTCATTCCATCTTAAAAGTCTTTCCTTCCTTTTCCTGTATGCAGCGACCAATCAGAGTGGAGCGAGAGGAGGGTCTGGCTGTTTGAGTCTCTTTCATTCTTTGTGCTGGTAAGCCACTTAGGGGCCAAACCAAACACTGATTCAACCTCAACCAAACCAAACTAATACCATGGCACCCTGCTCAACTTGACATTCCCAGGCTAGAAGGGCAATGCCTTTTTTTTTTTTTTTTATGAAAAAAAAAGAAGTTATTTTTACATTCCGACCGAGGCGAGATTATAGAAGAGAAAAACGACGTCAGCAAAGTAAAACTCTAACATAAGAAGGATTCTGTCAGGAGGGACAAAATCTGAAAGGGATAAAAGAAAACGAAAAAAAAAAAAACGAATCCACCATTTCACCTCCGTTGAGAAAAACAACTAAATAAAAACGAATTCTCTTTCAGGACCAAAGATGAAGCTCTGAGGTATGTGTCTGGATGGAAAACATCTTCATCGCCATCCTCTTCATCACCGCCACCACTTCCACTCCTCCCAATATGGTTGGTTTCCTGCTTCCTCCAAGTCTTTGAGTCCCTCCCCTGGGGGCGGATCCCCGCGTGGTGCTGGCTGTTTGATTGGTCGCCGCTCAGGGTTGTCCCCGCCCCCGGAGCAGGAGGAGGAAAGAGGAGGAGGAACGGGCGTGTTTGTTTCGTGTGTTGCTGCGGCTCCGGCGCCCTCTAGGACTGGAGGTTGAGGGTGAACTTCCACTGTTGGTTGAGGTTGGGGCTGCAGACCTCCACGGTCAGCCCTCCCACCCGGGCGCTGCGGCTGTCCAGACACAGGTTGGTGCCCACGTGACGGAGCTTAGCGTTCCCCTCGATCTGCTCCCATTTCTACACACACACACACACATACACACACACGCACGCACACACACACACACACACAGACAGACACACACACACACACACAGGATATTTAGTGTGTGTGTCCGCGTGGTGTTTGTGTGTGCGCGCGTGTGTGTGTGTGTGTGTGTGTGTGTGTGTGTGTGTGTGTGTGTGCATGATACCTGTCTGCTGTCATTCTCCCGGCAGCCCTGGAGCTTGATGAGGGAGCCGGCATTGCGTTCCACCACCGTCAGACAAAGGTCCATGTGCTTAACAGACTTGTCCTTAGTAAGAGCCCACTCCTACACACACACACACACACACACACACACACACACACACACACACACACACACACACACACAACACACGCACCGTCTTTAGTTATAGCGCAGGTACACTTAAACAATAGAACACATTGTGCGAGTCAACAAGCTCCACTTTCAAACTATTTGTGACAGGGACCCCCTTTGCTTCTCCTCAAACCATGACAGAAAGGAGAGAATGACTCACTATGGTGGAATGGCAGGAGAAGGAGAGAAAGAAGTGAGTGATGGGGTGATGAAGGAAGACGAGGAGGAGGGAAAGAGGTGAGGTGGTGAAGGAGAAAGAGAAAACCTCCAGTTTAAAACCGAGGAGATGCAGACTGTTCTCCTGTCTGTTCCTGACCACGCCCCTCCCACCAGGTGACCACGCCTCTTCCACCAGGTGACCACGCCCTCTTCCACCAGGTGGCCACGCCCTCTTCCACCAGGTGACCACGCCCTCTTCCACCAGGTGACCACTCCCTCTTCCACCAGGTGACCACTCCCTCTTCCACCAGGTGACCACGCCCTCTTCCACCAGGTGACCACTCCCTCTTCCACCAGGTGACCACGCCCTCTTCCACCAGGTGACCACTCCCTCTTCCACCAGGTGACCACGCCCTCTTCCACCAGGTGACCACGCCCTCTTCCACCAGGTGACCACGCCCTCTTCCACCAGGTGACCACGCCCTCTTCCACCAGGTGGCCACGCCCTCTTCCACCAGGTGACCACGCCCTCTTCCACCAGGTGACCACTCCCTCTTCCACCAGGTGACCACTCCCTCTTCCACCAGGTGACCACGCCCTCTTCCACCAGGTGACCACGCCCTCTTCCACCAGGTGACCACGCCCTCTTCCACCAGGTGACCACGCCCTCTTCCACCAGGTGGCCACGCCCTCTTCCACCAGGTGGCCACGCCCTCTTCCACCAGGTGACCACGCCCTCATCCACCAGGTGACCACGCCCTCATCCACCAGGTGACCACGCCCTCTTCCACCAGGTGACCACGCCCTCTTCCACCAGGTGGCCACGCCCTCATCCACCAGGTGACCGGAGAAGGTGGCTCTAAACGGGGTACCTGTGTGTCCGCTCGCTGTAACGCTACCTGGTTGCCCCCGGCGTTGTGGCACTCGTAGATCCCCACCACTCCGTCAGCAAAGTGTCCCAATGTGTCCAGACAGTTCCCGCCCTGCTGCAGTGCTCCGAACGCGATGTCCTGGTGGTCCGGCACGCTGCCACCACACACACACACACACACACACACACACACACACACACACACACACACACACACAGGTTAGAAAAAGGTATACGTTGAATGCACTGCTGCAGCACTCGGAAAGTTATGTTCTGGTGGTCCGGCACAATGCCAAGCCAGACACACACACACACACACACGCGTTAGAACCCCCCCCCCCCCCCCACACACACACACACACACACACACACACACACAATCCACAAATTAAAAACACATACACAACTTTAGGTTAGAAACACACACACACAGACACACACACACACAGTTTAGAAAACACACACAAACAGGTTAGAAAGACATACACATGCATCCACAAGTGTTAAATACACACTCAAGTAAAACCCACAGGTACACGTTTAATGCACGGGTAAAATGGAGGCATACAAGTTCCAAAAACACACAAAGGTTAAACATGGTTTAACAGACAGATACATTTTTACAGATTCTTCTCAAAGGTTTTGTAGGCCTTCAAAAACAGTATTTTATTCTTGTAGTAGTGTTAATTTGACATGTTAAGAGACTTTTAGAAGCCCTGTTATATCAAAGCAAAGGCTACCAGAGTGTGAGGTCTGCTCTCACCGTAACTCAGGATAGACGTTCTCCAGGTACCACTTAAAAGGCTGACAGCCCAGCCTCTTCTTCATCTCCAAACGACTCTGGATACTGAGAGAGGAGAGGAGAGGAGAGGAGAGGAGAGGAGAGGAGAGGAGAGGAGAGGAGAGGAGAGGAGAGGAGAGGAGAGGAGAGGAGAGGAGAGGAGAGGAGAGGAGAGGAGAGGAGAGGAGAGGAGGTTAAATGTTTAAAGTAAGTCTTTGTTTTTCTAGCTTCTAGTTCTAGCTTAAAAAATATAATTTCAACAAATCTTTGGTCGCGGAATATGGATTTGGATTGACTACTATTCATTTTTCTAACCTTGTCTGCAGGTTACACAGTGTGCAGGGTATATGTGTAGGGTTAGTGTGCAGGGTATATGTGTAGGGTTAGTGTGCAGGGTATATGTGTAGGGTTAGTGTGCAGGGTATATGTGCAGGGTATATGTGTAGGGTTAGTGTGCAGGGTATATGTGTAGGGTTAGTGTGCAGGGTATATGTGTAGGGTTAGTGTGCAGGGTATATGTGTAGGGTTAGTGTGCAGGGTATATGTGTAGGGTTAGTTTGCAGGGTATATGTGTAGGGTTAGTTTGCAGGGTATATGTGCTGGATATATGTGTAGGGTTAGTGTGCAGGGTATATGTGTAGGGTTAGTTTGCAGGGTATATGTGTAGGGTTAGTTTGCAGGGTATATGTGTAGGGTTAGTTTGCAGGGTATATGTGTAGGGTTAGTGTGCAGGATATATGTGTAGGGTTAGTGTGCAGGGTATATGTGTAGGGTTAGTTTGCAGGGTATATGTGTAGGGTTAGTTTGCAGGGTATATGTGTAGGGTTAGTGTGCAGGGTATATGTGTAGGGTTAGTGTGCAGGGTAAAGCCTTAGGGTACTTACTTGCCGTAAGGCACGTTCCTAGCGGAGGGGACGGCAGCGTAGTAGAAGTTCTTAAACTCGTCCATCCATACCTCTGCTGCTCTTCTCGTGTTCCTGGAGAGAGAGAGAGAGAGAGAGAGAGAGAGAGAGAGAGAGAGAGAGAGAGAGAGAGAGAGAGAGAGAGAGAAAAGGACAGAAGGAAGGATAAATCAAGAGGTAGAGAGAATCTGAGCGGGTAATTCATAGGAGAAAATGGGTGGTAATGACTGAAATGGCCAGCAGAGGGCACAGGGATCACTGAGTCTTAAAGAGGTGCTGTGATTGAAGGAGTGTGTATCTACCTCTGTGTGTATAAACGCTTACAAAAAAAACGAACGATAGTGAGAGAATGAGAAAGAGAGTGTGTGTGTGTGTGTGTGTGTGTGTGTGTGTGTGTGTGTGTGTGTGTACCTGGCGAACACAGTACCACTGCCCCCAGGGAAGGTGTAGGGGTGCTGCTTCCTAAAGACGTGTCCCACTCTGCTGCAGGGAATGATCTCCAGACTGCCCCCGCACTGCCACACACGGAATGAGATCTCTGAAACACATACACACACACACACACACACACACACACACACACACACACACACACACGGGTCAGAAGAGTGTAGGGTTCCACTGATGTTCTCTGCCAGGTTCTACTGTAGGGTCCTAATGAGGTTCTACTGTAAGGTTCTAGATTAGGGTTCTACTGTAAAGTTCTAGATGAGGGTTCTACTGTGGGGTTCTAGATTTGGGTTCTACTGTAAGGTTCTAGTGAAGTTCTACTGTAAGGTTCTAGATTAGGATTCTACTGTAGGGTTGTAGATTATGGTTCTGAGGTTCTAGATTAGGGTTCTACTGTAGGGTTCTAGTGAGGTTCTAGATTAGGGTTCTAAATTAGGGTTCTACTGCAGGGTTCTAGTGAGGTTCTAGATTAGGGTTCTACTGTAGGGTTCTAGATTAGGCTTCTACTGCAGGGTTCTAGTGAGGTTCTAGATTAGGGTTCTACTGTAGGGTTCTAGTGAGGTTCTAGTGAGGTTCTAGATTAGGGTTCTACTGTAAGGTTCTAGTGAGGTTCTAGATTAGGGTTCTACTGTAGGGTTCTAGTGAGGTTCTAGATTAGGGTTCTACTGTAGGGTTCTAGTGAGATTCTAGATTAGTGTTCTACTGCAGGGTTCTAGTGGGGTTTTAGATTAGGGTTCTAGTGGGGTTTTAGATTAGGGTTCTACTGCAGGGTTCTAGTGGGGTTTTAGATTAGGGTTCTACTGTAGGGTTCTAGTGAGGATCTAGATTAGGGTTCTACTGTAGGGTTCTAGTGAGGTTCTAGATTAGGGGTCTCACCCAGGTTCTCCCCTCCCCACACGTCCATCATCATGTCGTATTTCCCCAGCAGCTCAAAGTAGTCCTTATCCATGACAAACAGACCGCCCGCGATCATGGGGGTCCTGGAGGGAGGGGGGTTGGGTATCAGGGTAGGGAGGGAAGGGGGGAGTTAGGGAGAGAGGGAGGAATGAGAGGGAGGGAGGGAAAGGGGGAGTTAGTGAGGGAGGGAGGGAGTTTGGGGGGGAGGGAATGGGGGAGGAATGAGAGGGAGGGAGGGAACGGGGGGAGGGAGGGAGAGAGTAGAGAGCATGAGTAAAGTAATCCCAGTAAAAGCATATTAGGGAAGGTAGAAACTTAGGCAGAAAGAAAGATAATGTGTGTGTGCTTTACTTGATGGAAACTGAGACAGAGAGAGCTACAGCATGAGTGTGTGTGTATGCCATAGACAGAGGGATATATAGCGTGTGTGTCTGTGTGTGTGTGTGCACGTGGTGTGTCTTACTTGATGGAAACGGAGAGGGAGAGAGCTAGTGTGTGTCATAGACAGAGTAAGCTACGGTGTGTGTGTGTGTGTGTGTGTCATAGACAGCATAAGCTACAGCGCGCGTGTGTGTGTGTGTGTGTGTGTGTTTGTGTGTGTCTTACTTGATGGGTGCGATGGGGTTCCCCTGGCGGGCTCTCCTCTGCTCCAGAGTCATGTAGTCCCATTTAAACACCAGGTTCCAGTCGAAGCCTGGCCCACGGGAAACACAAACCAAACACACACACTTCAGATAACCAGAAAACCAGGCAACCAACCAGCCAGAAAGACAACCAGCCAGACAACCAGCCAGACAGATACCTAGCCAGCCAGCCAGACAACCAGACAGCCAGATACCCAGCCAGACAGACAGACAACCATCCAGCCAGACAACCAGCCAGCCAGCCAGACACCCAGCCAGCCAGACAACCAGCCAGCCAGACAACCAGCCAGAGTCAGGGGTCAGGGGTCATGGGGCCTGGGGTCATGGTTGTCTTACCTCCCTTCAGGTCAGCTGAGGCTCCCACGTACTGAAAGTTATCCATGTTGATGACGTCTATGATGGGGGACACCACACGAGTCTTATCCTGGGAGAGAGGGAGGGAGAGAGGGAGAGATGGAGAGGGAGGGAGGGAGGGAGGGAGAGAGAGGGAGGGAGAGAGAGGGAGGGAGGGAGAGATGGAGAGGGAGGGAGGGAGAGAGAGAGGGAGGGAGAGAGAGGGAGGGAGGGAGAGAGAGGGAGGGAGAGAGAGATGGAGGGGGAGGGAGGGAGAGAGAGGGAGGGAGAGATGGAGAGGGAGGGAGGGAGGGAGGGAGAGAGAGGGAGGGAGAGAGAGGGAGAGAGAGATGGGGAGGGAGGGAGAGAGAGAGGGAGGGAGGGAGAGATGGAGAGGGAGGGAGGGAGAGAGAGGGAGGGAGAGATGGAGAGGGAGGGAGAGAGAGGGAGGGAGAGAGAGATGGAGGGGGAGGGAGGGAGAGAGAGGGAGGGAGAGATGGAGAGGGAGGGAGGGAGGGAGAGGGAGGGAGAGATGGAGAGGGAGGGAGGGAAAGATGGAGAGAGAGGGAGAGGGAGGGATAGAGGAAGGAAAAAAAAGAAAATCTTTCATAATGTCCATCAATGTGTTTGATTCGTTTCTTTGAACGCTGATGTCCTTCATAAATAAATGTGGACCGCTGCCTGATTGGACGGAGAGCAGCGACTTCTGAAGCTAAAAGAAACAGACGGATGGATGGATGGATTAAAGCTCCACCAATAAGAGCACATCGCTGGGGCTGAAGTGGACTGAAGCTATCGGATGAGGATTGAGCAGAACACACGAGGAAGAAGAGCTCTCTGGGTCAGAACATTCAAAACACACAAACCACAACAACACCAGATTAGAGACAGGCTGCTCAGCCACGCTTTCACTTTCATTTAAGAGCTTCATGTTGAAAGAAGAGCTTTTCTCCACCAATGTGTGTGTGTGTGTGTGTGTGTGGGGGGGTGTGTGTGTGTGTGTCCGTCCAGCTGGGCAGAAGAGAAAAAATCCTCTGCGAAGAAGTGACATAACAGGATAGATTGTGACATCATCAACTCAGCATTATTTACAGTTGGTCGAACAAGCTGTCAGTCAAGCGGACAAAGAGTCTGCCAATATTTGTGTGTCTGTGTCTATATGTGTGTATTTCTGTATGTTGGTCTGTGTGTGTGTGTTTGTGTGTGGGGATCTGGCTGGCAAGAAGCCAATCCACATGTGTGTGTTCCAATGTCAGTCTAGCTGCTTGCCCTGCAGAACAGCACCTCATTCTCTATAATGTGTGATATTCCTCTCTCTCTCTCTCTCTCTCTCTCTCTCTCTCTCTCTCTCTCTCTCTCTCTCTCTCTCTCTCTCTCTCTCTCTCTCTCTCTCTCTCTCTCTCTCTCTCTCTCTCTCTCTCTCTCTCTCTCTCTCTCTCTCTCTCTCTCTCTCTCTCTCTCTCTCTCTCTCTCTCTCTCTCTCTCTCTCTCTCTCTCTCTCTCTCTCTCTCTCTCTCTCTCTCTCTCTCTCTCTCTCTCTCTCTCTCTCTCTCTCTCTCTCTCTCTCTCTCTCTCTCTCTCTCTCTCTGTGTGTGTGTGTGTGTGTGTGTGTGTGTACCTCTGCCACACTCTCCAGTAGGGGTTCCAGCCAGTGTTCGTTACATTCACAGTGGCTGTCCAGGAAGGTGAGCACAGACGCTGTGGCAGCGTCTGCCCCGCGGACCCTGGACCTCATCAGACCTAGGGGTGCAGAGGGCGAAGTTCAAAGGTCACACAAAGGAAGCTTTCCCTTTCAAAATACTTCCGAAGCGCTGTAAGGAAACCAGGAGTAAGCATGGTGAATAGATCTTTTTGTGTGAGTTTCAAATGAACTTCCTGTTTTCGGTCCTCCTCTCCCTCCCCTCCTCCTCACCTTCTCTCCGGTCGTTCCTCAGCACCCGGATCTTCTCAATCTTCCCTAGCAACGCACCGTCCTCCGCTGGTAAAAACACACACACACACACACACAAGTTATACACGGAAAACAAACAGATTACTCACATATACAGACACGGATACAGACACACATGGCAATATAACACACTGGCTGTTGTTTATCCAGCAAACACAACCGTGGTAGATGAGCTGTGTGTATCTTGAGCTGTGTGTGTGTGTGTGTGTGTGTGTGTGTGTGTGTGTGTGTGTGTGTCTCACGGTTGTCACTGTAGTCGTCCACCAGAATGATCTCTTTGACCAGGTGGACAGGGCTTTTCTTCAGAACACTAAAGAGAAAGGAAAAGAGAAGAAAAGAGAGAGGGGGAGAGGAGGGAGGAGGGGGAGAGCAGAGGGAGGAGAGGAGGGAGAGAGGAGGGAGGAGAGGAGGGAGAGAGGAGGGAGGAGAGAGTCAAACGAGAGTAAATATGATACGTCCTTAAACATCTGAGCTGTTTGAATATGGGGGCCTGTGGGATCAGATCAGTCCTAAAGAGAGGGGGATGAGGGATGAGAGAAGGAAAGAGAAAAGAGGGGAGGGGTTACCTGATGACGGTGCGGAGGATAGAGGGATGAGAGGAAAGAGGGATGAGAGGAGGAGAGGGGAGGGGTTACCTGATGACGGTGTGGAGGATAGAGGGATGGAGGGATGAGAGGATAGAGGGATGAGAGGAGGAGAGGGGAGGGGTTACCTGATGACGGTGCGGAGGACAGAGGGATAGAGGGATGAGAGGATAGAGGGATGAGAGGAGGAGAGGGGAGGTGTTACCTGATGACGGTGTGGAGGATAGAGGGATGGAGGGATGAGAGGATAGAGGGATGAGAGGAGGAGAGGGGAGGGGTTACCTGATGACGATGCGGAGGACAGAGGGATGGAGGGATGAGAGGATAGAGGGATGAGAGGAGGAGAGGGGAGGGGTTACCTGATGACGGTGCGGAGGACAGAGGGATAGAGGGATGAGAGGATAGAGGGATAGAGGGATGAGAGGAGGAGAGGGGAGGGGTTACCTGATGACGGTGTGGAGGATAGAGGGATGGAGGGATGAGAGGATAGAGGGATAGAGGGATGAGAGGATAGAGGGATGAGAGGAGGAGAGGGGAGGTGTTACCTGATGACGGTGTGGAGGATAGAGGGATGGAGGGATGAGAGGATAGAGGGATGGAGGGATGAGAGGAGGAGAGGGGAGGTGTTACCTGATGACGGTGCGGAGGATAGAGGGATGGAGGGATGAGAGGATAGAGGGATGGAGGGATGAGAGGGGAGGGGTTACCTGATGACGGTGTGGAGGATAGAGGGATGGAGGGATGAGAGGATAGAGGGATGGAGGGATGAGAGGATAGAGGGATAGAGGGATGAGAGGAGGAGAGGGAAGGTGTTACCTGATGACGGTGCGGAGGATAGAGGGATAGAGGTATGGAGGGATGAGAGGATATCGGGATGGAGGGATGAGAGGAGGAGAGGGGAGGGGTTACCTGATGACAGTGCGGAGGATAGAGGGATAGAGGGATGAGAGGATAGAGGGATGGAGGGATGAGAGGAGGAGAGGGGAGGTGTTACCTGATGACAGTGCGGAGGAGGGCAGAGCGTGCCTCGTTGTGGAACGTGATGACAACGCTGGAGGACGCCAAGTCACTCTTCCACTGCTTATGTCTGCAACTGAACACACACACACACACACACACACACACACACACACACACACACACACACACACACACACACACACACACACACACAGGTCAGTGCTGATGTGCACACACAATGTACAGATATGACAGGTTTGAGGGACAGCAGAGCAAACTAAAAATATTTCACATATTCACAAGAAAACAGAGCCCACACCCACAACCATTAACCCTGTTAGCACAGCACACTCACACAAACACACACTAATCCATACACTCAAATATGAATCAAACACACTAATACTCACATACATATGCTCAAATATGAATCACACACACACTAATACTTACATACATATTCTCAAATATGAATCAAACACAGTAATACTTATATACATATTCTCAAATATGAATCAAACACACACTAATACTTACATACATATTCTCAAATATGAATCAAACACACACTAATACTTACATACATATGCTCAAATATGAATCAAACACACACTTATTAATACTTATATACTCCAACATTAATCAAACAAATACTTATATATACTCCAGCAGATTCAAGTATGAATGAAGCCAACGATGCTAAAATAGCTTTGGATATTTGCTTAAAATAATTGCATCCTACTATTGTAAAAATATATTCCATAATCAAATATCCCAAAGACACACACACACACACACACACACACACACACACACACACACACACACACACACACACACACACACACACAGACACACACAGACACAGACACAGACACACACACACACACACAGACACACACACACAGACACACTCTTCGGTGAAGCCCCAGTAATATTGTGATTGACAGGTTTTGACTCGCGTCAACCACTGCAATTCCCCAGAGACTGGAATATGATGAAGGCTGACGTGTGTGTGTGTGTGTGTGTGTGTGTGTGTGTGTGTGTGTGTGTGTGTGTGTGTGTGTGTGTATGTCATACAGAACATAAAAAGACAGTCTAATCCCCTATCACATTTTGAGCTTGCTATGACAGGATTTGGGAGAGGAGGAGGAGGGGGAGGAGGACGGAGAGGAGGAAGAGGAGGGGGAGGAGGAGGGAGAGGAGGAAGAGGGGGGGGAGGAGAAGGGAGAGGAGGAAGAGATGGATGAAGAGAAACGGGGAAAGACAGAAAGAGGGGAAACTGTCATGTCAAAGACAGTGAGTGAGAGACATGAGTGAGAGAGAGAGAAATAGATACCTCCTCTCCCGAATTAAAGAGGGAGAGAGAAATAGATACCTCCTCTCCCGAATTAAAGAGGGAGAGAGAAATAGATACCTCCTCTCCCGAATTAAAGAGGGAGAGAGAGAGCATTACACATGTTACATGTCACATGTTAAAGGATTGGTAGCATGTTTAGACTGTGTAGCTAAGAGTCTATTGGCATTGGCATGACAACATGCTCATTGTATGACCACATGCTCATTGTATGACCACATAGTGGTCCTGGAATTCATCCCCAAGCGATAGTGTGTGTCAGATAGTGTGTGTGTGTGAGATTAGAGGGGCAGTCACCCTGGAGCCACAAGTGGTGGTGTTCCCAGGTGGAATTTGAACTCATGACCTTTTGGTCACCAGGAAGCAGTCCAACCCACTAGACCACCACTATCAACCATGAATATACCTGCATGAGAGTGTGTATATGTGTGCGTGTATAGCGTGAGTGTGCCTGTGTGTGTCTCTATGAATGTGTGTGTGTGTGTGTGTGTGTGTGTCTGTGTGTGTGTATAGCGTGAGTGTGCGTTTGTGTGTGTGTGTGTGTGTGTGTGTGCACTCACTGGTCGTGGCGTGTGTCCGGTACCGCTCGGTCCATTCGGAGCTTGTCACTCTCCACCTGGTTGAATTTGTTCCTGGCGTAGGGGTCTTGACCTGGCCGGACCACAGTGGCACCAACATACTGGTCCTGGTCAAAGTCCTGCCATCGGACCTTACCTAACACACACACACACACACACAATATCACTATAGCCATGCTGTAGTCAAGCTGCGTAAAACCTTATCTTTCAGTTGAAGCAGGACAGCTTACTGAATCATTCTTTGATTACGGACACAGTCAAACTCACACACCCACATACACACACACACACACCCACACGCACACACCCACACCCACACAAACACACTGCACAGGAGGCTGTGGGTGGAGATTACAACCCACTTAAACAGTAAGCTGACATATCCAATTTCAGTTTATCTCTGCCAATGACTAAACATTCATCTGGTTAAACTCAAACTCACACACACACTAGCAGGTGTGTGTGTGTTTGTGTGTGTCTGTGTGCTCTCTGAGTAGATTTATGGTGTCTGACATACAGAAAGGCTGATCCTTGCAATTGTAAGTTTTTTATTTGATTGGTCTCAATGGGAGACAATGTCTGTCA
>CM030174.1:33199002-33204002 GCA_017639675.1 Aplochiton taeniatus | reverse complement strand
CCCTGCTATTTCATTTAGTTGTTACCGTTCTGTAACTAGCAAAGGCTCTGTGGTGGTAACAAGGACCGGGTTAGCCCTGACTAGCCCTCCATGGCCCTGTAGTGGAAACTAGTCCATGTCTAGACCTGACTAGCCCTCAATTGCCCTACAGTGGAAACTAGTCCATGTCTAGCCCTGACTAGCCCTCCATGGCCCTGTAGTGGAAACTAGTCAATGTCTAGCCCTGACTAGCCCTCTATGGCCCTGTAGTGGAAACTAGTCAACGTCTAGCCCTGCATGGCCCTGTGGTGGAAACTAAACCCTGTAGTGGAAAGTTAACTCCACTCATGTTCCAAAGCGTATTCCTCTAACAGTAATGGAGCTTCCCTGAAACTCGGAGAATAATACAAATCTATCTATAGAGCTTAACGTCCACACCTTATTAGGGCGTCATTCTTCTCTGTAGCGGTTCTGTTGGAGGGCGGGGCCAAACCTGACCGGGTTACCCAGTGGTCCAACAGCCTGTCAGCAGCTCACAAAGAACTGACGGACTGACGGACAATTACACTGGAGAGATACCTTACCGAGGGAGAGGGAGAGGGAGAGAGAGGGAGAGGGAGGGAGAGGGGGAGAGAGGGAGGGGGAAAGAGAGAGAAAACAGAGAGGGTTGGTACCTATTGGTGTGTCCACCTCAAGGATAGAGGGAGAGAGACGGAGGTAGAGAGGAGGTTTTATAACTCTCTCTCTTTCAGTATCTCTGTCTGTCTCTTTTTCACTGTCCCTGGAATCGATGATTTAAAACTAAAATGGGTTCCAGTGCGACGTCAAATGCTGCTCCCCTGATACTGGGACTCTTAAAATAAAGTTCCGCTCGGTTTCAGACAACTGAAACTAAACAGTGGGGATTGAATATTTGTATTGATAGAAAAATAAAATCAACCATGACCCACATTTAGGTAGAATTAAACATCCAGACCCATCCGTAGAAGTAATCTAGCACTACTTTTTTTTTTTAATCTTCGACAGGGCTGGTTTCCCGTACATAGATTAAGCCATGTCCTAGACTAAAAAAATGTTTTATTGAAGAATCTCAATTGACAGTGAGATTTAGTCTAGGACTAGGCTTAATCTATATCCAGGAAACTGGCCCACAACGTGTTGTTAGGAAGCTATATTGGTATACATGTAACCTGTATTGTAGCATGAAAGAATATGAAATATGAAGAGAGGTCAGGGAAGAAGATATGACAAGACAGGAAAGAGGAAAATGAAGGTGAGAGGAGAGGAGAGAAAGATAAAAAGAGAGAGAGAGATGAAGAAGGGGGTGAGAGGAGAGGAGAGAAAGAGGGAGATCAAAGAGAGAGAGGGGTGAAGGTGGGGAGGGAGTGTGAGGGGAAGATGAAATGGGATGAAAGACAGAGGGTGAGGAGGGAAAAGAGAGAGAGAGAGAGAGAGAGAGAGAGAGAGAGAGAGAGAGAGAGAGAGAGAGAGAGAGTAGTGGGAAGGCTAATTTATCTGTTTACTGTTTCTTATGGCTGGTTAGCTTTTACCACAATCACTGTCTACCTGAGTTGTAGTTTTTTGTTATCTTCTTGTGTTCAAAAGCACTAAGTCTCTAAGACGCTTTGGATAAAAGCAACCCAGGACAACCAAAGCTGGAACAGCATCTAAAAATATTTTCTTTCCCCATACAAGGAAAGAACATGCACCGTGGTGGAAGGGTGGTACACCGTGTGTGTGTGTGTGTTGCCTGAGAGCCGACATTCCGTCAGCTTGGCACTTCCTGAGGCTGACGTTCTGATGCTGTTAGTGCGTGAGCGTTTGTGCATATGTAAATGTGTCTGCATGTGTGTGTGTGCGATGTGTTTGTGTGCCTTGGTGTATGTGCATGTGTGTTTGTGTGTATGTGTATGTTCACAAAGTGTTTGTGTGCCTGTGTGTTTGTGTGTGCAATGTGTTTGAGTGCCCGTCTGTGATGTCTTTGTGTGTGTGTGTGTGTGTGTGTGTACCTAGCTGTGTGTGTGTGTGTTGAGAGATACTCGATCTATCTGAACAGAATTCCAGTGCTCTGTGACTGAGAACTCCTGTGTATTCAACAATCTAACTATGTCGTAAAAAAAAAAAAAAAACTCCCAGCTCACGAATGTGTTCAGAGTTCCAGCCTAAGGATCCGGTTAACCTGTAGGGCTTGGTGCTGTTTGAGTTAACAACCTACCGCGCCACCCTGGTCTACTGCCCAGCTGGCCTAGAGAGAGAGTTAGCACACTGGTAGGACCTCTGGGTTATAAATTCATCTTGATGACCCTAGCTTATCATAGTATTGGGCTGTATTATAGGCCAGTGCAAATAATACACACTGTAGGGCCAACAGTATATTGATATATGAAAAGTTTTTATGACAACATATATGGCTGGTCTGTATTCATTTATTATGTGTGCTTGTTGCTTTCTCATAGGCTAGAGCCATGTAGCCTCGCGTCTGCTTACGGACGGGTCAAAGTTCGTGTAGCCTAGCTTCTGCACAAGGAAGGGTCAAAGTTTGCGCAGCCAAGAGCCTGCTCACGAAAAAGGGTGCTATGTTAAACTCGTGCTGCTGCTCCGAGCACCCTGGGGTAGTTGTGCACGTCACATGCACATCACGTGTCTCGTTATTGGTCAGCGGACGGCATGTGACAGGAAGCAGGAGGGAGGACAAGAGACCAGGGCTTTATTTGAATGCAGTACTTCATACTGGAATTGTACAGGAATTGTCATAGCTGTCGAGTATTTTGTGTTGTAATGTAGTTTTATGGGGGTTCCTGAGTCGAAACGTCCATTAAGATCAAGAAGTCGCTCAGTCAGGAAGTTGGTCCCGAACAAACTGGCGCTTACTCCTTATTAGGACAGCAAATGACTGTTAAATGATCAGCTACGCTGATTTAATGGAGGCTTTTGTAGAGTAGTAGGTCGGGCGGTCCACAAATAGAAGCCATTAGATTTCCTAATGAGAGTCGACCCGGAGGACCCCTCTCTTTTTCTCTTTCTCTCCTCCCTCTCTTTCCTTTCTTCCTCTCCTTCCTTTCTTCCTCTCTTTCATCTCCTTTTTCCTCTCTAAAAAAGACTTGGAGATAGTCTACGAGAAAAAAAGGACAGAGAGATAGAGTGAAAGCGCGAGAGAGAGAGAGAGAGAGAGAGAGAGAGAGGGAGAGAGAGAGAGAGAGAGAGAGAGAGAGAGAGAGAGGGAGAGAGGTGAGGAGGGGAGAGTAGGAGCAGCAGGCGATGAAGACATTCCCCACCAGAGAAAGAGGAAAGGGTTAACAGAAAGATTCTTCACTCTTTTCGCAATCTTTACTGCTCCATTAAGTGGTGTGTGCGCGTGCGCGTGTGTGTGTGTGTGTGTGTATGTGTATGTGATGTCTATTGCCAGACAAGTAGGTCTGTTTTAGGGTACTCTCTCTCACACACAGACAGACACACACACACACACGCAGGCACACACGCGCTTGCGCGCGCACACACACACACACGCGCGCACGCGCACGCGCACACGCACACACGCACACACGCACACACGCACACACGCACGACTTCTGCCTGTAGAGGCTGTAATGACCATGTGCCTGTGAACAGAAGAGGGTGAGAACCCATCACTTCATCACAGCACTTCATTTTCCTCTTCCTTACAAACAAGCCTATCACAGTGTTTCTTTACAGAAGGTGTCACGGCTCATGTAAAGCGTTTGATTGGTCCGATTAGATAAGATTCAAGTTTTTGTTAAAGTTGATTCATGGAGCTATCACCCTGAGTTAGGCGGCCTCCACACCTCGGACGAGAACAATAACTAGAACTATGCAAATATTAAAATCGTTCCAAGTCAGATAACGAGCGTGTTCATACTACCATAACTAGGACTGAGTGGAGGATGAAATCGTTCCGATGTCCCCTGAACGATAAACTGTTGACAACCAATCAAAAACGTGTTCTACATTGGAACTCAAATACACGGCAGTCCGCTTCCAATAGCAACGATAATAGACACATGATACCAAGCGCATTACTGACCATATTACATACAATCACAGATTTGAGATTAGGATCAGACAGCGGTATGGGGCTTTTCACACGATATCAAAGCAGCAGGTGATTACAGTAGAATACTCTACTTTGTGTACATGTCCAGGTCAACTAACGTTGTGTTGAGTGAAGGAAGGCTCCGCGTCAATCACAAGTAATAAAGTATAATAATAATAGTAATAAAAGTGGTTTAATGTGGGCGCTAGTGAAACTATAAATCGTTATAGTTATGGTTACGGTTACGGTAATGGTAATGGTTATGGTTATAGTTATGGTCCTAGGTGTGGAGTTCGCCTTAGCCAAGTTAACGGTTAGTCATGGCTTTGGCTCAGACACAGTCTGCTCCGTCCTGACACACCATTACAAGAAATCATGAATCATTGAATGTTAGCTCTGTGTGTGTGCGTGTGTGAGTGTGTGTGTGTGTGTGTGTGTGTGTGTGTAAGAGATCCACAGAAACACACAGGAGGGGTAGGAAAGAAAGAAAGAAAGAAAGAAAGAAAGAAAGAAAGAAAGAAAGAAAGAAAGAAAGAAAGAAAGAAAGAAAGAAAGAAAGAAAGAAAGAAAGAAAGAAAGAAAGAAAGAAAGAAAGAAAGAAAGAAAGAAAGTCAGAAAGAAAGAAAGAAAGATAGAAAGAAAGAAAGAAAGAAAGTAAGAAAAAAAGAAAAAGAAAGAAAGAATTCTATTGGGACTTTCCCAACAGCGAACACACTCAAACTGAGCATTTCAAAGGATATAGGCTAGGGCTATTTTAAAGACATTTAATTTCCTTCACAATAATACCTATTCTAAACCACACCAACTAGATCAACCAGTTCTACGGCAGTGCTAAGCAGGGCAGGGCAAGCCCACGTGCGTGTGTGCGTGCGTGCGTGTGTACTGATGCTTCCTTCAGGTATTCATGGTCTCTTCATCTTTGGTAAGTCATCAGAAATGTCCACATGTTTAAGCAGACACGGGCTAGTCT
>CM030174.1:33191502-33194002 GCA_017639675.1 Aplochiton taeniatus | reverse complement strand
CGTGACATGAAATTTAAACGATTAACGTCTCCTGCCTCATTTCCCTGGCCTTCTTTGTTGATTTCCCCTGGCTGTCATCTCCATCTTTTTAGAAAGTCTGAAAGAGTTTTTGAATCCTACACGGGGGCACATAGAGACCGTGTTTGTGTGTAAAATCTCGTCCGTCACGTTTAAGATTCTGCGAGCACCTGCAGAAAAAACTAAAACCTAAAAGTGTTCATATCAGTCATTCAGTTGTCATACATTTTGTGATCCATTGGTGTATGTAATACAAACAATGCTTTATAAATAAATATGTATTATTATAATTATTATTGTCAATTTATTCCATAAATGCAGCTCTTGGTGACTCAACATGTAGGGCCTACATTAGCTTTAGGTACTTCAGAGTAAACGGTCATAACACGTCCATACGTCACATCTGAGATCTACACAGTAAACACCAGCTGACTAGGAGTGGACCGTGGCGAGAGATTCTCCGCTAGCTGGGTGGTTTCTCTATTCGTCTTCTGTACTTCTGTTTCTTTGAAGACTGTCTCTCTCTGTGCTCCAAGGGAGTCTAAACGTCGACATCATCGACAGAGCCAATGAAGCACAAAGACGTCTTGTGTTCTTTTTTTTGTGTGCATAAAGACTGTTGACTGGATATCTTTGGAAGTTGTCATACTGTCAAAGTTACAGCTCCTGGCTTGTTCAGCTCAGAGGGGTTCCTCCTAAAAGGACTCTGTGTCTCTCATCCCAGCTCTTTTTTCCTCTATAGGCCTACCTCCCCCTTCTCCTCAATCCTTACCCATCAGAGAGGGGGGAAGGGGCGGGGGTGTTGTGTTTGTTTGACCAAACTGATTTAGTGGCCAGGTCTCTCTTGCAAAAGAGATTATTGATCTCAACGAGACTAAGCTGGTAGAATAAAGGTAAAAAAAAAAAAAAACTAACAAAATATCGATATACATATTTAATTCTTTGTCCGAGCGTGCGTGTGCTTTAAATGGCAGTCTTTTATCAGTAAACTAGGAGGGTGTGTGTTGGGTGTGCGTTGCACCACATCCCTTTAACAAACTAAGCTATGATGTGCCTCTGACATTGACACGCATGTTCATTTGATTAATGTATTTATTTGACGCTATCGTTACCCATGCCGTTATGACATCACTGGCTCAGCGGAGCAGACCAGGGCAAAGTGCCGCGTCACTCTCTTGACAGGTTCGTCGACTCATGATTCGGTGCTGGTGTTAGCCTCAATAAACCACTCTCTAAAGTTTCTGTTTCTTAGTGGAAGATGTTTCCTTGGTTACGAGAGTGTCCACAGAGTTTTGGAGCTGCAAACGTAAAGATAAGATGAGCAGAGTAGCGTTTCCTTCTGGTGTACCTTCGTCCATCTTCTCTCAACATAGAATACCAAACCGGCCTTCCCCAAAGGTTGGCCTTTTTTTCTGATCACCCTCATCTTTCCTGACATTTTCCGATTCTTTTGGAGTGGAAAATAGACTCGCGTAAGGTCAAACTGCCTGCCTGAACGTTGAGAGAAAAGGACCTTCAATACATACATTATGCGGTGCTCGGTAGACCATATCCCAATAGTATACTAAAATAAATACCCAACACACACACAGCACTCATTCATTCCCTGCAGTTGCAACAGTAGAAGGCATTTCAGATGGACAGGAGTTTGACTGTATTTACTGTATATTGGTCACAGTACTGTACTGTATGACTGTGTGGGTCACACACACACACACACGCAAAGGCTGAACAGAACCTACATGTACTTTTAAAAGTAGCAATAAGTGACTCGTATTAGGAAACTATGAGCTTTTGAACTGTGCTCTTCTGCTAACAATGTTAAAAAAATGTTTTTACCAACTGTGGCTCTATAACCAGTTTGAGGACGAACCCTACCTCCGAGTCACGAGACACACACACACACACACACACACACACACACACACACACACACACACACACACACACACACACACACACAAAGTTAATAACAAAACTGACACCTTGACTTTTGTATTTGTACTCGTTTTGTATTTAGTCATAAATCAAGTTTTTTTCAATAAACTCAGACATGGAAACATATAAAAAGTATATCGACTCCTTCAACCTGGGGGTTACCTGAATGACCCCTATAGCAGAACGTGGTTAAGAGATTCTCCATGTTTACACCAATCCAGAAATGTAACATGTCAATAAAGGAAATGAATTAGGGTCATAAACGGTCACCAAATTTCTTTGTAGGTGTTAGGCCATGTATTTTTCCTCTCCTTGTCTCTGGGTCTTGTGGTAGTGGGTGTAGCTGGAGTAGAGCTCGTTGAACACCTCTCGGACCCCAGGGGACAGGGAGGCCGTCAGGAACTTGACGTCCTGCTCCAGACACAGGTCCAGGATCTGGTAGATCCCCTCTGTCAGGTGACCTTTGACATCCGGACGCACCGTCACCTGAGGAACGAGGAGAAGAAACAAAAAGAAAGGAATAAATAGTTTGTACCCTTAAGAT
>CM030174.1:33174002-33189002 GCA_017639675.1 Aplochiton taeniatus | reverse complement strand
ATGACAGTCAGTCAGTTAGTCTGCCACTCCATGGAACGGTTTCCATGCCAACCCGCCAGGCCCATCCCCAGCTGCTCCCCACCCCCTAGTTTTCCTCTCCCCACCCCACTCCCATCTCTCCTTTTTCGTCATACAAGGCAGTGCTCCATTTCCACCCCCTGCATCCTTCCATGTATGCTAGTTTCCTTTCCTTCTCACAGGGCAGTGCTCCATTTCCACTCCCTGCATCTTTCCACGTACCCTAGTTTCCTTTCCTTCTCACAGGGCAGCACTCCTATTCCACCCCCCTGCATCCTTCTGTGTGTCCTAGTTTTCACACCTCGTCAGAAATTAGATGCACCCCCCTCCGTCACATTTCACCTCCATTATCTAGGTAATTAACCCTGGTTTCTATCACGCAACCCTACCACCTATATGTGTGGTGTGGTGTGTGTG
Organism: Aplochiton taeniatus; assembly: GCA_017639675.1. Lineage (NCBI taxonomy): Eukaryota > Metazoa > Chordata > Actinopteri > Galaxiiformes > Galaxiidae > Aplochiton > Aplochiton taeniatus. The sequence continues at coordinate 33,188,567 of CM030174.1, read as the reverse complement.
TGTGTGTGTGTGTGTGTGTGTGTGTGAGTGAGGGAGTGAGTGAGTGAGGGATGGAGAGCATGTTTTAAATTATAAATACATCATACATTACTTGTGTGTGTGTGCATGTCTGTCCTGTGTGTGTGTGTGTGTGTGTGTGTGTGTGTGTGTGTACCTGTGAGTGACACTGGATGATGGCAAACAGCGCCTCGTGCACAGCGAAGAACACTGATTGGTAGACGGTCGGGGTCAGGTGGTCCAGGGGCACCAATTGGAGCGCAGACAGGACCATGGTCACATGCTGCGGGTTAAAGAGGCGGGACTCCCCCTGGCGCAGCAGTGATGTCACAGAGGTCACCGCGGGAACGGTCAGGGTGGAGGTCAGTGAAAGGTCGAGACTGGACTCTCTCACTAGGAACTGAGAGAGAGAGAGAGAGAGAGAGAGAGAGAGAGAGAGAGAGAGAGAGAGAGAGAGAGAGAGAGAGAGAGAGAGAGAATGCTGACATGAAAAAAGCAACTTTTCTGTTTTCCAATACGGAATTAAACTCAGTGTTGAAAATTATCCTTTTTTTTTTTTTTTTTATTGGAACAGCCCTGGAATCTGTCTGCTTGCGCTGACATCATAGAACGCTGAGGGAAGGCGAGTGGAATTACCTGCGATGAGGTCATGGTAACATTTCCATAATGGACACAGACTGAATATTCTGCTGTTCTAAAACTCTAGATCCTGAAATAGTAAATACATACTTAAACCAGTTTAACGACTCCAGAATGTGGTCCTCAGTGTGTTTTACAGTGAGCCGTGTCAGTATCATCACACACATTATTATTCAAGACATTACCACCCTGGACCTAGTCCTATCCATGACACTGTGAGATTAGATTACCAGCCTAGTCCTATCCATGACACTGTGAGATTAGATTACCAGCCTAGTCCTATCCATGACACTGTGAGATTAGATTACCAGCCTAGTCCTATCCATGACACTGTGAGATTAGATTACCAACCTAGTCCTATCCATGACACTGTGAGATTAGATTACCAGCCTAGTCCTATCCATGACACTGTGAGATTAGATTACCAACCTAGTCCTATCCATGATACTGTGAGATTAGATTACCAACCTAGTCCTATCCATGACACTGTGAGATTAGATTACCAACCTAGTCCTATCCATGACACTGAGATTAGATTACCAGCCCAGTCCTATCCATGACACTGTGAGATTAGATTACCAGCCTAGTCCTATCCATGACACTGTGAGATTAGATTACCAGCCTAGTCCTATCCATGACACTGTGAGATTAGATTAGCAGCCTAGTCCTATCCATGGCACTGTGAGATTAGATTAGCAGCCTAGTCCTATCCATGATACTGTGAGATTAGATTAGCAGCCTAGTCCTATCCATGGCACTGTGAGATTAGATTAGCAGCCTAGTCCTATCCATGGCACTGTGAGATTAGATTACCAACCTAGTCCTATCCATGATACTGTGAGATTAGATTACCAACCTAGTCCTATCCATGACACTGTGAGATTAGATTACCAACCTAGTCCTATCCATGATACTGTGAGATTAGATTACCAACCTAGTCCTATCCATGACACTGTGAGATTAGATTACCAGCCTAGTCCTATCCATGACACTGTGAGATTAGATTACCAACCTAGTCCTATCCATGATACTGTGAGATTAGATTAGCAGCCTAGTCCTATCCATGATACTGTGAGATTAGATTACCAACCTAGTCCTATCCATGATACTGTGAGATTAGATTACCAACCTAGTCCTATACATGACACTGAGATTAGATTACCAACCTAGTCCTATCCATGACACTGTGAGATTAGATTAAGAACCTAGTCCTATCCATGATACTGTGAGATTAGATTGCCAACCTAGTCCTATCCATGATACTGTGAGATTAGATTACCAGCCTAGTCCTATCCATGATACTGTGAGATTAGATTACCAGCCTAGTCCTATCCATGACACGGTGAGATTAGATTACCAACCTAGTCCTATCCATGACACGGTGAGATTAGATTACCAACCTAGTCCTATCCATGACACTGTGAGATTAGATTACCAACCTAGTCCTATCCATGACACTGTGAGATTAGATTACCAACCTAGTCCTATCCATGATACTGTGAGATTAGATTGCCAACCTAGTCCTATCCATGATACTGTGAGATTAGATTACCAGCCTAGTCCTATCCATGATACTGTGAGATTAGATTACCAGCCTAGTCCTATCCATGACACGGTGAGATTAGATTACCAACCTAGTCCTATCCATGACACGGTGAGATTAGATTACCAACCTAGTCCTATCCATGACACTGTGAGATTAGATTACCAATTTAGTCCTATCCATGATACTGTGAGATTGTCTTTTCCTTCACATCAACTCTAAACAAGACTGTTTTGGTTTCAATTGACAACAAGCTAAAAACTGGAGTGTTCAAAGGAACTGATACTCACACCAAACACTACACACACACACACACACACACACACGCTGATCTAACACACACACACACAGCACACACCATACAGATTCAGACACACACACACAAACACACACACACACACACACACACACACACACACACACACACACACACACACACACACACACACACACACACCAAACAGTTCCAATTTATTTTGGTTCAATTAAACAGTTGTGGTTTCACGTGATAATGAGGATAAAGAGGTAGGATATTTTCAGAAAACCCCAGCACACACTTTTCCACCAAATACGAAACTGACAGTTTGTTCTGGGTTCAGGAGAGAACACAAAGGAGAAACACATGGAGGGAGAGAGGGGGACAGAAACAGAAGAGAGAGAGAGAGAGAGAGAGAGAGAGAGAGAGAGAGAGAGAGAGCAACAGAGGAGAGAGAGCAACAGAACAGAGGAGAGACGTGAGTCCCATCAATAAACAGACACACTGCTTGGGATTCCAACCTCTCCTCTCTCCATGGTGTGTGTGTGTGTGTGTGTGTGTGTGTGTGTGTGTAGGACAGTGTTTGTTCTCCAAAGCTGTGCCCGAAGGGTCAACATACTAGATAGAAAACACATTGACACAGAGCGGAAAGGACGAAGAGGAGAGAGAAGGGAGAAACAGAGGAGAAAGAGGTGGAGGAGAGGAGAGAAGAGAAGAGGAGAGAAAGAGAAGAGAAAGAGGAGGTGAAGAGGAGAAAGAGGAGAGGAGAAAGAGGAGAAACAGAGGAGAAAGAGGTGGAGGAGAGGAGAGAAGAGAAGAGGAGAGAAAGAGAAGAGAAACAGGAGAGGAGAGGAGAGGAGAGGAGAGGAGAGGAGAGGAGAGGAGAGGAGAGGAGAGGAGAGGAGAGGAGAGGGGAGGAGAAACAGGAGAGGAGAGGAATAAATGTGTGGAGTTCTATTTATTTAGCAGAGCTGCTAATCCATTACACAACTAAACTATTGATCACCAGTATTGATTAGGGATGAACTGATTGTGTGTCTGTGTTTCACTATTCTGTTACTTCACTTTTATGTGAGTGTGCGAGTTCTTACCACCGGGCCTTCCACTACAGAATATGTATTTGTGTGTCTCTTGCACTAGCGTATATTTAAGTGTGTGTGTGTGTGTGTGTGTGTGTGTGTGTGTGTCTCTCTTCCACTAGTGTATGTGTGTTTTCTTACCACTAGAGCAGTTATGAGTTGGGGAGCAAAGAGCCACAGAACCTTTGAGCAGGCATAAGGCATCTGACAGCCTGAGAGCAGCTTGGTGAGGGTTACTGCAGACAGGGCCTCCTGTAACACACACACACACACACACACACACACACACACACACACACACACACACACACACACACACACACACACACACACACACACACACACACACACACGTTAAGTTACAGTGGCAGCCCAAATAACAAGCTAACATAGTGGAACCCTTGAAATACTTTTTAGCATTGCTGCATCATGCAGCTGTAGTGTAGATAAACTGTAGGCACTCTACTGCCACAATGTGGTGTAACTCGTTATTGCTGTTAGGAAATCATTCATTTAGCGATGCAACTCAATGCAATTCAGGTGCAAAAAAAATGTAGCAAAGCAAGAAATATGTCACTTGAATATTTGTCAAACTCCTCTCATGGCCTTTCTCTGAGCGGTAGAACTATCTTATCTCAAAGTAAGCCTGAAATGGGAAAGTCTGTTGGTGCTTGCTTTGTTTTAAACGTTGGAGGAGTGAAGTGGATAACAGTTTGAAGCTCTGAGACAACCACTACATATTATATATTAAATCTTATATTATTATGATATTTTTTATTTTAATATTATATTAATATAATAATATAATATTACACAATCTAACAGAGACAACCACCCCAATTACACTGTGCTAACTCAATGGACACAAAGGCAGACGCAAAGGCTTACGGCTCCAAAATAATCCCATTGTAGGAAAACAAATATTACAATCCATGACTAGAGCAGTATCATCATGTTCGGTTTTCAACTTCAGCAGAATCTAAAAAGTAGCCTAACGGCATTATAATGTATACTTATTCAAGTAGAATCATTATGGTCTCAGGATCAAATTCCGATAGTAGCCATACAACATAGTTTACACCGATATTAGTTTCTTGATGTAAGGCTTTTGGTCTTTACAGGATAGCAGCCCTGTAACAATATAATGGTTTAATATTTCACCCCCACGAGGCCTATAATGTTCAAGTTCAATAGTTATTTTATTTAATTATTTAATTAATTAAAACTCTAAATGATCTACAGTGTGTATAATACTTACCCTGTGAGCCTCATAATGTCATAACTATAATGATACATATATAGATATATATATACACACAAGTCTCAAACTACTGGCCCTATAATGATGATATGACATTATAATAATATAATGATATATGTCAAAGTCTCAACCTATGAGCCTAATAACTATAATGATATACTGTATGTCAAAGTCTCACCCTATGAGCCTAATAACTATAATGATGTATGTCAAAGTCTCACCCTATGAGACCCATGCCGGATCCTGCCAGTGTCCAGTCCGTCTCGTAGAAGCAGCAGCAACCGGTTCAGCTGCTCCACTGTACTCCCAGTCAGCAGGGGGCGCAGTAACTCCTCCACGGGCTTCTCCAAGTCACACACCTCGCCCACCGACAGCCACGGAGCTGGAGGACGAGGACAACAAAGACATAGTCAGGAAAACAACAACAACGACAACATAGTCAGGAAAAACAACAACAACATAGTCAGGAAAAACAACAACAACAACAACAACAAAGACAGTCAGGAAAACAACAACAACAACAACAACAGACAGTCAGGAAAACAACAATAACGACATAGGACAATAACAACACAAACGATAATACAGACATAGTCAGGACAGTAACAACAAAGTCAGAATGTGTGATATTATAACAAATATTACAAATCTCTGTCTGTCCAGTGATTCCTGTTTAGTTTCAAAAGCAGACATTATGCAGGATTGTGTCCACTGGGGTCTTTCCCCCCCCAACAAATGAGTTGACAGAATATGTGGGTGTGTGTGTGTTTTTTTTCTCATCTAAGTCAGCACACATGAAGAACAAGGAAAGTTACAAACTTCGGCAAAATAAGTAAAAATCTAAATCAAAAGTCTGCGTAAGAGTGTATGCAAAGGTATTACTGTGTCTGTGTGTGTGTGTGTGTGCTGTAGCTGTTGCACCTACACAGAGAGCTCTTCATTCTCCTCTCCCTACTTATCCCTCATGTACTAGTGCGTCTGCGTCTGCGTGTGTGTGTGTGTGTCCTCCTACCTGCCAGCAGCCTGTACACGCTCTGCAGCACCTGCTCATAAACCTCTTCCTTCTCCTCTCCCTCCGTCCGCTCCAGCACGCGGTAATACGCCGACAGGAAGCTCAGCGAGGACACCAGGAAGTCCGTGGGCCTGGGGGCAGAGCTCAGCTCCCTCAGGATCTGCTGGCTGACGCTGCGGTAGAGGGTGACGTGGTGGAGGCGGAGGGTGGCGCCACCCGCTGGCTGGGAGGCCAGGTCACTGTGCAGCATGACGCTCACCAGCTCCACACAGAAGGCCTGGCTTAGGAGGGGGCTGCAGCAAGACAACACAGAGCATGGAGAGTGACATCTTGGATTTCTTTAACGGTTTTTATTCACTTCTAGGCTCTATAATTTAGTGACTAAGTCTATCATTTAGTGTATTTCTATTTGGGTACAGATATTTAGAGTCAGGAGAGCCAGCAGGCCAATGATTCAAATTAGCGAGCAATTCGACAAAAACAGAGGAGATTAGACCGGTACCACTGTGTCAGCTCTGGTTTTCCCATCTGGGTCTTCAGACAGGCCTGTATGGCTAGACCCAGCATGGCCGTGGTTCTGCCCAGCAGCGGGACCAGCGCGAGGTCGAGGTTCGAGTTCCGCCTCAGGTTGGAGGTCATGACCTGGGAGAGAGAGGCCAACGACGCCAGAACAATGTGAACCGACAAAATGGCCGCCGCCGCCGCCGGCTCCGGCTCCGACTCCCCCAGAGCCGTCATGGCTGCCAGTCGCCTTCCAGCGACCTCCTCACTGAGCAGGAAGGAGGTGACCTGCTCCAGGTTGACTCGCACGCTCCTGTGCCGGCTCATCACCAGCTCCAGCAGCGACCGCACGAAGCCCTGCACCGCCCGCAGCAAAGCCAGCCAATCGGAGCTGTCCATGGCGTGAAACCTGCCCCTGTCGCTATGCGCGAGGAGAGCGGACGTGGCCGCCTGGAGGAGAGTGCTGCCGTGCACCAGCTTCAAGACGCTGTGCGAGTTCCTGCCCTCCAGGAGACGGGCCAGCAGACCCAGAAGCTCCCCCAGGAGAGGAGCACCGGGGCTGGGGTCGGGAGCACCGCCAGGCCCCCTGTCTGGCTGGGTGGAGGTGGATGTGAGGAAGAGAACCAGGAAGAGAGAGGAGAAGTCCTCAGGAGACATGCCATCGGCGTCGAGAGACTCTGCGATGGACAGCAAGCTTTTCAGCTGCTGGCTCTGGCTGTCACTCAAAGATACGGGGGCGTGTCCAGCGCTGGCCCAGCCCACTATCTCCTGCGCCATTGGCTCCAATCTCAGAAGAGTGGGAGGGGCTTCGCTCCGCTCGCCTTCTGATTGAACAGCTCCACTTCCCGGCTCTGCAGCCATTGGCTGGCTGGCTTGTTGTAGCTTAAGGAGAGCGGGGCAAACGCGGGCCGCAGCGTCAGACGCCACGAGGACTCCCACAATCCTTTGCTGGAGGCCCTGGACGAGGGCGGAGTAGAGGGGCGGTATTTCGGGCAGCGAGGAGCTCTGGAGGAGCTGTCTGGAGATGAGCGACACAGACAGGCTGTCTGTCTCTCTGCCCGTCTCTCTGGCCGTCTCCGCGGGGAGCAGCGAGGCGATCAGGACGCTCGCCACCTTCACCACCTCGCCCCGCCCCAGGTGCGGCGCCAGCAGGGGCAGGTGGGTGGCCACCAGGTGCCAGTGTGCCACGGGGTAGGAGCTGGCGTCCACGCTGGCTAGCTGGCCGTCCCAGTGGCGCCCCCCGGAGGTCAGGCCCAGCTCCGGCTCCTCCCCTCCCCCCAGCAGAGACTGGGCCGCCCGCTGTAGCAGCCCGGCAGTACCGCTTTGGGCCAGCAGGGGGCCGTCCCTCAGGGCTTTCTTCAGCTGCTGGAGGACGAGCTGTTTGAGGAGCAGTCGAGCCAAGGGGCTGGAGGGAGGCTGGGTGCTGGTGCTGCTGGTGGTGGAAGAGGGGGCGCTGCAGGGCAACGCAGACCCAGAGAGGAGGCCCTCCAGGTGGATAAGGACCGGAGAGGGAGTGGGGTCTGGGTCTGAGGCTGGTTCGGGGTCCAGCGCAGAGGCTGGAGGGGCATATCGGGCGCTGTAGAGGCTGAAGAGGCTGTCCATCTCCCCCCAGGTGTAGCGCAGCAGCAGCCCCGCCTCCAGGGTCCTGGGGCACCACGCGGCACCTGAACAGGTGAGGTAAAAGGTTCATCACAAGCCAATCAGAAGCTTGTAAACTCCATATAAAATAATATTTACTATTGCTCTTGCTCAGGTAACTACTGTGTTTTCCAATTCCTTATGTTCCCAAGGTTAATTCTATAAAGTCTGTCTGACTTACAGGTTAAAGAAGCATAAAATGTAACAACTTAAGTATTCAAATTATGTTAAGTATGTCAATTATGTGTAAGGAATTTAATAAATATCAACAGTTAAGTTGCTTGTATTTAGGTTAACCTAAATATTTATGGTAAAGAGAGCACATTGGTCTGCATCAATGCCAAACAGTCGTCCTACAGAAAATGTATTTCTGCATGCTGGTTTTAGATTTGATCACATGAGGGCGCCACAGGGCTATTTTTCAGACTACTCCCTTATTTATTGAACTGGTTCCTCAAAGAGGAAGTAAGGAAATGTCATCAAATGGTTAGTTTGAAATCTATAATGGGTGAAGTTTACTTTCAATTAATTTGATCCAACTTGGATTATGATCTTTACGTCAAGATATTTCGAAATCTGAAAAAACTTGAAAAGCCTCATTTGCTGAAACATTTTTTTATCTACTTATTCAAAAGCTTTATTAACGCCAAGGTTCAACAAACAGGAAACTGCAGCCAGCTCTACAGCATGTCAAAATATGTGGGTATCTTACCTGTACCTTCTCCTGGGTCCGGGTTCCGATCCGGTCCTGGGTTTTGTCCCAGTAGGAGCACGTCCCGTACCAGCCGGTCCATGTTTTCCATGAAACTGTGTGTCTGTCGGACCAAAGGCAGTGGGGAGCTGTTATCCAGGGTCTTTAGGCTGAACAGGACCGCGTGGAGCAAATGGCTGAGACACAGCAGCTTCAAGGCTTTGTCCTCTTTCTCTCCGTCTCTCTGCACCTCCATCTCCTCCTCCTCCTCCTCCTCCTCCTCCTCTTCTCCTTCTTCTCCTCCTCCTCCTCCCCCCTTTGTTCTCAGACCAGGCAAGGTGTAACTGACAAAAGAAAGAGCAAGAGTATTATCTTAGAGGATTCCAGACATGAGGGAGTCTTTTGTTTCATTTAGAGTGGCCCTTTGAATTAATTCATCTATTCTCCGTGGCTTTTTGTTTCTTAAGTCATTTAGTATGTGTTTTATTGTAGTTGCAAAAACGTTATTTACATTTGTACTTAAGCCTCTGTAGTATGCGATTTCTCTCACAAATGTATGTTGATGAAAAGGAAAGCGATTGTGACCTTAAAGGCTGAATGCCTTCATTTACAGATCAAGAAACCTAATCTACTCATTCAGGATCACTAAGGAAACATGTTGAGGTTGACTCCATGACCAACGTGTTTACCGAGACATGTTGCTTAGCAACAGCGAGCAGATCTCCAGACTCTGGGATGGCGGATTGTCCAGCAGGCAGCTCCGCAGGGTCGCCGTGATCTTGGGGGAGAGCAGCAGCTGCGGCGGCGGCGGCTGGGGTCGAAGGTCACCCAGGGTCGGGCCACAGACGACGGCGAGCAGCTCGGAGAACAGGCGGGGCAGCTGGCGCAGCTTGGTGTAGGTCTGGAACAGGGCGGACACTAGGGCCTGGCGGGCGCGTTGGACCCGACCGTCCTGGCAGTCTGAGCCCACCCAGGAGACGGAGAGGAGGAGGCCCAGGTCCGGTTCCAGGATCAGATGGTTCAGCGAAAGCAGTGACTTCACACAGCGGTACCAGGCTGGGACACTGGACAAAAAGAATACAACATGTATTTTTTTACATTCACAGTATTAATTGATATGGTTTAAATTCACAGTATTAATTGATATGGTTTATATTCATAGTATTCATTAATATGGTTTATACTCATAGTATTAATTGATATGGTTTATATTCATAGTATTCATTGATATGTTTTATATTTACAGTATCCATTAATATGGTTTATACTCATAGTATTCATTGATATGGTTTATATTCATAGTATTCATTGATATGTTTTATATTTACAGTATCCATTAATATGGTTTATACTCATAGTATTCATTGATATGGTTTATATTCATAGTATTCATTGATATGGTTTATATTCATAGTATTAATTTATATGGTTTAAATTCACAGTATTACATGTATCTGGTTTATATTCATAGTATTCATTGATATGGTTTATATTCATAGTATTCATTGATATGGTTTATATTCAATATCAATTGTTAAGTTCACAAATATGCATAGTATTTGATAGAGCTGTATAAAAACTTTGTGAGCAGGGTGATCTCTACTACTAAAGAATAGTGTGGAGATAAAGAAAAAAGAAAAATTCACTGAACAAAAAACAAAAAGCTCCTAATATATTCCTAAGATGTAGAGTGAGCGTTTGGCTGACCTGGCCTGGCCCTGGTCAAAGAGGGTTTGGACCAGAGCTCTGTAGAACCGCAGCTGAACCTCTCCATGTTTGATTCTGTCAGCGGCTATGTTGTAGATGTCTCCTGACAGACAGATGTTCAGCAGAGCCTCCAGTGCCAGGAGTCCCAGGCTCCAGGACAGGGGCTCAGGGCGTTTTTTCTCCCCGGGGGAGAGGCCCTCTGGCTGGGCTTGCTGCTCGGATGACTGTGGGTCTGGTGTTGGGGTCTTGGCTGAGGAAGAATAGTCTAAGTCCAGGTTCAAAGCAGGCACCAGTCTGGTCAAGAGATGGAAACACAACATCCTCTCTTCCCCTTCCCCTCCCCCTCCTCCCCCTCCCCCTTCTCCGTAGGCATTCAGACAGAACTTAAAGAGCAGTGGCATGGCGCTGGCGCTGACAGCATAGTGGACCAGGGCCGAACCAGAACCCGTCTCTTTCAACTTACTAAGCATTAAATTGACCGGACACAGTGAGCCCTTGGCAGCACCGCGTTTCCCAGAGTCCCCCTTGGCAGGGAAGAGCTCTTCCTTGTAGTCGGGGAGTAACTGAGGAGGGAACAGAGATGATTGGAGGACAGCCTCCACCTTGTTTCTGAGGTCCCTGCTGAGTTGCGGGCGGAGACGAGGGTGTGTGACGGCGTGTGTGTTCGCGAGAGGTGTGTGTATCTGCGTCGTCAGCCGGTGGCGGAGCAGCAGTAGGGGCTGGAGAAGGTCGGAGGTCACGAGGTTGAAGACCCGGTTGGGGTTGGCCTGCTGTCGCTGTACCGTCTGATAACATGACAATACTTGCAGCAACACCTCAAACACCTGACTTGATTCCTGCTCTGGGATTGGCTGTGACTGAGCAGGAAGGGGATCCGCCATTAGCCCGTCAGAAAGGGCCTCATTCATTGAGGAAATAAGTTCAATTGGCTGCGATGTGATAGAGTCATCCATTGGCTCATCTTGGAAAGTAAGAGACTCTGTGATTGGCTCAAGCGGTGTATGGGCATCTGTGGTTGGCTGGTGTTGCAGCCTATGGCAGGCCAGAGAGCAGACTTTGACCAATAGATCCACCATGAGTTCGTACTTGGTGGTGAAGGTGGCCGAGAGAGAGGGGGAAGAGAGGATGCCATGGCAACAACTCAAGAGCGTGGACACACCCACAGTTGACCCTTGCCCTTTGGAAAAACACTCCTGGAGACGGTCGATCAGCACCTGAACAATCAAACACACGCACATCTAGTCAGTCCCAAGTCCTGTACCTGTGCAAAAGTAAGTCACAGGCTGATGATGTAATGGCCTGTGCTATCCCATGTCACAGGCTGATGATGTAATGGCCTGTGCTATCCCATGTTCCAGGCTGATGATGTAATGACTTGTACTTTCCTGTGTCTCAGGTTGATGATGTAAATACCTGTACTATCCCATATCTCAGGCTAATGATGTACTTAGCTGTGCTATCCCATGTCTCAGGCTGATGATGTAATGACTTGTGCTTTCCCATGTCTCAGGCTGATGATGTAATTACCTGTGCTATCCCCAGTCGGAGGCTGATGCTCTTGCCTTGGCTGAGCAGCTTGTGCAGTTTCCTGCTGTGAAGAATGTGGTCCAGGTAGCTCCAGAGCCCTTCTACCACCGGCACAGGTAGATCCACCTTCTTACTGTAGAACCGGGTCAGGGCGTGGCTGGTCCAATCAAATAACACCTGGAATAAGAGGGGAGAGGAGAGATTTCCGTTTGATTTCAGGGATTATAAATGATGGTCAGCACTGGACACCCAGCACAAATTCCTATGAGTTCTAGTCATCGAGGGCTTTCAAAGACAGACTATTCTATTTTGTCATATTTCCTTGTAGTTCTTACCAGCACCTTTGTAAACTCTCTGTTCCTTTGTTTTGGCTAGTGAGTGTCACATCAGCTGTTGTGGACCACCAGTAAACTCTCTACAAACTTAAGTTTTAAAAATATATGTAAATTCATATTTACCAGCTGTTGGTATGGTTCAGTGTGGCAGGAGTGCTCACTTACCAACAACGTTTGGCCACAACACCCTGTGAAGTTCACTAGTATTTCACCATACACGACTAAAACGTGAGTGCAACATACTGTACATAATTTAGAACTTAATTGTTGCATGAGGACCAAGTTTAAGTCAAATACCGGTTGCCACTTATTATAATCTCTAAATCGTTTTGTTGACGACCTTGTGGTAGTGGCCATCGATGCCACATCGTTGTTGACGTTCGCAGCCTGTGACCACTGCACGGGTTGATAAAGAGAGCGAGAGGCTCTGATGTAACCCGGTTCCTCGGTGTGCTTACCTGCTCCTTGTTAGGCATGAGGCACTGCGAGGAAACCCACGCAAAGCGAGCCAACTTCAACTTGTCTTCCCAAGGGGTCCGATTGCTCTTCAGTTTCAGATGGATACCGGAGTATACGGCAGCCATGCCTGCGGTTGCTAGGTGACGGTGAGATGAGGAGGCCGGAGAGAGACACATTAACGAGTGCGGACACACACACAAGAGTAAACAAAATGTCGATGCCTGAGAAGATAGGCTATTATTTGGAGCTTGTTTAATGGACTGTTGGTTGTGATCGTAGTTAAGGGTTAATTCAAAACTATTTAAGGACATTTCATGTTGCAATTCTGTGATTTAGTGTATCTAGCAATACGGTACTTGTTATAACGTTATGACAGAAAGACACCCCGCTGTCTTAAAACGATAATCGAGGTTCTCATGGTCATGTAAGCGCACAGAATAATGAAACAGTTTGGAAACGATACTTTGACTTAACATAATCAATGTTTAATAAAATATGCAAACCTCTGATTTACAGGGCAGCTGAACTTTTTTTTGTCAAGTAAAAAAAGTTCATAACTAGGTAGGAAGCTCCACGCATTCCGAACCTCGTAGCTACCGTTAGCCACCTCTCCTAAACGCTGGCTAGCAAGCTAAAAACAAAATGATAAGATCCTCCTACAAAACACACCAGTCTAACAATGCCTTGTTCAATACATCGATAGTCATTTTAATGGCAATATACCTGTGGACGTGTGCTAGTGCATATAATGTTACCTTTTTCCCCCTGCACGTGCTGGTATGTTGTCAGATGAAGATGAACTTTCAACTTTCACGTTTGCTCCTCAGTGTGCAGACCAACATAGTCAACTGCCAATTGCTTTCCTGTATGTGGAGACTTTGACTGGTTTGGCATTTTTTGCTCATAATTTAATGTAATCAAGTTTGACAGCCTCATGCCTACTAAACTTACAACTAAACTTAACTTTTGAATAAAAAAAATGAATCACGTTTGAAAATTAAACATAAAATGTGATCCACACAACTATAAATAATTACAGACAGATATTTTCATTTCCCAACTTAAGACAAAATAGTCTCGCTGAAGTGTGGTTTCCTTGCTGATTATAATGAAGCAACATTTTATACAAATGTGTCATGTTAATTATCAGGGATTGTTTGGTTCTGCCTGGGAAAGTTTGCTTATGTGATCGGCCATTGATTTCACCGACAGGTCGAGCAGTCACTTGCGTTTCAGGCAACAAGCCAGGCGATTCCGTAAGGTCACCTCTTTCATTTAAAAGATGATTTTTCTATTCGAAGTAGTTGTTTATGTTTATCTGAGTGGGTTTGGTCCAGTTGCTGCTAGTAGATTGTTTTAGTGTCCATGCACACCGCGCTATCGATCGACCGACAGATTGTTCTGACAGGCGTTGCTAGCTCGTGATTGGAGATAACTCGGCGTTACAACATCCTTGAATGGGACTGTCAACCCCAGATAAGGAGAATTAACCGTCGGGGACAAAACAATGTAGCCAGTTCCAGCTATTCCCTTTGAGTGATGTGTTGACAGGAAGGTCGAGGTGGGACGATGTCTCCTGAGTTTTCAGATCTATGTTATATATCTTTGTTGTTAGTTGGTGAAATATCAAAGTGCTAAAGTATGTATTTACCTTTTGTAGGGGCGTCAATGGTAACCACCTTGCTAGCCCTCTAGATAATTTATTTGTTGTCTTAAAAAATTGCGTACCCTGATACTTTGTGCAGTGTCTGAAAACTTGTGCGATGCGACTCTTATTACAAATGTCAAGATGCACAGGTGGGGTGCATTTGTTGAAGCGGAAGATTGCACACTCCAGAGCTGACAGGCTGTTTTGTTTGGAGTATCGAACACACAAAGGACTTCTTGTGCGGATAAGGAGAGAACTATGCGGGGCCAAGC
>CM030174.1:33146502-33171502 GCA_017639675.1 Aplochiton taeniatus | reverse complement strand
ATGGGTTATTAATTAGGTAAAGAATAGATGGGTTATTAATTAGGTAAAGAATAGATGGGTTATTAATTAGGTAAAGAATAGATGGGTTATTAATTAGGTAAACAATGGGAGAGTGAAGGGTATCGTAAGAGGGCGACCTCCATTTAAACAAACAAATAAAAACATAAAAAAATATGCTGTAATAAAAAGTCATAAGGCAGCGCAATTTCCTTCTGCAATTTCCTATTGTTTCCGAGACTATTAAAAGCAAACTATATACGATGATAAGACCAATTTTCTTTACATTGTTTGATCATATTTTAGTATTAATCCAGCTGTGCCAGAGGCCAATGTTTACAAAAGTTAAGCAGCTGAAAGATAGGGGCACTGAAATCTTTGATCAAATAATCTGATAACACCCGCTGTGTTATTTCTTTTCCCCCCTCCCTCCGTTCTCCCCCCCCCCCCCCCCCCTCCACCTCCCTCCCTCCTCCCACCCTCTGTCTCTCTAGTTCTATGTGTCCCCCAGCTTAGCAGCCTTTGTGTTGATGATAGTCCCTCCTATGGCCGGCATGGCGGTGATCTATGGACGCTACCTGCGCTCCCTGTCCAAACGCACACAGGACTCCCTGGCACAGGCCACACAGGTAACACACACACACACACACACACAAACACAGGACTCCCTGGCACAGGCCACACAGGTAACACACACACACACACACACACACACACACACACACACACACACACACAGGACTCCCTGGCACAGGCCACACAGGTAACACACACACACACACACACACACACACACACACACACACACAGGACTCCCTGGCACAGGCCACACAGGTAACACACACACACACACACACACACACACAGGACTCCCTGGCACAGGCCACCAAGGCAACACACACACACACACACACACCGGACTCCCTGACACAGGCCACACAGGTAATACACACACACACACACACACACACACACGGTTTATGAGTGTGTGTTAGAGAGTATATCCTGATGTGTTGTCTCTCTCGTCTCAGTTGGCGGAGGAGCGTATCGGTAACATGCGGACGGTGCGGGCGTTTGGGAAGGAGCTGACGGAGGTGCAGAAATACACCGAGAAGGCCGACTACGTTCTGCAGCTGGCACGCAAGGAGGCTGTGCTACGAGCTGGCTTCTTTGGAGTGGTGAGAGAGAGAGAGAGAGAGAGAGAGAGAGAGAGAGAGAGAGAGAGAGAGAGAGAGAGAGAGAGAGAGAGAGAGAGAGAGAGAGAGAGAGAGAGAGAGAGAGAGAGAGAGAGAGAGAGAGAGAGAGAGAGAGAGAGAGAGAGAGAGAGAGAGAGAGAGAGAGAGAGAGAGAGAGAGAGAGAGAGAGAGAGAGAGAGAGAGAGAGAGAGAGAGAGAGAGAGAGAGAGAGAGAGAGAGAGAGAGAGGCAGAGGCAGAGGCAGAGGCAGAGGCGCAGGCAGCTTTTCCAATACTGAATTACTCTGTTGTGTGTGTGTGTGTGTGTGTGTGTGTGTGTCTCAACAGCCATAGCAGTGCAGTAATATTTCTACAGTTTGATGAGCTGTGAGGAGGGGACGTGTGTGTTTGTGTTGTCTCCTGTCTCCAACTGCCACTGAGGTGTTGTAATGGTGCACCCACTCCAGTCTGATGAAAGAGACTCAACCCCACTGTTAGGACAGCACTAACCTTTGTCTCCTAAATACAGAAGTGGTCTACTGGGATTACGATATGCATAGCTTTTCTTTATGTCTGTATGCTATACCATCTGCTCCACTGACTGTGTGTGTGTGTGTGTGTGTGTGTGTGTGTGTGTTACAGACGGGTCTGAGTGGTAACTTTATCATCCTGTCGGTGCTGTATAAAGGAGGGCTGCTGATGGCCACAGAACACATGACCGTTGGAGAGCTCTCCTCCTTCCTCATGTACGCCTTCTGGGTTGGCATCAGCATCGCAGGTAGGACACACACACACACACACACACAATGGAACACAGACACACACACTCAGCACACACACACACACACACGCACATCCTCACGCTTAAAGTCAGAATCGCAGGTACGACACATGCACTGGAATACACACTCACAGAGCTCACTCACGTGTGTGTGTGTGTGTGTGTGTGTGTGTGTGTGTGTGTGTGTGTGTGTGTGTGTGTGTGTGTTTTAACAAACACACACTCTTTAAAGCCCCTCTCACACAGCCTTTCGACATTCATAGCAGCCGGTTGGATCGGCACCTTATTCTGAATTTGATCTGTGGTGTCTGATTGTAGTTGTGTCTGATTGTAGTTGTGTCTGTGTTTGATTCGCCAGGTATGAGTTCGTTCTACGCCGAGCTGATGAAAGGCTTTGGCGCCGGAACCCGCCTCTGGGAGCTGCTTGACAGGAAGCCGGAGTTCCCGCTCAACGGTGAGTGGCCTTTGACCTCCTGACCCCTGACCTATAAAGATGATTGACAGCACCCTTTGTTTTTGAGTAGTTCAGTCTATTACTTTCTACACTCTCTTTTATAAACTCCAATTTATTATTTTATGAATTTAAAGAAGATTAAGGAACTGAAGTGAACAAATCTTTCCGCTTTTTAGTTTTCCTTTTCATCTAAAAGATGAAAAGCGGTTTGGTTGAGCTACGGTCTCTCTCTCTCTCTCTCTCTCTCTCTCTCTCTCTTCCTTCTCTCTCTCTCTCTCTCAATCTCTCTCTCTTCGTCGTCTAGAGGGCGTGGTCCTGCGTCCTGACCAGTTCAAAGGTCATCTGGAGTTCAACGAAGTGACATTCTCCTACCCGACGCGGATGGACTCGCCCATATTCCAGAACCTCAGTCTGACGGTGCCGGCCGGGTCAGTCATGGCCGTGGTCGGACCCAGCGGCTCTGGGAAGTCAACGCTGGTGTCCCTGCTGCTCCGACTCTATGACCCAGACTCCGGTAGGGAGAGCTGGGGGGGGAGGGGGCTGGGGCGGGGGGCGGGGTTTGGGGGGGAAAGGACGGGGGGTGTTTTTTCGTTTGGGTTGCAATTACAATCTTTAAAAAAGATGAACAAAGCTAAATGGGAGACATTTTAAATATGGCGGGGAGAGGCTCTTTGAAGTTATTTTTGCACTGGCTTAAGCTACCTCACATAAATTGCGTGTGTGTTTGTATGATTAAATCTGCATAAAATGTTGGCTACTGACATTTTGTGTGTTTGTATAGTATTTTTGTGTGTGTTTGTATGGTATTTTTGTGTGTTTGTGTACTATTTTTGTGTGTTTGTATAGTATTTGTTTGTTTCATTTTACTCATCTATGTGTGTCTTTAATGTGTTTGTATGAGTCGGTTGTTTGTGTTTTCATCTTTAAAAAAAGATTCTAGTATATTCCAATAAGTAAACTGCATTTAGCCATTTTCAAACTGAGTATCTCACATAGAAACGAGTCACTCACCCTGTCCAATTATGTGGAGGACTCTTATAAACAATCCATTATTTGTTAATTTCCATCTTTTCCACTCACAGTACGGACGGGTTGTCAGGGCATATGTGGGTGTTAAGCACCTCTTCAAAATCAGCACTGCTGCAAACGTAGGTGTTCTGGTGAGATCTCATTGGCTGATTAGTGAAGTCAGGTGGGAGGAGGCAACTTGATTGGTCAGTCTGTGCCGCTGTTGATTGCAACCTTTTCAAAGATTTTTGCAAAACTTGGCAGGTTTTTACAAACTCTTCCCAACCCGGCTCACCATCAGAGGTATAATGGAGTCTTTTTTCAAGAAGTTCATGTTTCCTTTAATTTTCATCTCAGGTTTCATCACTATCGATGGGCGGGACGTCAGAGACCTCAACCCCTATTGGCTGAGGAGCCACATCGGAACTGTCAGTCAGGTAAAAATCGGAGCTATGAATGGTCGGTGTTGAGTGCTCAACATTAAAGCATTATGGAAGTTTAGCATCCTCCCTGCTCCATGAAGGATCATCATTGGCTAGCTTTTGTTGACTCTACAGCTGGGTTCTAAAGGTGTGTGGCTCTAAAAATCTGGTTTACAAAAGAAAACAAGGGCATGAGCTAGCTCCAAACAACCCGTAATTACAGCGTACTGTGTAGGCTGAAAATGCTGTGATGTGTTGGTTGAGGAGAGTCTGTTTTACAAAAGCAAAAGGAGGCATTGGCTAGCAGCTAGCTCCAAACCTCCAGTAATCACAATTTACTGTGTATGCTAGGGTTAGGGTTAGGGTCTCTCTCTCTCTTTCTCTCTTTCTGTCCCTCTCTCTCTCTCTCTCTCTCTCTGTCCCTCTCTCTCTCTCTCTGTCCCTCTCTCTCTTTCTTCCTCCCTCGCTCTCTACCTCTTTCTCTATCTTCCTCCCTGTCTATGACTCCCTCTCTCTCTGACTGTTACCCCTCTGTCCCATCACCTTCTCACTCTCTCTCTCTCTCTCTCTCTCTCTCTCTCTCATCCCCCTCTTTCCTGCCGCAGGAGGTTCATCTCCTTTTCTATCTCGTAGAATGTCTCATATTAAATCTTTTCTAATCTTATGAAATAATACTAATATTTCTAAATCTCTTCCCACGGCTTCCTGTAGGAGCCGGTGTTGTTCTCCTGTTCCATCTCGGAGAACATAGCGTACGGAGCGCTGGACTCGGACAGCGTCACCGTGGAGGAAATCCACCGCGCCGCGCGCATCGCCAACGCCTACGACTTCGTACAGGGTTTCCCCAGGGGCTTCGACACTGTGGTGGGGGAGAAGGGCGTGCTGCTGTCAGGTCAGGTGACACCAACACACACACACACACACACACACACACACTGTGGTGGGGGAGGAGGGTGTGTTGCTTTCAGGTCAGGTGACACACACACACACACACACACACACACACACAAACTGTGGTGGGGGAGAAGGGCGTGCTGCTGTCAGGTCAGGTGACACCAACACACACACACACACACACACACTGTGGTGGGGGAGAAGGGCGTGCTGCTGTCAGGTCAGATGACACCAACACACACACACACACACACACACACACACACACACACACACACACACACACTGTGGTGGGGGAGGAGGGTGTGTTGCTTTCAGGTCAGGTAAGACTCTCTCTCACACACACACACACACGCACACACACACACACACGGTCACACAGGAAGAAATCCAATATAATACAAAATCAAATAAAATGGCTGGTTGCTGGGTTTAACTTCATAGCATGCCAGAGTTGTTCAACCCCACATGGACAAAAACAGAAGTTTGTGAGCTTAGTCTTCCTAATAAGATTCCTGTATTGAGAAGGTGACCGCCATCTTGTTTTTCTGTCACACAGGAGGGCAGAAACAGAGGATAGCCATCGCCAGAGCTCTGCTCAAGGTAACCCCAGCCTTTCCTCATCAAACACCCTCATCCTTACTTCACCCTCTCCTCCTCCTCATCACTGTACTAATCAAATACCCTCACCTTCATCACTGTACTAATCAAATACCCTCACCTTCATCACTGTACTAATCAAATACCCTCACCTTCATCATCACTGTACTAATCAAATACCCTCACCTTCATCATCACTGTACTAATCAAATACCCTCACCTTCATCATCACTGTACTAATCAAATACCCTCACCTTCATCACTGTACTAATCAAATACCCTCACCTTCATCACTGTACTAATCAAATACCCTCACCATCATCACTGTACTAATCAAATACCCTCACCTTCATCACTGTACTAATCAAATATCCTCACCTTCATCACTGTACTAATCAAATATCCTCATCTTCTTCATCACTGTACTAATCTAATACCCTCTTCTTCCTCATCACTGTACTAATCTAATACCCTCACCTTCCTCATCACTGTACTAATCTAATACCCTCTTCCTCATCACTGTACTAATCAAATACCCTCATCTTCATCACTGTACTAATCAAATACCCTCACCTTCATCATCACTGTACTAATCAAATACCCTCACCTTCATCATCACTGTACTAATCAAATACCCTCACCTTCATCATCACTGTACTAATCAAATACCCTCACCTTCATCATCACTGTACTAATCAAATACCCTCACCTTCATCACTGTACTAATCAAATACCCTCATCTTCTTCATCACTGTACTAATCTAATACCCTCTTCTTCTTCATCACTGTACTAATCTAATACCCTCTTCTTCCTCATCACTGTACTAATCAAATACCCTCACCTTCCTCATCACTACTAATCAAATACCCTCACCTTCATCACTGTACTAATCAAATACCCTCACCTTCATCATCACTGTACTAATCAAATACCCTCACCTTCATCACTGTACTAATCAAATACCCTCACCTTCATCATCACTGTACTAATCAAATACCCTCTTCTTCCTCATCACTGTACTAATCAAATACCCTCACCTTCATCATCACTGTACTAATCAAATACCCTCACCTTCATCATCACTGTACTAATCAAATACCCTCACCTTCATCATCACTGTACTAATCAAATACCCTCACCTTCATCATCACTGTACTAATCAAATACCCTCACCTTCATCACTGTACTAATCAAATACCCTCACCTTCATCATCACTGTACTAATCAAATACCCTCACCTTCATCATCACTGTACTAATCAAATACCCTCACCTTCATCATCACTGTACTAATCAAATACCCTCACCTTCATCACTGTACTAATCAAATACCCTCATCTTCTTCATCACTGTACTAATCTAATACCCTCTTCTTCTTCATCACTGTACTAATCTAATACCCTCTTCTTCCTCATCACTGTACTAATCAAATACCCTCACCTTCCTCATCACTACTAATCAAATACCCTCACCTTCATCACTGTACTAATCAAATACCCTCACCTTCATCATCACTGTACTAATCAAATACCCTCACCTTCATCACTGTACTAATCAAATACCCTCACCTTCATCATCACTGTACTAATCAAATACCCTCTTCTTCCTCATCACTGTACTAATCAAATACCCTCACCTTCATCATCACTGTACTAATCAAATACCCTCACCTTCATCATCACTGTACTAATCAAATACCCTCACCTTCATCATCACTGTACTAATCAAATACCCTCACCTTCATCATCACTGTACTAATCAAATACCCTCACCTTCATCACTGTACTAATCAAATACCCTCATCTTCTTCATCACTGTACTAATCTAATACCCTCTTCTTCTTCATCACTGTACTAATCTAATACCCTCTTCTTCCTCATCACTGTACTAATCAAATACCCTCACCTTCCTCATCACTACTAATCAAATACCCTCACCTTCATCACTGTACTAATCAAATACCCTCACCTTCATCATCACTGTACTAATCAAATACCCTCACCTTCATCACTGTACTAATCAAATACCCTCACCTTCATCATCACTGTACTAATCAAATACCCTCTTCTTCCTCATCACTGTACTAATCAAATACCCTCACCTTCATCATCACTGTACTAATCAAATACCCTCACCTTCATCATCACTGTACTAATCAAATACCCTCACCTTCATCATCACTGTACTAATCAAATACCCTCACCTTCATCATCACTGTACTAATCAAATACCCTCACCTTCATCATCACTGTACTAATCAAATACCCTCACCTTCATCATCACTGTACTAATCAAATACCCTCATCTTCATCATCACTGTACTAATCAAATACCCTCATCTTCATCATCACTGTACTAATCAAATACCCTCACCTTCATCATCACTGTACTAATCAAATACCCTCACCTTCATCATCACTGTACTAATCAAATACCCTCACCTTCATCACTGTACTAATCAAATACCCTCTTCTTCCTCATCACTGTACTGATCCAATACCCTCATCTTCATCACTGTACCTTCATCCTCTCTTGAGCACTTCTCAAATATACTTGTTAGCTGTAAGACACCAACTTGGTTAAATGTTTATTTCTTTGTCCTGCAGAACCCCAAGATCCTTCTGCTGGATGAAGCTACCAGGTGAGGAAAAAACACACACACACACACACACACACACACACACACACACACTTTTCAGGTTACTCAAAGTTTGGTAAGCTAGAAAGTGTGAAACTCTGTAATAAGTCGCATAAGTACATCAACATTTTGGGGCATGGTTGAATGATATGTTTTTGGAAGAAAAAAAATAACATATTTCTTTTACTACTTTTTTTCCATGTCCCATGGAACATGTTAGCATGTTACCATGTACCGCTAATCGGTTCTACTGAGAGCTACGTGGCCATCTCTGCTGTCCTGTTTATATGGCTCTTAAGAGAGACAATGTCATTGGTTGGCTGTTTATCTCTCAAGAGAGAGAATGTCATTGGTTGGCTGTTTATCTCTCAAGAGAGAGAATGTCATTGGTTGGCTCTTCTCCTCTTTGTGACACACACAACTTTCCACTTGTTAGATCGTTTTTTCTAACTCTTCCCTTCTTCCTCTCTTTCCCTCCCCCCCCCCCCCCCCCCCCCCCCAGTGCCCTGGATGCAGAGAACGAGTTCCTGGTGCAGGAGGCCTTGGAGCGGCTGATGGCCGGCCGCACGGTCCTGATCATCGCTCACCGCCTCTCCACCATCCAGAACGCCGACGCCGTGGCCGTGCTGGACCAGCGCCACGTCGTCGAGTGCGGACAGCACTCCCAGCTGCTAGGCAACCGCCAGGGCCTGTTCCGGAAGCTGATGGAGAAGCAGGCCTTCCTACAAGAGGAGCAGAAGCAGGCGCTACGCTGAGGAGGGGGGAGAGGGGGGAGAGGGGGAGGAGGACAACGACAACAACATCAGGATGGAAGGATGGTGAGGGAGGGTATAAAGAGACTGAAAGGGGGTAGAAATCTACAGTCAGGTTTAGTGGATGAGTGGGAAGAGTGATAAAGCTCTGCCTGTAAAAACAAAGAGGGAGCCTTGCCTACCAGATCTCACGAGACCTGGATAGCTGTTTCAACATGGAGGCCATCCACTCCGCATGGCTAGTAACAAGGCAACAGAGAGGGAAACTTAGGTGCCATTACCAGCGCCCCAGACCAGGTGTTGCTTTATGACGAGGAGAACCTATAGAACTGGCTACCATGCTGAACTACAGACCGGCATATCTTTATGGCTAAACTGCACTAAAGCGACTTGCCAAAGCACGCACACAACTACCAGCTGAGTCATGTTGTGTACCAGTACCAAGAACCAGTACAGCTGAGTCACGTGTACCAGTACCACCAGTGCAGCTGAGTTGTGTGTACCAGTACCAAGAACCAGCGGAGTCATGTGTACCAGTACCACCAGTACCAGTGTAGTCATGTGTACCAGTACCACCAGTACCAGCATAGTCATGTGTACCAGTACCACCAGTACAGCTAAGTCATGTGTACCATTACCAGCGGAATCAGGTGTGCCACTGCCGAGTGCTAAGTAATTCACTGTGAGTCTGCATTGAAAGGACAAGTGAGAGGGAGAATAAAACCACAAGAGGAAAGAGAGAGTGAGAACAGACTCTATCTCTATGGTGAGAACAGTCTCTATCTCTATGGTGAGAACAGTCTCTATCTCCATGGTGGAACGGTCTCTATCTCCATGGTGAGAACGGTCTCTATCTCCATGGTGAGAACGGTCTCTATCTCCATGGTGAGAACGGTCTCTATCTCCATGGTGAGAACGGTCTCTATCTCTATGGTGAGAACTGTCTCTATCTCCATGGTGAGAACGGTCTCTATCTCTATGGTGAGAACGGTCTCTATCTCCATGGTGGAACGGTCTCTATCTCCATGGTGAGAACGGTCTCTATCTCCATGGTGAGAACGGTCTCTATCTCCGTGGTGAGAACTGTCTCTATCTCCGTGGTGAGAACGGTCTCCTCTCATGTAGAGGGCTACAGTGACCCCTTGTGACTGCTTTCACCATCACATGCTTTTTATATATATATATATATATATATATATATATATATATATATATATATATATATATATATATATATATATATATATATATATATATATATATATATATATATGTATATGTATATGTATATGTATATATATGTATATATGTATATGTATGTAACACCACAAATCCGGATACAATCTCTGAAGTACAAGACTGCTGATTCCGTATGTTTTTATATATACATCTATATTTATGTAATTCTTTTACATTTTTAATAAGTGATCTTATTGAACTGAAGTCTGTTGTGGTGTCAAAGTGCTGGAAGATAAAAGTATGTCTAATGTCGGGCCTACTATTCTGGTAGAACCTACAGTATGTTATCCTCTAAACATAAAATGGTTTCCTCGCTACGATACATCATTTTACTAATAAGGAAATGCATTACCTATATAATGCATTCACATCATGATTATTTTATCACCAAAGTTGTTCTCATCATCAGAGAACAGATCTCATTATCAACACTCAGTTTAGCTGGCCTCTCGTAGGCTAATAACAATGTGATTCCTGGCTACTTTATTGTTCTATGACCAGAAAATGTCTGTTAAGTTAAAGAAAGATAGAGATATACATCCATGTAGTCCTTCCTCTTGGGGAAATAAAACCTGCTTCAGGCTCTGTGACAACCATCTGACTGTACTGTCAAAGTCTGCACTGTAGAACCTGACAAATGGTCTGGAAACCATCGACATTTCAGTCAGAACAAGATGGCAGACCTGTGGTTCCCTACCCTGTTGGTAAGAGCAACAGCCAAAAGAAATCCTCGACCTATTTTTTTCCTCTTGTTGTTTTTGTTTTGACGGAGAGATAAGACACTAGTGGGGATGACTGCTTGAATTCTATGCGTGCTACACATTCACTTGTCCCACAGGCAACACTGTCTTCTACATTGGTTCCTCCACATTCCAGATATAGATGCCAACGCTTATTCAAATGAGCCAGCTTTATTAAGTTAACGTAAATATTTTTGCAATCTCTAATCATCATCTAGCTGTGACAGGATCTGCTGTCAAGGATATTTTGCTAAATCATTGCAGAAATTCTCGTTGTTTGTCATTAACTCCTTTTCACTGAGCGTGTTACCCATCAACAATCTCACCGAGAGAAACAAAGTGCTTTTATTTCCATGGGAAAATGAGGAAAAACTTGAAAACATTGTTATTTTAAATGCGTTTTTGTTTCGTCTTTGTTATGCTTTGTACTGCTTTGAGAGAGGTACCTTTGGAAACCTAATCTGCTGGAAATTGTACCCATACACCTTCTAGCTGTGTCCTGAGTGGGATGGGCAATCCCCTTTTGAGATTGTCTTTTAAATGAGTTTAGTTCAAGTTTAATATATAAATATATGCTCCACATAGGAATCCTAACAGAAATTGTTTATTCAAAAAAAGTTGTATTTTAAATGGTTGAGTGCTAAATTATTATTACAGCTCTGTGTACAAAATAAAATGGGATTTATACAAACTTGTGAGAGTTTTATTGCTGTGTATTGATGATATTTTAATAATCAATTAAAACACAATACCTTTGTCAACATTAACGCTGCGTCTGAAATTGCATACTTCTACTTTTTACTTTTAGTTTGCACTGCAGCTGCCCTTTCAAAGTGTGTACCGTTGCATGCAGAAAGACAATTGGGCCATACTAAATATTTTCCTGGCATGCTAAATAGGATAGTAGTAGGCCCAGGGGTAAGGAGATACAGCCAAAGTACAGTATGTGGATGGCTGTGATGTCCTAGTCTCACCACTAGAAGGTGCTATTATTCACTAGATCAACATTCCATTCATAATAACACATTTATTGCACGAGTTGAATATTTGCAATTGTTTGAATGTGTCTGTGCCTGCAAGTGATTGTGCTTTATCGGTGTGTTTTTGTGAGTAAATGGCTTTGTGTGTTTGTGTGTTTGTGTGTGTGTGTGTGTGTTGAGTGGCATGCTGCTGACCAGTTTCTCCAGACGGAAGGCTAAGGCAGCTGGTAAATGTTTCTCTGTGTCAGCACATAGTGGCAGCCGGCTACAGCCTGTGGAGGAAGTGTTGTTCTGTAGCCCTGAGCGCCATGCAGCCGTAACGTGTGTATGTGTGTGTAAGGAGGAGGAGTTTCTCCTTGCACCCCATGAACACCATGCAGGCACTAATTCCTTAAGAGGGGAGAAAGGAGCTGGGAGGGGTGCGTGCAGGTCAGAAGGGTTTTCTGGGTAATAAATGTATATTTTAAGCCTGACTTCTCAGAGGGTTCTGACATTCTGACCACGCCCCTCTGGATGGAACCATAGCAACGCACCCTGACTAATGAACCAGGGAATCACTAAAGCAAAAAGTGTGTGTGTGTGTAATCTTATTTTTAAAATACAGCTACAAATAGATAAATTGTGTGTGACTGTGTGTGTGTGTGTGTGTGTGTGTGTGTGATCGTGTGTTGTTGTTGGAATGTGGACATAACCAAGTCTCAAGTTGACACGTTTGTGTGTTCCCTTCTGTCTGTGTTCTTGGCACGGCTCTCATAGTTCTCCAGTCAGCGGCGCTAAGTCTCTGTACCCGACCCCGTGACCATGGAGACTAACCCCAACCCCGTGACCATCGAGACTGACCCTGACCCCGTGACCATGGAGACTAACCCCAACCCCGTGACCATGGAGACTAACCCCAACCCTGTGACCATGGAGACTGACCCTAACCCTGTGACCATGGAGACTGACCCTGACCCCTTGACCATGGAGACTAACCCCAACCCCGTGACCATGGAGACTGACCCTGACCCTGTGACCATGGAGACTGACCCCGACCCCGTGACCATGGAGACTGACCCCAACCCCGTGACCATGGAGACTGACCCTGACCCTGTGACCATGGAGACTGACCCCGACCCCGTGACCATGGAGACTGACCCTAACCCTGTGACCATGGAGACTGACCCTGACCCCTTGACCATGGAGACTAACCCCAACCCCGTGACCATGGAGACTGACCCTGACCCTGTGACCATGGAGACTGACCCCGACCCCGTGACCATGGAGACTGACCCCAACCCCGTGACCATGGAGACTGACCCCAACCTCCGTGACCATGGAGACTGACCCCGACCCCATGACCATGGAGATTGACCCCGACCCCGAGACCATGGAGACTGACCCCGACCCCATTACCATGGAGACTGACCCTGACCCCATGACCATGGAGACTGACCCCGATCCCGTGACCATGGAGACCTGACCCCGGGGATGGGGGTGGGGGGATAGGGGGTGAGGGGTGGTGGTGGGGACGTGGGGGGTGGGGTGGGGGGGATTAGGGAAGATATGTTACAAGCTGGCTCCTAGCCAATAAGAACCGTGCAGCTTAAGCCCTGCAGGAGGGGCCGGTGCTTTGAAGGAGAAAAACAAAAAAAAACCACTTTCAAAAACCAAATAAAACATAAAAGGACAGCACTTTATAGAGTACAGGGAAGTTTTAGTTTGAATTGAAGTTCCTTTATTCTTTTATTAGAGAAATTATTTTGGTAGCTTTCTGCTATGTCTAGCAGTACTATAGCGCATTAAACAGTAAGCATAATCTCATTATAGCCTCAAAATAATATTAATAAAAGTAATACAATTATTTACTCAAGAACTCAATAATCTGATACGGGTAGGAAACGGACACACTGCAAGACAAGAGTTCCTTATTGAGTGATTATTTGATTATTAAGAATTGTATTAATTAGTTGTAATTCCAGGCCAACAGAGCACCATTGAATTTTAATTTAGCTTTAAGGTCCCTTGTTTTTTATATAAAGACTGTATGACTCTGGGGCACAGACACAGTTAAGAAGGACTGTATGACTCTAGGGCACAGACACAGTTAAGGAGGACTGTATGACTTAAGCAGGGCACAGACACAGTTAAGGAGTACTGTATGACTTTAGGGCACAGACACAGCTAAGGGATACTGTGTGACT
This sequence comes from Aplochiton taeniatus, assembly GCA_017639675.1. Taxonomy (NCBI): domain Eukaryota; kingdom Metazoa; phylum Chordata; class Actinopteri; order Galaxiiformes; family Galaxiidae; genus Aplochiton; species Aplochiton taeniatus. The sequence goes on along the minus strand of CM030174.1, from coordinate 33,157,641 downwards.
CCAGCAGGGCACAGACACAGCTAAAGGAGACTGTGTGACTCTAGGGCACAGACACAGCTAAAGGAGACTGTGTAACTCCAGCAGGGCACAGACACAGCTAAAGGAGACTATGTGACTCTAGGGCACAGACACAGCTAAAGGAGACTGTGTGACTCCAGCAGGGCACAGACACAGCTAAAGGAGACTGTGTGACTCTAGGGCACAGACACAGCTAAAGGAGACTGTGTGACTCCAGCAGGGCACAGACACAGCTAAAGGAGACTGTGTGACTCTAGGGCACAGACACAGCTAAAGGAGACTGTGTGACTCTAGGGCACAGACACAGCTAAGGGAGACTGTGTGACTCCAGCAGGGCACAGACACAGCTAAAGGAGACTGTGACTCTAAGGCACAGACACAGGTAAGGGAGACTGTGTGATTATAGCAGGGCACAGACACAGCTAAAGGAGACTGTGTGACTCTAGCAGGGCACAGACACAGCTAAAGGAGACTGTGTGACTCTAGGGCACAGACACAGGTATGGGAGACTGTGTGATTATAGCAGGGCACAGACACAGCTAAAGGAGACTGTGTGACTCCAGCAGGGCACAGACACAGCTAAGGGAGACTGTGTAACTCCAGCAGGCCACAGACACAGTTAAGTGCAGGGCTCCAGCTCTTTCTTGGGTCCTTGTTTGTTCACGTGGCTGTTTTGATGATCATGATGGTCATGATGAACTCAAGATGTATTAATCCTCCAGCATGGATGTGTCCTACACACGCATGCACCATCTTCCTCCTCCTCCCAGCCCCCTCTTCCTCCTCACCCCTCTGGCCCTGCACCATCTTCTTCCTCCTCCTCCCAGCCCCCTCTTCCTCCTCACCCCTCTGGCCCTGCACCATCTTCCTCCTCCTACCAGCCCCCTCTTCCTCCTCACCCCTCTGGCCCTGCACCATCCCCTTTCACTCTTCGTCATCCTCTCCCGCTTATTATCTTCAGCCCTTAATCATATTTCCAAAACGTCACCTTTAATAATTTTACACAATCATATATTTTTTCATTGTTTTTTCAATCGGTTATTTAACCGTCAATCATCTCTGTTTTTCTTTTTAATAAAAGCATGCTTGTAGTTGAGGGTCAAGCCAGTCTTGGTGCTTTGTGGCTTCTCACAGAGGGTTGGTATAATAAGGCCATGGAGAGCTCCCCTATTCAGATTTTCAATAAATCAATCGTTTTTGTCGTTCCTTATAGAATTAAGTGTGCTAAACAAAAAGTGGACACTTCCACTGGTAGAGGTTTATGGCCTTATTTGCTGTCCAGCATTCAGCTAGGGTGTCGGCTTCTTAAGTCTATATCTGCCCCGGATGGGGGGCATCTTTTACGTCCTGTGTGTGGGAGTAGTAGCCTGTTTTTCTTTACCGTAGAAACTCCAGGCTCGCTCTCCATATAGGGACGCAGGGCCCGTTGCGCGCGGGACTACAGAGCGACAGTTCCATATATGGCGCGCGCCCCTCTCCCTCTTTCTGCGTGCACCCCCCGACTGTGTCGCGCCCAGCTCCGTTAACTTCTGCCTATGCGCGCGCGCGAAAATGTGTGTGTGTGTGTGTGTGTGTGTGTGTGTGTGTGTGTGTGTGTGTGTGTGTGTGTGTGTGTGTGTGTGTGTGTGAAAGGGAGAGAGAACGATTGAGAGTGAAACAGGGTTCCCCCTCACGCCTTTCCTTCCCATCCCATCTCTCCCCTCCTCCTCTTCTTTTCTTCCCCTCCCACCTCCTTTCTCCATTCTCTCCAAGAAAAGAACCTAATATGGACGGCGGCAGGAATGAATTCCAACGGAGCAGCCGTGCCCTGCCCTGGTCCGGTGTCGGCGGGTGAGGAGGTGAGTATATAAGGGCGAGGAGCAGAGGTGTTAGGGTAGCTGGTTCAGCAGCAGTGGTTGTGTTGTTCTCTCCAAGGCTCCTCCGACACCTTCACAAGGTAAGACGCAACTCTACGCCTGGGACCAAACCGAATCCGAATTAGAACGTCTCGATCTCTTGGAACAGTTCTATGGAATACATCTATATGGAATGCGGGGCTAGTCCTCACACTATAAAGTTTTAGGATTAATTAAATTAAACGTATGAAGCGATTACAGTGGTTAGTTTAGGAGAAGGTGATGATGCTGCAGTCTGAGAGTGCGGGAGACTTAGATGCCTGCTGGTTTAGAAATATACTGGGATATTATGAAGAGGGCTTTAAAATAAATTAAGAGGACGTTACATTTTAACTTAGTCTTCCAACCCAGGTTTAGACCATTTCTCTATCATTTAAAATGTTTGTTAGTATTCCAGTACAGTATTGCAGTATTACGGTACGTAGAGCCTATCCCAAGCCTTTAGATTCTCATCAGGCAATAGCACTAAACGAAAGCAGGATCAGCGTTTTAACCCGGCATTTTCAATGAGTGAATATTCATACCCAAGTTAGACCTGTAGCCAATGAGAAAGACAGCTCGAATTCCATCCGGTCAAATCTCAGATCTCTGATCCTCGCAGCTGTTGATTGCCCTAACTTTGGCTTTCACACCTAAAGATGGGAGGGGGCGCATGGATAAAAAAAGATGTGTAGGTCTATATTTAGTACGAAACGTTATTGAAACCAACATACGATATGCCTGATAATTAGCACATGGTGCGCATAGCCATGCGCAATGAGCTGTGCTCTGTCTCCTATGTGCAGAACATGGCATTGGCCGACCTTATTTTCTTTTTTATTACATTTTTGCAATAAGTTATAAAAAACATACTTTTTATTTTTAATCCCTAAACAAATTTAGCCTGTATGACAATTAAAAATCTAAGTAAATTAATTTGATCTCTGGAAGTGGTTATGACGGCCGTGCGTAAAAGTATTTTAGTCTGCGCTTTGGTTACTTGACATTATTTACGTGTCGTGCCATTACGATGATGATTTGATTAGTTGGTTGTTGCAATGATGTAATGTTTGTATCATCATCATGTCTCCTCAGAAGCCAAAATGTGTGACGACGAAGAGACTACCGCCCTTGTGTGCGACAATGGTTCCGGCCTGGTCAAGGCTGGCTTCGCCGGAGACGACGCTCCCCGCGCCGTGTTCCCCTCCATCGTTGGTCGCCCTCGTCACCAGGTGCGATAGCACTTTTAATAAATACATTTATTTTATATTTCACTTATAATATAATAATGGAACTAAAAAATACATGTAGCCTATATAGGCAGATGCATACTGGGCAATTAAGCCTAAGGGAAGCTGACTTTTGCAAACAATATGTAACAGAACACACAATAATAAACAATAATAAGGCATTTATTTGAAACTATATTGATTATTTAGCATGATTAAAACAATCCCTTGTTCCTCGACTCCCTATTTTCTGTTAGAGACGCGCCTATTTTAACATCTCCATTCCTCCCTCTCTCTTTCTCTCCAGGGTGTGATGGTCGGTATGGGTCAGAAGGACTCCTATGTAGGAGATGAGGCTCAGAGCAAGAGAGGTATCCTGACTCTGAAGTACCCCATTGAGCACGGTATCATCACTAACTGGGATGATATGGAGAAGGTATACAAACAAGGAGGAATGTTGCCTCACCAAATACATTTAACATTTTCTGATGAGAAGAAAAAGTAGAGCTCTTATTATGAGCTCTGTGTCTGACGTCGTATACCCTCCGGCTAACCTCTGTCGCTCTTTTCCTGTTCTTCGTGCCCTCCTTCCCTCCCTCCATCCATCCCTCCCTCCACGTTAGATCTGGCACCACACCTTCTACAATGAGCTGCGTGTGGCACCCGAGGAGCACCCCACTCTGCTGACAGAGGCCCCACTCAACCCCAAGGCTAACAGGGAAAAGATGACCCAGATCATGTTTGAGACCTTCAACGTCCCCGCCATGTATGTGGCCATCCAGGCTGTCCTGTCCCTGTACGCTTCCGGTCGTACCACTGGTGAGCGCTTTTTAACAATTTGGAAAACTTTTACAAAGGAAAAACTCATAAACAATAACAACTTCAACTTCTTTAACGTGTAAAATAACAATATAGAATATCCTGAATACATGGAAGTTGTAACTAAAACAACGAAACTTTTACAACATGTGTACCTTACATTTTACGCACGCCTTGTCCTACACGTATATAGTTTTACTGTGTGAGATTGTTATTTGACTGACTGAAACGGATATATATTCTTCTCAGGTATTGTGCTGGACTCCGGTGATGGTGTGAGCCACAACGTGCCCATCTATGAGGGTTACGCTCTTCCCCATGCCATCATGCGTCTGGATCTGGCCGGTCGCGACCTGACTGACTACCTGATGAAGATCCTGACTGAGCGTGGCTACTCTTTCGTCACAACCGGTGAGCTCTTGATACCGGCAACCTAGAACTATATTGTTTTGGGTAGAAGTATAATGAGGCTTAGCAAATTTCCCGTTTTAACAAACGCATCTTTCTAAATAATTAAATTATATGTAGTGTAATATGTATGTTTTAAAACTATTGACGCACAATTTGCGATGGTGTTTGATTACTTTATTATGGAGAAGAATAACACAAAACTTGTCCCCAACAGCCGAGCGTGAGATCGTGCGCGACATCAAGGAGAAGCTTTGCTATGTGGCTCTGGACTTCGAGAACGAGATGGCCACCGCTGCCTCCTCCTCCTCTCTGGAGAAGAGCTACGAGTTGCCCGACGGTCAGGTCATCACCATCGGTAACGAGCGTTTCCGTTGCCCTGAGACCCTCTTCCAGCCTTCCTTCATTGGTGCGTAAATATCATCACATGATCACTTCATTATCTTATTATTTATAATTATCAGTTTGAGTTCCATCTTTACACCAAGATGCACCTGCTGGCTCTAATACTTTTACCGTCTCACCTGCTCAGGTATGGAGTCTGCCGGTATTCATGAGACTGCCTACAACAGCATCATGAAGTGCGACATTGACATCCGCAAGGACCTGTACGCCAACAACGTGCTGTCCGGTGGTACCACCATGTACCCTGGTATCGCTGACCGTATGCAGAAGGAGATCACTGCTCTGGCCCCCAGCACCATGAAGATCAAGGTAGATATACACACAAGGAAAATAAATACACATAAACTACTCACATGCATACGCACCATTACTTGCAACTCAAGTGTTGTATCATACAAACAATTATAATTTATACAAATGAACACGACAGAGATTTTAGCAAAAGCCTATTCCATATTTACAATACAGCCTAAAATGGCAATATTTGATGCTGCACGAGGTTCGAATTAAGCATGCACGTAAAGTTTGACGTTTTGAGCGTCAACGTGCTAATTGTTATCTCCCCCCCCCCCCCCCCCCCCCCCCCCCCCCCCCCCTCTCTCTGCTACCCTCACATTATCTCCTCCCCAGATCATTGCTCCCCCTGAGAGGAAGTACTCCGTCTGGATCGGTGGCTCCATCCTGGCCTCCCTGTCCACCTTCCAGCAGATGTGGATCACCAAGCAGGAGTACGACGAGGCAGGTCCCTCCATCGTCCACAGGAAGTGCTTCTAAATACTTCTTCTTCTTCATCATCTCCATCACCTGCTGTTTGCGCCCTGCGGAGCGCGACGAGGAACGATAACCACCGCGGCGCCGCTGCCGTACACGGCGCAGTGCCGCTGCTATCTACATTCATTGCTCTGTTGTTAGCGGAGGAAAGCTGTGAAACCAACTGTGAACCAACCAAAAAAAACTAAAAAACATCAACAACAACATGTTTAACATCACATGTGAATGTAAATGTATATAAATTATGATAATTTATTAAAGTCCATAATTTGGTATTTTTCATGGTGGTCTTGACTCATTTCAAAGGCTTGATGAAAAGGGCCCGCGTTGAGACATTGAGCCTTTTTACATCACACAACATGGTATTGCATGATATTACATATGCCTGTATCCTAAGCACACATAAAATAAACTGGGCATGTAAAAGTTAGATACATCATATATGAATCCTTCAAACAGTTAGTACATCATATATTCAAAAGACATACCGGAAATAGGGCTCTATATAAGACTTTAAAAGGGACTTTCGGGCTTAAGCGTAAGTCTTGATTTGACAGGCCTGAATGTCCTATATAAGACAAGCTGGACTCATGAGTTCCAAATGCACACTATCCCGGAAGCTGCGGGTCCTCCTAACCCCCAGACCAGAGAGGAGGCTGCGGCTCCAGACAGGCGCCTTGCCGGCCTGTTAAAGTGAAAGGTGACCCACGGCTGCTTGACTCCCTCGGAATGCGCCTCGCTAGCTGATCTACTTTAAACTCTTCGGATCGGCTCCAAAGGACACTCGACACCATGCTTATTCCTTTAATACCTTTCAGTCCTTGTATAGACTTGAGAATCAGGCTATAGGCAACAATAGGACTAAATAAATTAAGCGACTCGTATAGGCCTAAAGGCTGCGTATTTATTGTAGGCCTACAACTACTCAATTAACTAAATTGAAAAGTAAGTAAAAAGTCGTAGCCTTAAGTCAAAATAATATCATGTTTTTGTAATGTATCTCTCCACCTAGGCGTTATAGGCCTATGAATACATTCGGAAGCAGAACAGGGTTGCGCCTTCTTCTCAAGACCACGTGTTGTTGAGGGTGTGTGTGGCTTTTTAAACCATCCCGGGCGGAGCTAGAGACGCAATGCATGTGACTACAGTAGGAGACGCCATCTGTTCTGTTTTGCTTCCGTCCAACGCGAGCCCGTAAGTACTAGTCGAAATTAGAATGTTTCATCGGCTGGCATTTGAACAATATACTGTCACCTTGTTTGCTAATTGATGAAAATAAAAATGGTGACGTAGAGCCTTTCATATCTGAGGCTGTTTAACGATATATATTATATTATGTTTCTTACTGTTTCTCTTAGCGATTAACTGTCAGTTGTATAATATGAGTAGGCTAATATTGCCCTCAAAGCCTGAATGATATCAAAAGGCAATCAAAAATAGCCTTTAATTATATCGAACAACGAGTAGGTTATTGCCTCACTTTGAAATCTATATGCATAAGCAATAGCTGTTCTACCGGCCCACATATTAACGAGATACGCTGTCGCTGAAGATAGTTATACTTATCATCAAGTCTGGACATGTATGGCAATCTAATCGGTCATCTTTACAGCCTAAAAACGGGTTAATTATCAAATCTGGAAGAATCGTTGACGGACCACCCCCCGCCAGTATGACGACGCAGTCACTTCTTAAAGGGGAGTGTCTGTAAAACAAGCTCAAGCCGCAGCTGCTGTGCTATTGGTTTCCGTTCAACGGGGGAGGCGCACTGCACACCAGTGTTTTGGTTTAAACGTCTGGCGGGTTGTGTTGAATCAGTGCTGCTGGTTCGTCTAAGGATATAGAAATAGTGCTACAATGTAACAGTGTACCTCCACAACGTTAAACTGTTACTGTTATTTTATTATAACGTAATATTTGTTAGTTTTTTTGTTAGTTTCAAAAGAATAATTACTTTGTAATTATGTAATGCCATGGGCGTAGCTAGAATAGGCTTTACTCATAAAAATATAGGCAATCTCCTTTTTTTGTTTGTTCCAGTTCTGTTTTGTTCCAACGCACCACATCAAGTATCCAAGATGGTCACAAAGCGTCTCCGATCGGAGTACATGAAGAGGTTCAAGGACCCCAAATGGGAGACGTACTCCAAATGTTACGAGGAGATGCTGAGGTACCGATTGACGCGGAGGCTTCTAGAACAGACGCACAACCCGTGGTTCTGGAATGGTGAGGACACCGACTCGGAGCCTGGCAACAGTCCGGCCCCGCCCGCAGTCGACAAGAACCAGGTCCAACCAACAGCAGTGGTAAGAAATGGAGGCTCTCACGGTCTGAAAGGTACCGAGCATGTCAAGAAAGAGGAAACAACACAGGAAGGATCTTTGGGAGCGCAGGAAGTCCATGTGCCAGAGGGTGGAGCGCGGGTGGAAGAGCAAAATCTACACAGCCCTGCTCCCAATGGTAATACTTCTTTATTTGTATTCATAATTTATTTACCTACTAAGTGAGGCCAATTCAAATGGACATCTATTTTTACAAGGAATCCCTGGCCAAGAGGAGAACACCAGAACAAAACCAAAACAAAGATAAACCAACACACAGGATAAAAAAAACACGTATCCAAAACCAGATACAAAATAAAAAGTGTCCGTAAAATAACAAAACAAACATCTAATAATGATTAAAAAAATATATATTTATTTATTTTAATATAATCAAAAATGCATACCCCACACAGTAACTTCACTAAAAGTCTTGTAGATATTCAAAGCTGATTGCATCGTCATCCTTCAGATTGTTCCCATCCTCTTCCCCCCCAGGCGTCTGCTGTCAAGGAGACGGTGTAATGGAAGTGACCAGAGAAACAGAGAGAGATGCAGTGAAGCCAGTGCCCTCCCAGCAGCCCAAACTCCCTCGCAGAACCCCTAGGGTGAGGCCCGCCCCTCTACGGAACCCCGTAGAGGTCAAAAAGGAGAACAGGCACCCTTTTGCTTTGTACGGCGCTGGGGAGAGACAGGCGGACATGGCTGCCAGGAAGACTCACAATGTGGGGCCTGTGCAGTCCACCAACGAGGTGTGTTGATGTGGACGTCCTCCGCTGCTGTTGCTGGCTCCTTCTGACTGGCTCGTCTCACTGCTTGACTGTGGTTGTCTGCTTGTCAGCCTCTGTTGTGTGTCTTTGTTGTTGTCTGAGTTGTTGTTGTTTGTCTGAATCAGTGCGGTGTGTTAGATGTCAGTTTCCAGTTCTCCTGGCTGAATCTCTGTTGGTTTGGTTCCTGTTGACCTGTTTGTCTCCCAGGCTGCCTTAACAGAGCAATGCTGCCAGTCTGCCTGTCATCGAATGTAACCTCTCCACTTCTGTGTTTGTTTGTGTTGGTTAGTGTGTTTGTTCATGTGTGTGTGTGTGTGTGTGTGTGTGTGTGTGTGTGTGTATGTGTTTGTTTATGTGTGTGTAATGAATGTGTTGGTTCATGTGTGTGTGTGTGTGTGGTGGTTAATGTGTGTATGTGTTGGTTCATGTTTGTTTGTGTGTTTGTGTATGTTGGTTAATACATTCGTGTGTGTGTGTGTGTGTGTGTGTGTGTGTGTGTGTGTGTGTGTGTGTTCATTTGTGTGTGTGTTTGTTTGTGTGTGTGTGTGTGTGTGTGTGTGTGTGTGTTGGTTAATACATTTGTGTGTGTGTTTCTGTGTGTGTGTGTGTGTGTTCCTCTTAGATCCACGTGTCCGCATTGCGTGCCAAGACGAGGCGAGAAGTGGAGAGGCAGCTGCAGACCGAGCAAGTCGATCGCCGAAGATCCAAGTCAGCGGATCAGGAAAAGAGCTCCAGAGCCAAAGGTGTGCCGGAGTTTAACCCCTGGGTCACGGAGTACATGAGGTGCTTCTCTGCTCGCTCTCGATAAGACACACACACACACACACACACACACGCACACACTTACCAACATATAAACTCACAAACACAATTTAATCAACACAGTACCCAAACACACACTATACACAATCACACAGTACCCAAACACACACTACACAACCACACAGTACCCAAACACACACCATACACAATCACACAGTACCCAAACACACACTATACATAATCACACAGTACCCAAACACACACCATACACAATCACACAGTACCCAAACACACACTATACACAATCAAACACTGTACCCAAAGTGACACTTGAATAACACACACAGGACTCAACCCTCTGATGCTTTCTTATAGAAAATAGAATATAAATGGTGTCATTATTGCTCATTGCTTTTGAAAGTGTGTGTGCGTTCATCACAGAAATACGCATGGTTTAAAAAAAAAATAGCTCACATTTTGATGTGTTGGCTTTGTGGGGTGAATAGACACATAGAAAATTAGCAGTTAGTCTTTTTTTATCATACACGAAACTAAAGCCATAGTTGTTTTGTTCGGGCTGAATAAGCTTACTAGACTTAATGTATTTTTGACAGGGAGTGAATAATAAATGTATCTGTAAATGCAACAGAAATGAGCCACATAGCTGCACAGTCTCTTGACAAGTAAAAGCATATAGTTTGATTCCAGTGCATTCCTATTGCTTAAGTTAATATATTAGTGTTTCTTTTGCTCTGCAGTAACACACTTATAACACAGGTATTATGTTTTGTAATATATTTAACTCAATGATTCTTGACAAACATTAGTCACAGTGTATAATGAAATATAAACCTTGCTATTTTTCACATCAACTAGCTGTTTATTTTCTCATTTAAATATCAGCTTGATGATGGTCCTTAATGACAGGGTAGTCTTGGATGGTACTGAATGGATTTATGTACAGTAATCTTTTTATAGTTCGATGGTCATAATGTGTGTATCGGTATTCACTGCACTAACGCACTGTGGAGTGGAAAAACAGAACCAAATCTAGACACACTGTTGTCTTGACGATTAACACATAGAATAGCAGCACTTTTCTGTTGGCCATCACTTTACTGTTGGCCATCACTTTACTGTTGGCCATCACTTTTCTGTTGGCCATCACTTTTCTGTTGGCTAATGCCTTGTCCAGCATTAGTATGTTATGATTCTCGAGGCTTTGTGAAAGTTTTATTTTTAGTTTGTATGTATTTGTTAATGTGCTGCTTAAGTTTAGGTCTTAAGCAGAAAAACAAGGAGGGAAATGTGAAGCACTGTATTTGAAACGTTCCATCTCTAGGGCCAAAAGCCGTTTACACAAACTGTGTTATGTATGTATATATTTTGTCCTTTGTTTACACGACTTATTTAAGATTTGAAGTATTATATTTTTAACAAATGTGTATTTTAAAAACGTGGATTTAGGAGCCATTGTTGTTGTATTGTGATTTTATGGTGCTTCTTATAACTGCAGCTCTTGGCTCCCCCTCACAAGCTTTTTTTAAATGTTCACATAAAAGTGAAAATTATTTCTTGGTGTGAGTAGTAGTGGCACAGGTAAAAGGGAGACATTTTTATAAAATGATTAGTTATTATTTTGGTTTAGGGGGTCCTAGACTGATTTTGGACCAATCATTGAAAAATTACATCAGGCTTGTTTCATCAAAAGTTCCACTGTAAAGTTCCACCGTAACGTTCCACTGGGTGGACCTTGCCGGTG